>CM046851.1:17313734-17315147 GCA_025618425.1 Heliocidaris tuberculata
AGGAATAGAGAGAGTTAGAAAGTGCATGGGAAAGGGAGTAATTAGCGAGAAGGAGAGAGAGAGAGAGAGAGAGAGAGAGAGAGAGATCGAAAATACCTTTATTTTCAGGGTAGCTATTTGATGTGGTACTTTAGGGTATGCATTGTAAAATTATAATTACTAATTTGAAATAAATTCAAATTCTAACACTTTTCATTTCATCCATGTTCATGCACCCGAAGCATTCAGATAATGCGGGGGAGGGGGTCATAAAAGAAGAATTTTTTCATTTTATCTTTGGGAAAAAGGGTTATATGATGACACATTCGACATTATGAATGGCTACAATTTTTGAAAAAGTAGAGGGTGTGCTTTGTTTGTCTCTTATTTGTCTATGTTTCGTTTTGTTTTTGCCAACTGAAGAAAAAAAAGGAAGGTATGCTTTGATTATGGGATTTATATTGTCATACTCAATAAAATACCGGATTGGGCATATTATCGGCTAACAGGGGAGCGTTTCATCAAGCATTTTGTCAGTGATTTTTACTGACAAATTTGCTCTCAGCCAATCAGATGCAAGGATTTCAGTAGCTTATAACAGTTGTCGGTAAAAATCACCGACAAAATGCTTGATGAAACGCTCCCCAGATATCTTTAAAATCATTCATAATAATATAGACTAAAGAGGAGGCATCCGGAACATTGTATCGTAATATTTTTTTCTTTCCTTCCTATTTCCCCTTTTTCTGTTTCTTCTTCTTCTTCTCCTTCTTCTTCTTCTTCTTCTTCTTCTTCTTCTTCTTCTTCTTCTTCTTCTTCTTCTTCTTCTTCTTCTTCTTCTTCTTCTTCTTCTTCTTCTTCTTCTTCTTCTTCTTCTCTTCTTTTTCTTCTGCTTCTTCTTTTTTTTTCTTTTTGCATTTTTTTTTTAAAAAAACTTTTCTTTTCTTTTTTTGTTTGTTTTTTTTTTTTTTTTTGGAGGGGATGGGTTCGTTGTGAGGCAGTAATTTGTGGTGCTTTTGCTAGCGGTACACCTTCACTATGTCTTGAATTTGTTTTAAATGGGGGAGGGGGTTGTTTGTGTCATCGTGAGGCAATGTAAACTGACCCTTTCCGATCCTATTTCCAACAGTTCATCTTCTCCACTTCCTGATTGGTGGGGGGGGGGGGGGGGGGTCTGTATCCTCAAAAGGCAGTGTTAACTAACCCGCATTTTGCGGTCCTATATTTATGAGCAAGGTTAGCGGATGAATGAAATAATGGAATCGGAGATGAGAGGATATCCTTGCTCCCTGATGAGGGAAAGAGGTGAGAAATACATCTTTAATAGGAACTGATGAGAAGCTTAGGCGTAGCCACGGGGAACAAGGGGGCCCCGTTCATCCGCTAAAAAAAGGGTGATCCACGGAACTTTGTGTGTGTGTGTGTGTGTGTGTG
>CM046851.1:17315647-17655647 GCA_025618425.1 Heliocidaris tuberculata
TTCTACGTTGAGATCACCAGCGTAAGAGGATGAAAATAGGTCGTTGCAACTTCCACGCAACACACTCATGACATCATTACTCCCAGGAATCGCGTCAAGTATACATCGACCTCAACGGGCGAAAAGTGTGCGATGGAACGACGCCATTCCCCGCCCTTTTTAGTGCCACAAATATTTGATGGCCTCCTTTAATAAATAAAAAATGTCGTCTGTGCCTCGCTTTCGCTGCCTGGAGAGCGTGTGTGTTTGTGACCAGAGCGACTAGGTTGGGCTTGTTTGCCCGTTTTTTCACCCGCTTTCATTTCCAGCTTTATTGCTCTTAGCGATCGGCGAGTACGTGCCGTGAGTTGTTAAAACCAGGCTTTAATCGCGTGACATCTCTAACAGTCAACTCCCTATTATCCGAGAAATAAAAAATTAGCAGCAAGCAAGGGAATGATACGTCGATCTATAGGCAGTGGCGTATGCCGCCCGGGAACAAACAATGAAGTTGCGGCACCCCCCCCCCCCCCCCCAAAGCGACCCGACCGGAGATTTCGTGCATTTTACCCAGGAAATATTACAATTGACCACTGCAATTTGTACAATCATGTACATTGATAAACGGTTTTCTATTCACCCACTTCTACATTAAAAATTAATTGGGAGCAAAAATTAACGAAAACCCTTGAGAAATATTCGAAAAATTCAGCAAGGCGACCGAAAGTAGAGATTTCTTACAAATGTTGCCCGTGACCCTATTTATTATGAACCATTTATGAGCCCCTCCCCCTTTTTCTGTATTTTCTAGTATCTGATATACTCTCCTCCTAAATCTCTATTGATTTTGCTCCTCCCCTCTCATCTTTTTTTCCCTTCCTCTCCCTCTCTCTCTCTGTCTCTGAATCTTATTCTCTACTGCCCTCTCTCTCCCTCTTTCTCCCCCTTTCTTTCTTGCTCTCTCTCTCTCTCTCTCTCTCCTCTTTGTCTGTCTGTCTGTCTGTCTGTAGTGATAAATTTCGATAGCATCATTACCCATTTATTTATGAACCACTCATCGATGTATCTATCACATCTATTATGTTTGGAAGTATCGATGCCGCCCTTATTACTCGTATATCTGAGAGAAAATTACTGGGTTGATCTATTATAGCGAATGAGTTCAGAAGATAAATTAAGGCACGAATGTGCAAGTCGGAAACAAAAGAATGGGGTTTCAAAGCCATATTTTTTCAAACCGAAGGACGTTCGTGATTGCATATATCTTATTAACAATGTTACCTGGGTGAAGTCGTCTTCAGATTGTGCGAAAGTGTGTTCATCATGTTCCCTTGTTTTACACGTCATGTTCATTCACCAAAGGGTGCGTTTATAGCTCGATTGCTCAGTCAGAATCAGCGTTTTGAAACACGGTTCTGAAACACACTTCTGAAACACTGTTTCACGGTTCCCTGATTATATAGCTCCCTTCTGCACGAAAATAAGGGCTCTGCCTTTTTATGAGATTTAAAAAAAAAAAAGAATAATAGTAATAACAAAATCAATTTTAAAAAATTGAAACCTCCGACACAACCGTGTTTTAAACTAAACGCGTATCAAAACGCGGGTTCTGACTTGGAAATGGAGCTATGTAAACGGCACCTTTAGTTCAAAACGCTGTTGAGTCTGGAGCTGTTTTCAGTTTCCCCAACACGGTTTTGAAAACCTCAGGTACAAAACTCACAAAATGTTGCGGTGCGTGCATCGATAGGAAGAGCTCGAATTTGCAAGGAATTTGCAAAGAGCTATAGATACCGTGAAGCACCGTTTCAAAACGCGGATTCTCGATTTGCAATTAAGCTACAAACGTACCCTAATAATGAAGCAAGATACCCAGGCATCTTCTGTGATAACTCCTTGGTACAACTTTCTTTGACGTTCATGAGGAATTGTGTAGTGAAGTCAGTGAGGTGAAGTCACTGCATATCCGGATAAATTCCAACCCTTCCTAGTCGACTGTGTTTTTAATCCGCCAGGTTTTTTTCCTCACCAGCTTATGTCCATTATGCTGCCCATTCTTGGTGCACTTCACAACCATCGACTCTCTTCCCCCCCCCCCTCCTCCCCTTCTGTGGCTGAGAACTTCAGCTGCTCCAAGACCAGGTTTAAAGATGCGGAGAGGGGGCACACAGGAAGCGTGGCCCTCATCTCTCAACCAACTGTTATAAAGAGTACATAAGATCAAGATTTCGCACGCCAGAGCTAACGCGCGCGCACCCCCTCTATTCAAAATTCGTGGATACGCCATTAAAAGTGCCCTTAATCCTTTCCCTCCGCCATCTCATTCTCCCTCTCACTGTTTTTTTTCTCTTTCGAAGCAATATTTGATGGATAACCCGCCCTAATCCTAAGAATCCTCGTTTGTTATGATTTTCACTCGCAAAATATACAGCGTCGTATCGACAAATTGCACAAGATTGACACACGCATATCGACCGATTGCCAAGCCTCCTTCTCTCTGTCTCTCCCCCTCTCTTTCCCCCTCTCCCTCCCCCCCCCCCCCCTCTCTCTCTCTCTCTCTCTCTCTCTCTCCTTTTTTCTCAATTTCTCTCTCTCTTCTCACTCTCTCTCTCTCTCTCTCTCTGTCTAGGCTCTGATGTTCTATATCTTTCTTACCCGGCCCCGACAGACCCTCTAGTTTTCTTCTAATAACTAGAGGTTTTACGCCTGTGACTGAATGTCAATAACAGTCGCGAAGAAAAAAAAAAGGGGGGATATTAGAATTACCATACCTTCCGAATATTGAGGAAGCCATGAAAATCAAAGAGGCAAGACATAGGAAATTAATGGGGAAATTTGAATACGGAGTTTTAAAAAAAATTATTAGTATATAGTATCTTTTGTGTTGTGTGTTTATATCTGATGATTTTTCTTGTTTATCTAATTTGCTTAAAGATTTATTGATTTATTGATGTATTATTCATTTATTTATTTATTTGTTTATTTATCTACTTTATCATTTATTTATTAATCATCTTTTTTCATTTTATTCTATTTCATTTCATTTCATTTTATTTCAGGTTGAAATTAATATTCACTGTATGAATTGTTGTACCCTTGGGGGATGGGGTGAGTTTAATATCTAATTGTCCATTTTTATGAGCTGTTAAATTTTCTCCCTGTACTGTGTCTTTAATAATTTCTTACTTTTTTTTTTTAGAGGAAGGGCGATTAAAAAAAAAGAGGTTTTCACCACCAAAACGGGCTTCGGGTACCTTGCTTCCGATGAAGTGTCAGTCAGCGATCTGAGGAGTCCCGGAAGCCGCGATTTGATCAGGGTAGTCAGACGGCCAACTGCCGGGGTGAACTGGGGGAAATGGATGCCAAGTGGGGGTCTAGGGTAGTCGGTGGCGTAGCTACAGGGGGGCACAGGGGGCACTGGACCCCTCTCCATCAAATGGCGAAAACAAAACGAGAGAAAAGGAAAGAGAAAAGGGGAAAGGCACGCTATGACATTCTCTCCTACATAATTCCCTAATTTTATTGATGACCTGTCTATTTGTATTTCGTCCATCACCGAGTAAGACCGATGTCCCCCAATGATGCCCATGCCCCTCTCAATGCCCGACCCACGCACGCTACTCCACTCTGTGCGTAGTAATAGCTGATGGTGGTCATTAGAGGCATGCGTGGAGAGAATTGAGCCCTGGGGAGAGGAGGTGGAAGGGGCGTATTTTAAAAGATTGGAGGGAATCACGGAGAGGAAGGAACGGTCAGGGGAGCGTTTCATCAAGCGTTTTGTCAGTGATTTTTACCGACAAATTTGCTCTCAGCCAATCAGATGCAAGGATTTCAGTAGCTTATAACAGTTGTCGGTAAAAATCACTGACAAAATGCTTGATGAAACGCTTCCCTGATCTGAAAGATATTAAGTTTTTTCTCAAGAAAGTCCCTGTTCGCGTCCAGCCGATAGATGGCGTGGTGCCCACATATCATGGAGATCCCATATATAGGATCTCTAAGCCACAAACTCGTTTCCCCTTCTATGAAAATAAAAATGATTTAAAAAAAACAACAACATGGAAACAAGAGCAACGTGTAAAGAGGACACCCCCCTCCTCCTCCTTCTCCTTCAAAACACATGTCCTTCAGCTCCCCTTCCCCTTCCTTTGCTCCACCCTGGCTTCCTCTGGTCATGCCTATCAGCCGTCAATCATAAGCACACCCCTTCGGGTCGTGGAAGGGGGATGGAAGGGTGGGAAGTCTCACTTGCTCACCCCTTTCCTGACCCTCCGTTTCCCCCCGCTCTCAAACTTCATCGAGGTTGAGTCATTGCCTAGTCTGCGAACGCAGACTCCATTCTCGATTGATATTGATATCAGACAGAGTAATAGACTGGCCTACCAAAGTCCGGAATTGGTCTAAATCTGGAGAAAAAAGGTTTGGGAGGGCAAGGGCCGGGCATTAGCGGTGGAAAGCGTGTGTAGCCTATAGGTGTGAGTTTTAAGATCAAATAAACACACTTTGAAAGAAATAAAAGTCACTAGTGAGAATACTTAGATCTTCTCTCCATACAGGTTAAGTTGAGTTCTGGTCATTCAATTACATTGTGAAAGAAACTGTCTCAAAAGGAATTGCGAAAGATTGACCATGTCTACATGAGAATGGTTTTATAATGTGTTGTTTTGGAATCATCAAATTAGCTAAGAAATTGACCCAGTCTCACTGAAAAGCACATGTACTGCACACAGAAATGGGTATTTGGGACTACACACACACAAATGGCATGAATGTTCGGCCCGAACATTTCAGCTATTTCTAGTCATATTTCTAATATAAGAGCATTTGAAGAGCAATCATTTTCAGGAGACGTTTCTACTATGGTGTTCTTCCAAAGTGAAATATATAAGGAATGAGAAAGCTCACAAATTATTTTTCACCTTTCCCAGAACTCCAGAGCGAGGTATGCCAACCGTAAGAGTTCTTTAGGGTTCGGTGGTACTCTATCCCGACATCAATGTTCAATCGTAAATATCTTGATATATAAACGACCGATCAGCTTATACAACTCAGGCGATTCCTGTCTGAGCTAAAGGTTTGCAATCAATTACCAACAGAATATCTGTTGGTAATGTTTTTCACGTTAACGAATATTTTCATGGTGACTGCACATTACCTGAAAGATTCAGATTGATATGCAGATTCAAAGTACATTTCTCTCCTTCTCATAATCAAATAAATACAAAATGAAATGTACATTCACAAAACACACACACGCACACGCACACACACACACACACACACACACACACACACACACACACACACACACACACAAACATGGTGGAAGGAGGTGAGGGTCCCAGGCAGGACATGGCTTGTGGTGGGGTCGCCTTTACAATACATATTTACACATATAATATCATAATTATAACAATTATGACATACAAAAAAAAAAATCTAAAGATTTTTTTTTTTTTTAATGAGGTATATTAATCGTTGAAGGGTAGAAAATAAAATAAACATGACCTGCATGCATGCATGCTCAGCCAGGGGAGCGTTTCATCAAGCGTTTTGTCAGTGATTTTTACCGACAAATTTGCTCTCAGCCAATCAGATGCAAGGATTTCAGTAGCTTATAACAGTTGTCGGTAAAAAAAATCACTGACAAAACACTTGATGAAACGCTCCCCTGCATGCATGCATGCTCAGGTCCGTACAAACTTTAAATTGGCACTTTGGTGCCAATTTGAGAAGGAAAAGATGATTCATTCAGATCTTTGGAAATTTCTGGTCTGTTTACTGTTGTGACGTAAATCAATTCAGAAGGGGAAAGGAGGATCCACTTTTATGATTTTGGAACGGGGATTACCCATGCATGCTTTATTTTGAACGCTTCCAGTAAAATATTATTAACAATATTCTCTATAAATGTAAATAACATTTTCACGGCTTTGTTAGGGTTGACGTCATAGAGTCTGACTGGGTTTTAAGATAGAATGTGTCTCGATGTTTGAAGAAAATTCTTGAAATGAAAATAAATTTGCCTACATAAGTGACTAAATAGATGAGTTATTTCGAAAGGAAGAAAAAAGGTGGCAACACGATATAAAAAAAAAGAGTGAAAGAAAGTGAGGAGAGAGAAATAGAGAGAGAGTGAAAGAGATGAGAGAGAGAGAAGAGGAGAGATAGAAAGAGAAATAGAGAAGAGAGAAAGAGAGAAGAGAGAGAGAGAAGAGAGAGAGAGAGAGAGAAAGAGAAAAAGAGAGGAGAAGGAGAGGGAAGATAGAGGAAGAAGGGGGAGGAGGGGGGAGGGGGGGAGGTATGTAGTATGAAGAAGGTAGTCGTGTGGCGCAAATATTCTTAATGTTTTTTTAAAAAATGACTACAGTCTATACTGCCTGGTCGCGGAGTCTTCAGATTTCCAAACAGTTCCACACCGCATATTGCCATGTATCCAGGTCATCTTCTCAAAACGCCCCTTGGGGCACTTTGAAAGAGGAAGGAGGGGGTCGATGAGATGCGGACACCCTCATTACGCTTTAGTTCCGGCCCACATTTTGTGGCGGGGGCTATTTTTGTTTGTTTGTTTATTTACAGGTTTGTTTAATCCGTGCGCCCTCAAGTTGCCCCATTGCCTTGAGTTTATTCGGCTGGATACCTCAAGTTAAGCTTACTCTGTTTACATGCAAGTTTACAATAGGTAATTATTTAAAAATCAGTATAATGTGATACCCTCGAAACACTATGAATTAAATTATTTATCTGATTAAAGAATGCATTTCCAGATTTAAAGAACAATATTTGTCATTTTTAAATAGTTTGATATTACACAGTAGGGAAAATCTTGTCTCATGGATATAAGTTTAAGAGGTACGTTCTATTTAATAATAATAATAATAATAATTGGATTTATATAGCGCCTTTTCCAGAGGATACAAGGCGCTGTCACTTAAAGTCTATTCAAGTAAATTAAGAAATTTATATAAGTAAGTTTTTTAGATGTTTCTTGAAGATGTCAAGTGATGTGCTATTACGGAGAGATGCGGGGAGTCTGTTCCAAAGTTGTGGAGCAAGTGACTGAAAGGACTTGAAGCCAGCTTGTTTTCGGGATTTTGGAATGACATAGGAAGGAGCAGAGGTAGAACGAAGAGAATATGATGTTCTCTGTTGCTGAAAGAGTGAGGAGATGTATTGAGGAAGTGTGGTTGACAGTGATTTGTAAGTCTGAACCAGTATACGGTATTGTATTCTCTTAGAAACGGGAAGCCAGTGAAGTTCATTGAGTAGTGGAGTGACGTGGGACCATTTTGGTTTTTGACATATTAGACGAGCACACTTATTCTGAAGACGTTTGAAGTCTGCCCAGGTTCTGTTTACTGAGATAATGCTAAAGGGAATCATAATTTGTATATCACCCACCCCCTCCCCCTCATTCGTCTGACTTAGTTCTTAACGCTACATAATTAATTTATATTCGTTATGTGTCATTTAATATGTTCTGTTTTAATAGATGTTGTTTATGTTGCGTTCTGTTTTGACATGTTTTAATTGTTGTATTTTTATTTGGAGATAATAATTCCATGTTATGATTTTATTTCATAAAATGAATTTTACTTATCAAGAAAGCTACATCTACTTTCGACTGAAGTCAGTTCACGTTATAATGTGTATCAGTAAAATAACCCATGTTTCTAAAACTATAACACAAGAAGAAACTGAGAGAAAATTAACTTCATTACCAAAATAGACGATTAACTTTGATAAATTAATAAAAACGGCATGATTTTCATTGACATTATGTGTTTTTATATTTTTATCATTTGTTGTTTATATATTTCAATTCGAACTATGACCTGCATTCTTACAAATAGTTAGACAACAATCTCATTTCGCATTTTCTCCCCTATTAGAGTAAGACCCCAATATTTGGTCAGATGTATAAAAATGCGTTTCTGTTAAATAAAACTGCAATGTTTGATCACGTGATGGCCCATTTCTTCCCAAATGGCCCATAGCGATGAACACAATGCGCAATTAGGAGACGAAAAACTGTTTAAATATTCCATATATCTATAATGCACAGGTATGAATTGCCATAATCTTATATCTGTTTCATTTGTGTAGATGTTGATAAATACAGAAATAGTTCTACTTGTAGTATAAAGTGCCGAACTTATGGTGTGTTTTTCTATGAAATTTCTTTGTGACTACTAATGATTCATGACAAAAATACGAAAGCTATAAATCCTATAACAAAATTATACGAACTTTCATTACAGACGTATCAAAATGTCAAATATGGAAGACAGAGTTATAATAAACAAAAGGAAATCAACAAAAACAAATAGATTATATAGGTAAAGCAAAATAATTTTTTCAAAAAGAATACAGTTCAAATAAATACACAATATTATGAAGTGAACGATGAAACAACAACATAAACAGTCTGGTTATCATTATGCTTCTATTTTTTTTAAACATTGTTGTTGATAATTTTTATTATTTGATTCATACTTTTCTTACACGTCGCATATAATATCAGGGGATTGCATGGCGACTTATGAAAAGAAACGTAATGTTAACCTTATTCATTTTTTTTCTTTGTTCCTGCGTCATTAGGGATCATCGTCATATGATTATGCAGAGAGAAATAATAATTAATGAGCAATTAAAAAAAATGTGAATCAAAAAGAAATTACTCCACATTCTATGTCATGTATTGACTGTACATGATGTATCTATTGCGTAGCAATATCATTTTTGTTTTGTGTTGTTTTGTTTCTGACTTATTTACGTGATTATCTGATATTCGGGGGAAAAAAGATTTCTCATACTGACAGAAAAAAAGAAAATAAAATGAAATCACAAATTAAGAGAGAGGGGTGGAAGATGGATCCCCATTTTTGAATATTTTTACAAAGGATATGACTGAAAAATAAATCGATAATACACGGGAAATATTTTCAAAATGAATTTACATGTTTTCAGCTTAGCCTACGTAATATCCTTCACGTTTGCCCGCAAGAGTGATACCTCTGGATGATATTAGACTCGTGTTCGGTTTTCTTTTATTATTTTGTTGGAAAAGCCGCAATTATACAGTCACGCAGACAATACTCTACCAGTTAAAGCAGTCACATTGACGTATATCAAATCAATTAGCTCACTGGGGAATGAATAACCGAATGGCGTGCAAGGGTATTCATTACAATTTACAGGGAGAAAGGAAACATTTTGCGCATTACAGTATTTTCTGGAGAAATAACAAGAGTCAGAAAAAGGGGAGGGGGGGGGTATCCAATAGGTCCCTTTGCTACCCCTTCGGCTCCGTCTGCGTGTTCTGTTTGCGTATTATTTCATTTCTCCAAGAATATAGAAACCTTTCGCTCTCTCTCTTTCCAAAATTCCAGTTGGAGACATCCCCCGACACCATAATGGTTTGGCCCCATCAAAATCGCAAACACACGTTCGAAATTGCACGAGCTGATTGCCGAGAGAAACAGACAGAAAGGGAGAGAGCGAGAAAGAGAAAGAGAGAGAGAAGAGGGGAGGGGGGGGGGGGGAGGTGGGGAGGGGAGGGGGGGGGGGGGGGGGGGGGGGGGGGAAGGGGGGGGGGGAGTGAGAAAGGTCTGAATGCCGGTTGAATGAACGAGAGAGAGAGCTTTGCCAGAATTGTCGGTCGATGCAATCGGAAGAAGGCGCCTCTCTCTCTCTCTCTCTCTCTCTTTTCTCTCTCTCTCTCTCTCTCTCTCCTCCCTCTCTCTCTCTTACTCTCGTTTTTCCCTCTCATGCGTCCCTCTGCTCTGTCATATCCCCCTCCTCCCCCCCCCCCCTCTCTCTCTCTCTCTCTCCGTCGTTATTCTACAGCCCTGATCTAGCAAACCACATTTTCAGGATGTTATATGCTGGGTGACCTCTCGATATATTGCATTTTGTGAGTAAGAAGGGCTACATTCCATTTGTTGTCCTCAAATGAAAAAGCAATGAATGTAATTTCCCCCCCCCCCCCCCCCTCAAAAAAAAAAAAAAAAAAACACCAAGGGAAATCTTTCCTCCTACTCTCTCTCTCTCTTTTCTCTCTCTCTCTCTCTCTCTCTCTCTCTCTCTCTCTTCATCTCTCTCCTATTTGATCCCTCTATGTTTCTCCATGCAACGTCTTTATCCTTCTCTCTCCCTAGTTGGAGTTCCGCAAGAGTACACACGCGCCTAATCGCTATTGATAAAACCACTAGAGTGGTGGGCCAATCGTACCGCGTGACAGATAATAGTGATCAAACGCAACCGCCACCAGTAGATGCAGAACCAGTCGTTTCTGTAATATATACCATGTCCCATTGCAACTTCGGTGATCGTTGCTATTAGTAGTCTTCCCTGCAGATGTTAGTTCAATTTCAAGTTGAAGATGAAAAACAAAATGTATGATATCATAATCCGTTCAATCTACAGTCATAGCTGAAATTTAGGCTTTCATACAGATTGAGTCATTTTGGAAGCTGAAATTTTGGATCTCCCTACATTATGCTTTCACAAGTTATCGAAGGGATGGAGTTTATAGGTCAATAATAAGGTTATAATAAACGGGACAAACGAAAAAGACAAACTGAGATGAATGTCTGAAACCATAGAGAGACACATGAAGAGAAACAAGTCTGTAAACGTGACAACATTCAGAGGTTGCTATTGTGTTTTGATTAGCAATCAGTTTGTCAAGACGGGTCACGATGGCTACAGATTACCCACCTTATCTCTCACATCATTTAAAGGGTACAAATCACCAAAAATAATTTTGCTCTGTATGTTAGAGGTTTCATGTCGTTATACTATATTCAAACTATGATCTTCAGATATTAATTCTATAAAGAGATATTGCAATTTTAATTACACTCTCTATAAGCGTAAAAGCGACTCGTGAGTAGACTACTCGACGCCGACCCGTATGCGCTCGCCAAGATAAAGGCTCGCGCGGAACCAAACTCGGAGTTCGGTTCCGCGCGAGCATTTTCATGTTATCCTCTATTTCCTTCATACTCATTAACTGTTGACCTATAGCATACCAGACAAAGTTCTTTGAGGTTGATTTTACACTTTCTAGCTGTACACAAATTATTTTTTCAGGTGATTGGTACACTTTAAGTATAAAATATTGTTAAACTATGGCGAAAGAAATAATGATGTCATGAAATGAGCATAAAATATCATTACACAATGACGTAATAACTTGGAAGCGAAATATTATTGTGTAGGCCTATAATATTATGTTTTTGTGATTTCTGTGACAAAATTTGATATAATTCATAGAAAGTTTCGTCGCACTAATAAAAAGGTAATTGTAGGAACTTCAGTGCAAACTCGGAGAGATTCGTATGGTTTTTCTTTTTCGACCCGGCGAGTACGTCCTACATTAGTTCTTTTTTTCCCCGCACTTTTTATTTTAATCATGCATGGCGACTATCAACATGAACCACAGCTTCCACCACCAACACCGCCACTTCCTCGTTCGATTCATAATAAACTCATGTCCCCGGTACGTGCAGATCATTTGCTCCTCGTCATTGATTACAAATGCAAATACTGTACAGGACGAGACCAGTGGCGTATCCAGCAATAAGGGCGGAGCAGGCGGTGTACGACCCCCCCCCCCCCCCCCCCCCCGGTTTGAAGGCCCAGAAGAAGAAAAGAAAAAAAAAGGTATAATTGCAGTTTGTTTAGCTCACGTGGGGCTGCATCATGCCCCTTTCCCCTTTGTCTGGTGAGAATTCCGCCCCTGTTTTTTTTTCTTTCACCTTTTACGCGGGGCTGTCTTGAATACTATACATTATCTTCATGCCGCCCTCCCTCAACCCTCGTTTGAAGAATCAGACAAAAACATTCAGTATAATTTGGAGTGCTACTACGGGCGAGGAGCTGGTGAAATACATTACTCCCCCCCCCTCTCCCTCCCCCGTTCTCAGCCTGGGGAGGACTCCGCCCGGCCCCTATTCGCTTTTCCTATATACGCGGGACTGCCCAAATTCATCCCACACCCCGCCCCCTTTGAATTAAGGATAAGAGAGAGAAAACAAACCGGTATAGCTTGCAGTTGCAGTGCTACCTCCGGCGCGAAGCTGCCAAAATACATAACCCCCCCCCCCCCCCAGTCTCACTCGGGGAGAGGATTCCATCCCTTGCCTTTCAATTTCTGGATACGCCGCTTGAGACAGTCACGAAAGCGATGGCAGTAGCAGGGACAGAAAATGAATAGAGCAGATATTGCTCGACAGGCGGATCGAGTTATCGAAAAAACAAAACAAATCGGCTGCTACCCCCTTTTTTTTATAATAACATCCTGGATCCTCCTTTGTTGGTGTTGGTAGTAAATATCTGTCTGGACACACATCTTGCCTGTTACCAACTCTTATCAAATTATTTAGCTCTTCTCCCTGTCATTCTTTTTTCTTCAAAACAATAATTGTTTTGGAAATAGGACCTATAATGGGTCTATTTTTTTGAATTTCAGCTAACCCCCTCATGAAAAACATAAAATGAGTTCAAGCGTGAGGCATTCAATT
The DNA here is from genome assembly GCA_025618425.1 of Heliocidaris tuberculata. Taxonomy (NCBI): domain Eukaryota; kingdom Metazoa; phylum Echinodermata; class Echinoidea; order Camarodonta; family Echinometridae; genus Heliocidaris; species Heliocidaris tuberculata. Next base: position 17,328,157 of record CM046851.1, read on the forward strand.
AAAAATATATTGATTACTGTCCCAGAAACTGGTTAAATGTGCACCTTTTCACGCTCCCCTGAACTATGAATACTGCTTGATTTGCTACTTTAAGGCCGTCGCGTGATCAACGCTCTTCGACTTGAGTGTACGAACTGCTCGTGAGAGTCTACTATAGCTGACGGCCTCCGACTACTGACACTCGCCGCCGCTTTATTTCCATAAAAGCGTCTCGTTTCACTCTGCCTATAACGGTGGCCTACTCACGCCTGTTCGGTCTGGGCCGCTGACAGAGTAAGCACTGAAATTTCACCGACTGCGTTCGCGTCTCTGAGATCAAGTGCGTTGTTCGTGCTCACTTTTCGTCAACTTTCCATTGGAATATTCACGAGATTGAACCGGTCCAGGATCAGGAAATTCTTCCCATTTCCAGAAATGTCTCTGACTGTTTGATCCCTCGTCCAAGTGCGATTTGGCAAGCTTTTGAATGCGCAGTGCTCTTCTGCGAAACTCCACGTCCAAACTTGGAAGCTCGTGTCGTTGAGCGGAGCTGATTCATCAAATCCACAATCGAATGCGTCATTTTATCACTGATTTTGTGTGCTTCCCGTCCTCGGATTGGATTGAAATTTTGCATAGGTAAAATCACATGTTTTGAAATACAGTACGTGAAATAACGAGGACGGAACGGAGTTTTTCAGTGAATGGCAAGGCCTAGAACTTATCTCTACCATATCGGAAGTAACGGCTCATTCAAGGTGACGTGAGTTTGCACCTAACCCGGGACTTCAGCCAGACACTCATCGTTGTCGCGAGTAGAAAACCCGTGACAGAGAAATAATCGAGAGAACCCAATCCCGCATGTTTGTTGCTCATATAGAAGTCATATTTGAAAATTCAAATTTATGCATTTTCCATGAAAGCTATCTGCTGTGTTCATTATCGCTGTAGAAGTTCAATGTCTGGGAATATATAATATCTGTTGATCGATTTAGATGTGGAACTCAAACATTTCATTAAAACATTGATTGTAATTTTTATTTATGACGACTGACTCATACTTCGCACCAGGAAATTTGTTATACGCTCATTGTAGGTACAATTTCATTGAGTGTTTCGTTTTGTATTTAGTTACCTTTATATTCAGTTCACTGACTGTGAATGATGATTTGATAATTTTTATACTTATCATTTTGTAAGTAAGACATCAGGAAGGAGTCGGCGTGGTGTACCGTTTCATCCGAATGTTCCCATACGAACAATTTTTGTTGTTGGGGATGACTCGTGAATCGATGCCAATATTTTGGAAAAATTAATCTCTCTTGCGATGAAAAGGTAAGCTATTTGTACATTCACTTTATTGATATTTGATGATGGTTCCGTAATCTTTTTTCTGTAAAAGATAAAGTGATTTTCTTAAAATGAATTATGTTTTATTTACAACCAAGGAAATAAATTTTAAATAGGCTAGAATCAGTGAAATTGGGATTTCTTAGTCTTTTGGGGATAATTTCTTATATATAATTTTAGCCGAGCAACCAGGGCGTATATTCTATTGTTGTGCAATGCATATACAACCCCCCCCCCCCCCCCCCGGCTTTCTTCCAATCCAGCACAGTGGAATAGGTGGATAGGGAACTGATTTTTTTTTTCTGACTGGAAAAAAAGAACCCACAAGATAGGGAGAGGGAGGATTTCCTGCACCGTTTTACGAGTGCTCTATGCTACCACACACACACCAATTAAGACCAATTAGGTGAGGATCATTATGACGTCATCAATGAGCCGCTTCTTGTATTCGTTGATCTCTCCGATCTTGGAAATCGTCACGTGATATATGTTTTGACTCGAGTGATAGCAGACAGTTACTTTATTCCCCCCCCCCCCCACACCTTTCAAATTCGGGCTTGACTCGCAACCTTTCTCTTTCGATCCTGCCCACGTAAATTTTTCTCCCGATTTCTGTATTTTTCTCTCTATTGTCTTTTTGGTTTCCCGCGCTAAACGTGCTTTTCAAGACATTAAAGGCTATCTCTAGAAATAGCATCATTTTAGAAAAAAATTACAGCCCCCCCCCCCCGATTTCCCTCCTCCATCTATAAATATAAGCTAACGGCATGGATTGTAGTAAGGGTTTGAGGGGAGGCAATCATTAAAATTGATTTCCAGTTTTGAAAAAAAATAGGCTTTTAAATTTAAAAAGTGGATGATATGATAGGTCAATGCGATTACTTGGCTTTTTAAGAATTCTCTAGTCGGGAATTTTCTACATAATTTCGTAATTCCAGTTTTGTCATCTGTCCCCCTTTTTAAGTATTCCTTCTTAGGTATTCTCGTCTAAGAATCTCTCTTGATGTTAGGAGAGAATCAATGGGGGGGGGGGGGGAACAGTGACAAAAACTATCCTTTTTTGGAAGGTCGGAGAAAATGACAGAGAGTAAAGGCATGAAAGAAATAGTACGCGAGAGACAGAGAGAGAGAGGGGGGAGAGAGAGAGAGAGAGAGGTGGCAAGAAAGAGAAAGGGAAATAAATAAAGTAGGCTATCGATGCGCCGATATTGATTATATTTGTGGACACGGGTGACTTTCTCTTTCGTAGATTACCGCCTTTTCAATGCTTCTATTGTTCCGTGCGATTCATCGTCTCACTCAGTGAAGCGACTAAAAATGCGCCAAGGATCTTAATGAGAGCTATCAAGGAAAAACTTGTCCGTGAAAAAAGCACTTAAAATCCTGACGATATATTCGTTTGAATGTTGCTTTGACTGCGAGACAGAAATCGTCAAATGACTCAGACCGTTGCCCTTCTCGGTCACAAGTTGTCCGAAACATTTTCTTAGTATGACGATTAATTACGATGAAAAGGGAGAACTTCTGCCATTGTTCTAGATTCTAGAAGTTTGAAGTTGTCGAGAGCGGTTGTTTCGCAAGTCGATTTCCTGGAACTGGAAGACCCTTTCTTTCAGAATCATGATTTGTTCAGGATATGTTAAGGGGATGAGAACACCCCTTCACATCACACCTTAAAATGGCAGTTCACCCTCCCATCCCTCTCCCCAGCTCGATTTAACTTCTGGGGCTATGTTATCATGTTATAAAATAATGGACATGTTGATGCCATCATATCTTTATTTTTCTCCGCCAAATATCAGACGATCCGCCCACACGGTTCTACTTTTCGTGGCTCATTAAGTTCCCCGATATACGTGATCCCAAAACAACAAAAAATGGTTCACGAAGTCCTCGGATTAAATAAGGAAATGTTATGATGTTGCTGTGTGATGCAATGTAGGGCATTGGAGGAAACATCGTTGCTGTCAGCTTTCGAGTTTTGTTTTTGTCCTGAAATAGACATCGTGTGTTGGTTGTTCGTGTCACTTTGGCCCTTCTGCGTTCTGCAAGATGACCGCAAACTATTCTCCTTTGGATTGACCGCAGCAAACGCTGCCTTTCAGTTTTGGTCGCGTCCTGGATAAGGAGAATAAATAAAGACTTCACGGACGGGAAGATGATCTATCAATCAATTTCAATTGAGGATTCGATACAAATAAAAAGAGTACGAATCGACAGAAAGACGAAGGTTACACCTAACAAGAACAAGAAGAACCACGATGTTATAGATGTATGAGAGAGATATTCTCATGGCCAGGATATTTTCTCGATTTTTACCATGCTCTTATGAATTCTCTCATTTTAATGGATTAAGCCTTCAGGTATGATTGCCGTAAAGGAAATTAGAATGGGAATATGAAATATATGAAATAAGACTTTTCGTTAAGTTACATCTGGTAAACATACCAACTCTATTCGTCATAAGAAACCGTTTCAGATCCTTTTCATTTCATGTGGCGCCAAGTTAAGAAATCGTCACCCTGTCGACACAAACTAAATTTAATAAAGTTCAATCGGTGGTGCAAGGTGTGTAAAAGTGTGTGAAATATGTAAAGTGTATAGGCCTATGAAAGTCTGGAATATTTCGTGATGTATTGCCCTTTTCGTATACCACTATTTCTGCACTGCACAAGGATGGCTATAGCATATCGTGGATGCCTATAGCATATCGTGGATGCCATGATGACGTTATCACAAGTATTGTCGTCTGACAAGATCTTATTCATTAGCGTCTTATGTAGATGTTACGTTATATAAAATGCCAGCTATGGACGGTGGTCAAAGGACTTCTCGTTTTGATGATGAAATATAATTCACCTAACGTTCTGATCTCCGAATCGGGCGGTGATTGGGATAATGTCTGCCGTGATTCAAGTGTGGGAGTACGCAGTAGTGAGCTCGTAACGCTGTATAACCCGCCTATATTTAGCCCGTCCCTACGTTTAACGAGTTAGACGGTGCGATTGCGTGTCATTGGCGGGTGCGTAGACATCAACGGATAAAGTAGTCTGTGTTTGCAAACAATTTTAATAACGTGCGCGATGACATTTCGATGTTTGGCCTGCATTACCCATAAACAGTGTAATCATAAATTCAAATGTAAATCATAAATTATACCATATCAAATGCTTGGAATCGGTTATTGATAGTTGCTAAGTTTTGCATTTACCTCATGCATTGGTTGTCATACACTTTAGAAATGTGTGTTTGGTATAGACTATTAACGTTAATATCAACGGAGAGCGATTGCGAAGAGGGTCGGCGAGCCTTTGTCGCGTTCACATGGTAAAATACACCCGAGTGGTGCCATTCACACATGAAATCCAACTCTGATGTTTAAGTACATGTTTAACAAAAACTAGTGGAAGGGAATGTTTGTCGGTTCGTGATAATGAAACAAATTTGTAGCATTTGCGACGGTTGAGGTTCGTGAAGGGATTCGCAATCGGCTGATTACGATTTCAGTCGCACGTTTCCATGGCAAATTTGGAAACCATAAGTGTTTGTTCCTCGTCACGTATCGAATAGGAATAAGTTGAAAATTACAGGAGACTCTTTATCTTAATCAGTATGACTAGCTATAGCTTGATGAAACCAGTACCTGTCGTACTTTGATAGTGGAGAAGAACTTTATTTGGAATAGATTTATCGATTCGTCAATGACAAATACACACAACAGGTCGTGTTCACAAATCTCAAAGCCCTGCATTTTCTGCAAGCTAAAGACTGAGCGTGGGAATGTGTCCCTATATTGCACAATGTACCCTATACCAACATTTTATAGGCAGGATTATGTATTGACAGTTCGGGTTCTTTGGTGAGAGCAGGGAAATGTAACTAGATTCTGGTGAGAGGGTTTCGAGCGTGAAAGGCGTGGACGCGCAATCATTGGGTACTACCTCAAAGTTCACACAGCGCTGGGACATGGTTAGGATCTGAGGTGTGAAAGGGTCCTTTGATGGCACTTGAGACCCGCACCTCTCGCTTCCCGACAGTCATCGGGGTATCACATCTCTTTTATCGGAAAGGAAGACGGAGGGAATAAAAAAACACGTTAAAACCATGGCAGGGACGTGGCGAGAGCGAGGTCGCGTTATCCGATATCGAATTCGGCAAGCGCGGGCAATCGGCGGAATGATCTGAAAGATGCGCTTCCCGCGAAAGATTTGCCGCGCTTGCTCTTGAATCTTATCGCTTGGCATTCCTTCCCCCTCTCCCATCCTCTTCCCTGTCTCTCTCTTCCTCTCTTTCATCCTTCTCAATTCATCTTATTTCCCAGATATCGTACATTTCTTTCCTCTCGGCTCGCTCTCTCTGTTCCATCGATGTCGTTCTCTCCTCGCCTTCCCGCCATCTCATCTGATTTTCCCCCACTTCTCAAATTTCATTTATCTTATCCCGTCGTCTGCTGTCCCATATTCGGAATTATCATAGCATCTTTGCCCATCCTCGCCACGCTTCACCCCTAGGCAACCTTCCCTTACCAACGCATCTTACCAGCTCCGATGGGAGAACTTGGAAGGAAACGATAAATTGTGAGGAGGAGCAGAGAAAGAATAGGGATTTTAAAGGTAATCTTGTGAGACAACAGTATTACGAGAAGAATCGTCTTCAGGTCATTCCTAAGTTCGTTGATCGTGTATGGAAGGGATAATTCTCAAAGTATTGGGGTTTCATGAACACAAACTGAAGTACGAAAACTTGCTGATAACAAAGGTACACTGGAAAGCACCAGCATAAAAATGCATATATGGGACAAGGTGTCCGACCCGGATGTACTGATATTTTTCCAAAAGTTTTAATTTTAGGGACAAAAATATGTCCAAATTATTATGCAGTACTCGCGTACCTTTCCAATTTTGTCTCTAATATTTATTGTTCTTTAGGTGTGAGAAGTTGACATTTCGTCATCTTACAGAACAGGTGTTTACCTTTAAACGTAGGAGGATATAGTGAGAGAGAGAGAAAAAAAAAAGGAAGATGAGGGGCAGATAGAAGTTGATGGAATGAGGATATGGTGAACGAGATGAGGAGGTTGAAGGAGAATAATCAAATTACCAATCTGAGGAAAAAGTGTTTCGTGGATGTGGCCACTAGTGTCAAGCTGAGGAAACGTTAAGAGAAATGTAGGGGAGAGGACCAAATAAACAGAGAGAAAGGGAATGAGAGTAGAGAGGGAGTAAGAGTAGAACAAGGATGGACGGACGAAGACAGAGTTAGAGAAAGAGAGAGAGAGAGGGAGAAAGATGAACTTGAAGAAGACCTGACAGAACTACCGAGAGATGACGAGGCCAGGAAAAAGACGACGACCGACGAAACATACAGTTGGGTGACCGAGATGTTAGAGTAGACTGAACGAAAGTGGAGAAGGCTAATGAATACCCATGAGATGTGGCATGTAGGGTGCTTGATCATAGTGCAGGATGGCTTATTTGGGGCGATTTCCAGGTTGCTCTTACTACAGAGATGATGATATGTTATGAAAATTGTATGGACACTTCACTCTCAAACTTTCGGTAGAGTGACCAATACTCGCCCAAAATAAGCCATCCCTGCACTGGTGGCAGCGGTGGGATTCGAACCCACGCCATCGAAAAGACTGGTGTTGTGGACAGACGCACATGTCCTTCATGGTGCGTGTGTGTGTGTATGGAAGATTTCACATGATAATGTACTTTATTTGTTATACACTTTCATTGAATTGTTAATTTATGATTCATGCATGTATAATTACTGAGTGCAATCAAAATAAAGATCATTGGGGGAAAAAGTGTGTAGGGGGTGGTTTTCAGTGCGTCATCCGAAAAAAAAAAACATCTTTCCCAGTGTTTGTTGATTCAAAAAGTTTGTAATTCTGAACACACGTTTTTCATATAACTTAGCAAATTAGTTACGATGATTCGGCAATCCGAAGATGTGTTTAGGAAGAAAATGGGAACATACCCCAAAGGTCTATGATCGCGACAATGTGTCTTCGATTAAACCACAAACTTTCTGAATAACTAATCTTCTGTGGAAAAAAAAAGAGCTCAAACTGAACATATCAGAGGAAAGAGGAGACACCGCAGGCCGACAGATACTCGATCCTCGCAGCAGTAGTTTGCCAGATCAAACTTCAGATACCCTGATACCCTGAAAGCAATGGACGGTGTGTGTAATGATATTGATAATCACGAACTTTTTAAGGACACGTCCGGTGTGTGTACGTGCACGCAGCAATACTCGTCAAAGTTGAAAAGAATCATCCGATGAGTTTGAAGGTTTCGCTTCAGATCAAAAGCTTTCTCGATAATTGTTTTTTTTTTTTATGGGTGATTATTTTAATGAGCTGGTAATTAAAAATAAAGTGAAAGACTGAGAGAAAAATGTGAGAAAGACTCGTGAATATAAAGAAAGACAAGATTAAAAATAGACAAAGAGAGAAACAGACAGAGGGAGCTCGAGAGAGACAGACAGTCGACAATACAGATATCTTCGGTTAGTCATACCTAGAGTTTTCTTTCATTCATATATCGTGATTGATTGTTCTGTTTTATCAACTACAATAGGAATATACCAACCACAATCAGCATTATGCGAAATCAAGGTTTGCTGTGTAAAGTCTGCTTATTATCAAAGAAAAATGCTTTGCGATAAAATGTCTTTGTCTAGCTTCTTCGTGGGTCTTTTCGATCATATACCAGTCGAATTTCCTGTGATAGTGTATGCATTTAAAAAAATATTGTATCAGTCTCTATGTTTTGTGGCAATTGTAGATTCAGATCTGTAGTCTGTACTTCCCCAGTTCGTACCCTATCTCTTTTTTTGTTTTTTTGTTTTTTTGTCAGTTACTATCCCCCCCCCCCAATCCTCCGCCCTCACCCCCACCCCGCCCCCGCGAAGAATCGTGACTTATCAAACTAGAAAACCATACGGTACCGGGAAAGATCATGCAGATTTCAATAACGAGCTATTGAATATGCCTTTTATTTCTTGATAATAAAAAAATATCGTCAATAAAATACGAGTCTGCTGCAGAGAGGAAGGACTGTTGTCGCCCGTTTGTATACATTTCCCTGCTTAAACCATGGTTTATACATCTACTGAGGGTTAAAAGTCGATGAGCACGATATAACATGGCTTGGATCGGCCATAAAGAGAGAAAACAGAATATCAAATACGTGTTAGTCAATGTTTGACCGTTACTTGCGTCACGTTCATAGAAGTAAACATCAAAGTTTAATAGGTAGAGAGCTATTAGTGACTGATATGGCATATAATTAGCAGGGGAACGTGTAGTAATATGGCAGGGATCGTCTTGGAAAAGTGGTGGTATACCGTTCTAACTTATGATGGCTGTCGAGGTCATTAAAATGTACGATCATGTCATTATAAGATAGATAATAGGTTTCGAATTTGAAAGTCTTCACAGACAAATCCGTGCAAGACATTCAAGTAATAATGAAAAAGAAAGAGAGAGAGAGAGAGGAAAATATATATACACCTAACAAAAGTTTTCCTCTGCGCTGTTTATACGAACTCGTTCGAACTCATTCGTTGACTACCACATCCAGTTTACACCTTATTTTTAAGTTCACGATCTCTTCAGGAAAGAAGTTCGTTTTGTCATCTCGAATGCCACCTTGATATTTGTATTTTTAAAAATATAATCGTTATCAGTGTTACCCTATAGACGGGGCATCATCATATTTTTCCTCTGCATGCCTACGTGTAAATGCGTTCCGAGATGAGGGTGGGTAGAGGGGCACGGTTCACCAACGAAATACTTAGACATTGAATCATGATAGCGATCGAACTGCATCGTGATCAGGGGGTTTGTAAGGAGGGGAGGGATGACACCCATGACTGAAAATTGTTGACAAACTTCAGAGTCTTTGACGACCAACTTTTACCCTTGCCGGCAAATTTGAAAATCTGATAACTTTACTTGGTTTTTAGGATATTTCAGCTACTTTGTCGGCAAATTTGGTCCGACGCAGCCCCACTCCTACAAAATTTTTGGAGTTCACCCAAACTGCGGTTGTGTGCTTTATGCATTATCAAAAAGAACGAGGGTATTTCGAGGTGATAGATTCGATATTCACAAGATGTCGTCAAATATTAGAGTTTGTCGACGTCTTTTCTCCGCTTTATAGACCATTTTCGTGATTGTTGACCCATAGTTGATTGTTGTTTTTTGAAATGTCTTGTAACAGTGTGAAACATAAAGCTGTGCATTCTAGATAGCATGTTTTTGTCGGTTTATTTCATTTCGTATTTTCATACCCAGTAAACAGCTTTTCATGGCCGAGACCCTATGCGCGAGACTGGAATATTTATGAGTGATACGTGACATGACTGTGAACTTGAAGTTTGAACGATCTTAACAGTCCTTCAGTATTCTGTTTTCAACTCCTTGTTGTTGTTAGTTTGGGGGGGGGGGGTTCTTCTTTTTTTTGCAAAGGTTTTCCTTTCCCTTGGTTTATTTGAGTTTTAACCCCTCGCGCGCTTTCCCTTCTCCCTTCTTGATATGTTTCTCTCTCTCTCTCTCTCTCTCTCTCATTTCTTTCTTTTTCATCTGGCTCGCTATGTCCTCCTGTAATGCCCGACATTATCTATTAGTCTTCCATCATTAGTTGCTTGACGACAGAGGCTGAGAGAGAGAGAGGGAGGGGGGGGGGGGGGGCTGGTATGACGCAGTGACATACATGACCGAAAAGGGAGGGTATATAATGGATGAAATAAATGAGAGAGATAAGACCAACAAAAAATTTTTACAAAACGGGGGAGAGGGTAAAATGTTAAACGAGTGAGAGAGAGCTGGCAGGACATAGCAATGTAGAGGACAGAAAAGGAGATTTAGAGAGAGAGAGAGGGGGAGAGGGCTGGTGGGTGAGGGGGAGAGCTATCAGTACATAGTGACATACAGGACAGAAAAGGGGAAGAGATGATAGTTAAATTAGTGAAAGATAGAGAGAGAGGGAGGGATAAATAACGTGAGAGGGGTGGAAATAGAACGAGAAAGATCGTGAGCGAGAGAAAGAGAAGACTGAAAAAGGGTAAGAGAAGAATGAGATTCTTTGCATGACTAGTGATGGATAGTTTCGGTCTCGCCTCTGATGTTCCCAACCCATGCGGAACGCGGCTGGGTCGGTCGGCTGGTTGGCTAAGCCCCCATCGGCCTATCTCAGGCGAGGTACCCATACCGAAATTGCGTCCTTCTCAATCGCGATCTAGCGTAGAAGGACGTGAATTATGTATCGGTTCACCAGGGCTGAAGATGAAATAACGACTTTGTCTAGCCTTCGTTCCAGACAGAACCTGGGCAAATGAGTCTGCCTATCCCTATTTCAAAAGGTGCTTTCGTTTTGTTTAGGGGAGGGGTGTTAAAAAAAAAATCAACGCCCAAGCATTGTCGGCAGTAAAATGACAGAGTAAACGACTCTGAGTGACATGCTTATCCTAAAAAAAAATTCAACAAAATTTGTAGGTAGGCTCAAATGGAGATCTTGTGTTTTGCGGCGCCATTAAACAACCAAAACGATCATCATTTTTGCCCAAGACTCTCCAAATTGTGTTTTCTTGTAATTTTTATGTAAGCATTTTATTTTAAAGACATTATTTAAATTTCATTCTTCAATTTCAAATCGATGGGGCCAACTTCAATTGTCCCTGTTCCATTGCACTGCATCCTCATTTTTATTTATCTCTATCTCTCTCCCTCTTCTCTCTTTTCATCTCATTCTATCTCTAACTCTCTTGATCTATCTCTCTCTCCTTCCTCCTCACTGCATTCTCCTCCTCCCTCCATCTCCTCCCTTCGCTGTACTTATCTCTTGATATCATCAGAGTTTAGCATCATGATCGTCTCGCGGATGATGAACGTCTTGCACTCATTCATCCGCAAGACGAGTGACAAATTTACATGTTCTTGTCGTGCATTTAATCTCAGATATCAGCCCTGTCGGTTAGAATAATCTCTCTCCTCTGCTTACATACATTCTGGGGTTCGTGAGCCGTTTTTATGATGATTTTGGTTTGTTGAGTTGGGCATGTATATTTTTTTGTTTCAATGTACTAGTAACTGGTAAGCACATTCACCCGATGTTGCTCTGTTTTCAAGAGGTATAGAGAGCGATAGAGAGAGAGGAAAAATCACATAGGGCGTAATGCATTTTAGTTGTAGGAAGTAAGAGAGAGAGAGAGAGTGAGAGAGAGAGAAAGGAAACGATGTAAGTATTAAACGAGGACACTAAATTAGGGCAAAACAGGAAAACCTGGAGGAAACGCTGTAGCCGAACGATGGACAGGACCTAAAAAAATGGTGCGAAAAGGGAGTCGTAATTGTGATAAAGGAATGAAATTATACTGAGGATATTGGGGTCGAATAGGGTGAACCTATAAAATATAGAATCATTGAGATTGACAGAGAGAGAGAGAAAGAGAGATTAACACGTTCGCACCAGATAGGGCCTATATAGCACGATCTAGCGCGATCCAGCGCGATCTCGCGGAGGCTTGAGGGATCGAGCGTGCGTGCCACTTGGCAACCCACAGGTCCGCCCATCGCGGCGAGCCGAAACGGGATATTCCTGGAAAGGGGGGGGGGGGGGGGGGGGGTGAGTGAATGTGTGAGAGAGAGAAAGACAAGGGGATAGGGGATAATATTGAGGGAGACAAACGGCTGACGGACCAGTCTGGTGTTGATGAGGCGTTTAGAATTTAAAAGACGGAGTTCAGTTGGAAAGGGGACGAATAAGGAGAGGAAGGACTGGAAGAGAGTGAGAGCGAGAGAAATATTATTCTTTATAATGCCCGGAAAATGTATATGTACCATCATCCTCGAGGTGATCACGTGGTTTCCGATTGACGTGGAACAGAGGACAACGACCGTCTATCAACTGCTGCGGAACGCTCTGCTATTTCGAGAACAAACTTGAAAGAAACTTTCCCAAAATGGATTAAAATGGTTCCGGTCGTTAGCACAACTGCGTGATGATACACGCATGCGAATTGCAATGAAGATCGAGCCTTGTTTGACTCTGTTCCCCCCGTTTGTTTTGTCGGAAGACTTTCCCTGTTTCAAAATTGTTCCACATTTAGTTTTACGATGGACAGAAAGATAACTTGATAAACGAATGCATGGCAAGATAGTTTTCGACGAAGAATGGAAGTTGTGGATTATTACTAAGATTTCATAACTGCCAAAAACAGATATAGAAAATAGCACTTTGACCCGTGAATAATTTTGTTTATATATCCGGAAACTTTTCGTCATATTTCTCTTATTTTTAGCTGGCAAATAGCAAGACAGTTACAAGTTTGTCCTGCTTTGAAATTTACTTATCTTGAAGTGGAATATTAAAGGGGAAGTTCACCCAGAAGATTACTTGAGTTTAATAAATGCAGAAAAAAATAAAGAAAAATATTGGCGAAAGTTTGGACAAAATCCGTTAAAGAATAACGGAGTTATGGACTTTCGAAGTTTTGATTTTGTGACGTCACATGCGAGCAGCTCCTCCATTATGTAATGTGATAAATATTCCATAAAATACAGTTTTCTCAGAAAATTTAGAATATTTTCGTCTGTGCATTTGATATATTGTCAGAAATGTTATTCAATACTAGATTCTGAAAAGAAACAATATTAATTTATCGTGGAACGTAAAAAAAATGCGAATATATGGAATATTTATTACATGACCAATGGGCAGCTGCTCGCATGTGACGTCACGAATCAAAAACTTTAAATACTCATAACTCTTTTATTATTTGACCGATTTTCATCAAACCTTCGCCAATATTTTTCTTTATTTTTTCTGCATTTTTAAACTCAAGTAATCTTCAGGGTGAACTTTCCCTTTAAAGCTCAAAGACAGTCTCAGTAGCAAAAATCATCCTGGCAAGAAACTTATCTAACATAGTCACATACTATTCTCCCTTTATCATAAAACCCATGTACGAGATTATTTAACATTCCATTCACTATTTCGAACAAATTTTAGTGTAAATATCAGTAAGAAATGCATGTTAAAGGCTTTTCACTGCCTGAGCATATCCACCCAAAGGTTCCCCACACAATAAACCCAGCGCTTCGCACTATGTGTAGCGTATTCTATAACACACAGCAATCCTCATGTGAGTAATGTGTGTGGCCGTTGTTTGAATTTACATCCCCTCTTTTTTGGGCCAGGGATTTTTATTACTTTTCACCTCTCATTCGATAAATATTTCACTTGAGGAGGAAAAAACTTCACAGCATCTTAGTTATGTTAGTACCCTGCTATTTATTAAGAAAAATCAAAGAAATCTCACAAAAACTTTTTGAGGGCTTCCCAAAACTATCTACTACCTTTAAACAATGAGAGGTGAAAATATTTTATATCCCTGGCCACGATGTAGATTCCCACGTGTAAAAATTTGTGTGCCGATTTGTGCAATGAGTTAAGATAACTCCTTGATTTGTGTTGCTATGCGGTGCGATTGCGCGCAAACAGAGATGACTGGTAGCCTCGATTTGATTTTGAGATAAGTTAAATTCATCGAGCTTATGTCTTTCTTTGGAACAAGTGGAACAATTTGTTTTTTTTAATTGGTTTCTGATATTTATACAGGGTACCACATTTTCATGAGGCCCTGTTTGATAACAAAGATATTAAGTAGCAATATAAACTCATTACAGCAAAAAAAAAAAAAAAACTATATACAGAAGAAAATGATTAAATATAATATACATGTTATCTGGTATCGTAATATTTTTTTTTCAAAAACGTATTGGTGCATATTTCTACAATCATGAATATTATTGATATTTTATATATATATATATATATATATATATATATATATATAAATCAGATGAATGGTCAACAATAATGAGGTTATATCCAAGAAGTTTCATTACAATTTCCTTTTCGCTATAGGAGAACCGAAGACTAAGTTTAACTTTTTAAGATGCACAAATTTATTCAACCGTTTTCCGATTTCCCTCAATGCTAAACATGCTAAACTCCACCCTCCGGAGGGGTGCGTCAACTGACTTGATCGAATTTCTCCTGAATAATTCGTGAAGAATTTGAACACGCTTGCCATGTTCAACGGTACTCCTCCGCGCATGTTCTCTTTTATTTCTGTCGAGTATTTCTTCTTGAGTTCTCTCCTCTGTCGTCTCCTTTTTTTCCTGCTTTGTATCTTCTTTTAATTTGGATATCTTGGGCTGAAGACGAGAAAGACAAGAAATTGACGTGCGGATGCGGGGAACTTAATCGTGCGTTATCTGGCAAATTCTGCTAATCAGTCGAAGGGAGAATTAAAGAGAAAGTCGAGTTCTGTTGGGGGGGGGGGGGAGAAAATAATTTGTGACCTTTCTCATTTTTTAAATGTCAGTTTGGAAGAACATCATAGAAGAAATGTCCCTGACGAGGATTGCTCTTCAAATGCCCTCGTATTTGATGAGAAATAGCTGGAGTGTTCGGGCCGAACATTCATGCCACAATGTGCAGTCCCATAATTTTATGTGTGCAATGCTAATTGTGTTTTTCAGCAAGATTGGATCAATTTCTTATCATTTTGATGATTCCAAAACCTCACGTTATACACCAATTTCATGTAGACATGATGAACATTTCCCATTTGCTTTGAGACAGTTTCTTTCACAATGTGTTCGCATGACAAGAACTCAACTTTATCTTTAAAGCAAGAAGGATTCGTGGAATGACGCCTGTAATCAACACATCCAGGGGATTGGGGCGTATGCAGCTGCATAGGGCGTCGCTATAGACAATTTTGAAACGCGGGGTGAGAAGTTGCAGTGCTATGAGCTTGGGCATAGACAGAGTTCACAGAAAGCCTCGATGTGGAGGTCTTTTCAGATGTTCAGATTCATTAAATTTCACCTGTCGCCCTATATGGCAAAATCATCTAAGTATTTGGCATTATTTATATCGGTTTACTTTTTTGTGCTGACAATTTTGCCGAATTTTTTTCAAGTAGTACAGAAAAATGATACTACGATTTTGTAATTTAATTACCAACAAAGTTGAAATACGTCCAGAACCAATGAGCAGACAGTGTACGAGGTAAAAAAAAAATCTACAAAATGAGTGAAACTAAAAATCGACGCAAACTGCGACTTGTGCGTGGTTGCCGAAAATTGAACGCTCTAGGCCTACAATACGTGGGCAAATAGGATCGGGGAAAAGAGAAACCGGGAGAGGAACTTGTAGAGGAATTTAAAAAAAAGACCTATCCACACAGGTCGAAGGTATATCAACAAAACAGAGAGAGAGAGAGAGAGAGAAAGATTTGCAAAAACGAAACTAAACAAAAATCTGTTCAGTACTCGAGCCTGCGCACGCATCCGCCGCTAATAATAATCAGCCGGATGTGTGATCGGTTTTTAAGCCGCTCGGCCCGGTTCTCTTGCCTTGGTTTGACGCCCTGACACCTTAACGTTCAAAGGTAGACTCGTATCGAGTTATTGGCGGGGATGCAAAGAGTTGAGAGGGGGGCCGCTGTTATGTGGAAGGGGGGGGGGGGGTGCCTAAAACCGCATGCAAATGGTACCATATCGATTGCGTGTCCTAACGTTAAATAAAACTGGAGAGAAACGGCGGAAAAGGCAAAAGTGTGGGCTCAATGCTACTCGATTCCCCCTCGTATAAATTTCCACATTTTATTCCAATTTGAAATACGAATAGGCCTAGTTTCATATCCATTCTTGTTTCAATTTCCTGGGTTACTATACCTATGAACTAATTGCGCCTCGCCATCGCACAGGCTTCGTTTTATGGGTCAATTTTTCTGTTTGTGTAACTCTGAACGACGATGTGCTGGAAAAGGGGAAAACCTAAGTGGGGGAAAGCAGGAGAGACAAAATGTGATTATGTCTGCCCTTTGCGGGTCGATACAGTCAGCGTTGTTCGTCAAGGAGTAGCGCACGATGGGGGAGCGATAGAGCGTACGTGCCCGACAGACCCCGGGGACATAATTACTAACACGCTACGCTAGGTTCCGATGCTCCAGCTTTGCTTGGACGCACGCACGGGGCTCAACCCCGCGGCAGCCCAAAGGCCCTGGCGATGTATAATCAACTGCCGTCTCCCTCAGTCGTGCACGACTCTCAGGGATCGTCTGGAAAAAAAAAGCTTCAACTCTTTTTACCCCCATTCGTCTTTCAGTTTCATATACATCTACTGACAAAGCTTTTTGCCAAAACACTGGCACTCCAAAGAGACGTTTAATGTATTTCGAGTGTCTTTTTATTAGGCAAAGTTGCGGTCTGGTTACTTAAAATGTCTGCTTTCCCTATTATGATGCCACCACTACTGCGTAAAAAGCACGCCCGGCAAAATCTTTGAAACCATAAAATAATGATAAGGAAATACTCTCAAGTGGAATGCAATCATCATGAAGTGCGTTGAAGTCCATTTAAGCCCAAACAAACAACAACAACAAAACAAAATGTCGGATTTCGTTCATTTCAGTTTCCATATAGCACAATGCTAGCAATAAGCTGAAGCGAATGTTGTTGATTTTTTTTTCCTCCGCATGTGGAATATTTAAAAAATGAGAGTTCGAAATTAATTTGTTAGATCCTTGCTATTTTCAAACGGATATGACGGACAGTTCTGTGTGCGCACGACTTTGTGCGGACTTCTGTGAGGTTGCAGTGTGCTATGAGCTTTTGCCTAGACAGAGTTAAAGCGAAAATTGAGTTCTGGGAAAAGTAAAAATAATTTGTGAGCTTTCTCATTCTTATTATGTTAGTTTGGAAGAATATCATAGCAGAAATGTCCCCTGAAAAGGATTGCCCTTCAAATTCTCTGACATTAAAGATATGACAAGAAACAGCTGAAATGTTCGGGCAGAACATTTGTGTGTAGTCCCATATAGACATTTCTGTGAGCAGTGCATGTGCTTTTCAGCAAGATTGCTTCAATTTCTTATCATTTTCATGATTCCAAAACCTCACAGCATACAGCAATTCTTATGTAGACATGATCTACCTTTCCAAACTGGTTTGGGACAGTTTCTTTCACAATGTATAAATATCATGACCAGAACTCAACTTTATCAGCTTCGATGTGGAGTTCTTTTCACAACGTTCAGATACGATAGAATTCATCGGACATCATCTATGTGTCTTGAAAAATGTTTGTATCAAAGCAGTAAAGAAACCAACGTTTTTGACCATATTTAACAACTATTTTCAACTTAGCAGTTAATGTTATGGTCACTTTCTGCATTCCAGGCAAAAAAAAAGGGGGGAAGGGATCGCAACACTCACACAAATTAGAATGATCTTTGCTTGGTGATTGTTGAAATTAGTAACGCATGTATGCATCTGTCCTGTTCAATCTATAGTGGGCTGAGTAACAATTTTAACAGTACTAATATTGAGACAGGCTAAATTTGATTACACTCATTCGGTATTCATAATATTTTGTGACATGGTTCGCATTGCCCGCCCCTCTTTTGCGTTCACTTTACTTATACAAAAACGCGCATTATGTGTTGTTGTTGTTTTTTTTATATTCCTCTTTTACTCCAAAACAATGTACTGGAATCGACTTCTCCCAGATGGTTCGATTAGCCCAGCACACTTCCCTTTTCTCTCTCCATTCTGCTTTAGCTAAAATACTATTTCTCCGTAAATTCATGTCATTGATACATATATACATTCATTTTGTTCATAATTATGCGATGTTGTATGTATAGGACATCGAGCAAACTCGTCACTCTCATGCAAGTCATATAGGTCGCTAAGCTCACCGGATGAAATTACAGCCCCCGCGACGTTAATTCTGTTGGAAACGTGGATATAATATAGCTATTAATATCCCCCGACACGGTAGCGTAATAGCGGTATGAAAATGGCACTGGTTTACGTCGGTGACCCATGGAGTAATTAGAAACGCTGTGAGCCGAGCACTTCACCCCTCCCGCCTCCCACCCACTCCTCCCTCATATGCCTGCCCCCCCCCCCCCTCTCTCTCTCTCTCTCTCACTCCGCCTTTATTCGTCATAGAGTTTGGCTTGCCACGTGATCCATTTCTCTTCGGTTTTAATTGCCAATTACTATTGCGGTGCATTTGTGAACGAAGGGAAATATATGTATAGGGTGGGGGAGGAGTAGTGCTGTTTGGCTGTTGTAATAAGAGTGTATTTGTAAAGTGATGGTGGGGGGGGGGGGGCAAGTACGAATAGTTATCAAGAAAATTGTCACCAAAAACAAAAGTATAGAGCATAAATAGGGTTTTGTTTTGTTTTGTTTTGTTTTGTTTTTTTGCTCTATCTAATTATAATCTGATTTTCGTGTAATTGCCCGAATGGTCGCCCCCTTAAATATCTATTTTAAAAAATTCAATAACTCTGTCATCAGAGTTGGACATATCTTAATCAGATTAATAATTTGATGAGCTTCATGATATATATATATATTTTTTTTTTTAGTTTACCTTGCATAATATTCTGAATATTATAACATTACGCACCCACTTACCCTCATCACAGCCCATCTCTATAAATTATATCTACAATCCGGAACACACCACACCACTACCAAATGAAAACATCATTTGAGTATTTTTGCTCTATAATTCTATTTTATGCCTGATTGGTCGCCTAAATTACCGCCGCTAAATATCTGAAACCTGTACATTGATTCTGTCATGAGAGTTGGAAAAAAAACCCTAATTGATCATGTCAATTTTTCGATGGCCTTCATCTTGTTTTCTTTTTAGTTTCCCTTGGAATAATATTCTGAATATCGGAAAATTACGCACCCATTTACCCCCCCCCCCCCCATCACACCCCTTCTCTATCTATAATCCTGCACACGCCACCCCGTTCACTTCCAAATGAAATAGCAGGCCACAGGATGAAAGAGGAAGCGAAAGATCGGAAGAGAGGGGCGTAGCGTGTCTGGTGTTTAGACCAGACCATTTTTTTCTTTTCCTTCCTATCTCTTGTATTTTCATGTATTTTTAGGGTAATCAAATCATCCTCTATCAGTCCTTTTTCCCTCACCAACCGCGGAAGGGGGGGGGGGGAGGGACAATGATTGTTAATAGATAGAAGGGCATTTCCACTCGAAGGGAGGGGCACAAGGATTGGCATTTTCCATCGTGATATATATATATATATTTTTTTTTTTTTTTTTTATGAAGTACGTCGACTTGGAAAAAAGAATAAAAAGAGATGAGCAAATCATGAATCGTGATTGTAGTTCCGTGTAAGTTGTTGTTTCAGTAGTTAATTTTAGTGTATATGCAGGAAAGATCTATTACTTAGAAAATCAAGCCAATAATTATACAATATTCTGCACAGAGTTGGAATATTATATTCACTGAGCGTGTTACACGTTTGGTTCCTTCCTCTGTCGAAATACGTAACTTGGTCTCTACTTTCAGTTTCTAAAATGATTAATATCCGCAATCCATTATTTTTTATTAGGCTCTGGTTTGATCGATTGTTATATATATTTTGTCGGAATGTCATGTTTCTATATGATATTGCGTGCAATATTATCAAAATCGATTTCGGTAAAAATGAACTTCATGAAGAAATCACAGCATCAATGTTTTGCATTTCAAGAAACACATACGAAGCTCTGCTGAGTTCTTTCGCTTCTAGATTTGATGTTAAAAGATATTCTTTTTTTTTTTTTGTTTAATATCATTCTTCCTTTTTTACCAGTTCTGATATCCAATCCATTTCAAAGATATTGTTTATAATTCCATATCTTGCCGATAAACACATCTGAAAATGAAATAAATGGCAAAAAATCTTCTGTGCACTATTACTCTCAAATTTAATATACTTTGTTTCAGTTGCCTGTGTTCTCAAGTATAGACCTAAGCCTATTTCACCCATGACTTGCTTTTAACTAGTTATTTTACTTTATATATTGCTTATAATGTTTGCATTGTACCATGATGAGTTCGTCTCTGGATATATCTTTTTATTGGTATAGTTCAGGGTCTTAAATTCCTTTTTCCCTTGACAACATTTCCATGCTTACTCAGATCAGTCAGGGTTCAAACAGTTCGTTCAAGTATATCAACCTTTGTCGCGGAGGAGTATATACGTTCGAATTCTCTTCTGATGTAAAATGACCACAGTCCATTGCCAGCCATATAGCGCCACGTAACTTGGGCTATCTCAAATTATGATACGTCGAAAATATTATTACGGCAGCTGAATTTGTTTATATTACAACGGCACGAACGTTCCTCGCAGCCAATCTCCTATTTCTTTTCAGTGGCGGCAAATTAATCGAACCGCATTCGCGCCTGTTCTCTCTCTTTCTCCCTCTCTACTTCTCTCCGTTTCGCCCTCCTCTCAGCTTGTCTTTGAAGTTTTTTTCTTCTCCCTTATTTTGTCATTGCTTCGTGCTCGTTAGAGGATATTCCTCGTATTTTAAGTAAACACCTTCTTCGACGAGGCAAGGATCTCGTGCGTTCGTAAACGTCTTGAGTACACAGAGGCCCCGGTGAGTTATCTTTACTCAGCCTGAAGACAGATAGATCGTTACTTCAATCGCAGAGAGTTTGCCAGCTTGGAAGAGCAGAAAATAGGGAAAAAGCAGGAGAGCGACCGGAAAAACCATCGATCAAATAAATATAAACGCGCGGTTTTAAAAAAAGACGGGTGGGATTCATTCGCGGTGGCGAGATTATGAGACGGTCCCTAAATTTGCGTAAATAGGTCTGGAACCCTGTTCATTCCCGTCGAGTCGTTGACACCTAATCCTGAACCAACACTTGAGCGCTTCAGTCACGTACCGGGATACTCCATTTTCATCGCAGGGGAGTCGCCCCAACTGCGGAATCCAGGCTGCGATGTAAACATTCACTCACGCACCGCAGAGAGCTCGAGAGAGTTGTGCTAGTCTCAAAGATCAGACTCTTAGAGCTGTTACAGAAGTATTACAGGTTAACTCAAATTGTACCATTCTATTTCGTTCTTTGTAAATGTGTCGTACGTCAAGTATCTCGACATAAAGATAAGTCAAGCCACCCAGATTAAAAGCGAGATTCAAGTGACTTAAATTGGTTTCTCGCCGTTTTTGTTGTTGATTTTTTTTTTTTTTTTTTTGCTCGGGTCATTTTAATAATTTGATGGCCATTTTAATAATTTGATGCCATTAAATTTCTGAGCAATTATTTTAAAGCTGGCCTATTATGTACCTACTAACATGACCAAGCTTCAGTAACAGAAATATCATGACAGTGGATAATTTAAAGAGATCTTACATGTATAGTAACTGAATTTCAGCATAAATTCTACAGAACAGTGGAGGAAATGGTGATGTTGCGAGAGGAGGGTTTTGTTTGAAGGGATTGGTGGAGGATGGGGTGCTGGTAGGAGTTAAACAATCGCTTGAGAAAAGCTGCGTCGTCATGCTTTCGACCCGAACGACCCCTCCGTTCTCCACGTCCACCCACTACCCTGGTCCATCCATCTATCCCTCGGCCTTTTCACGTCGTTTTTCTTTTCGTCTCGCTGCCACCACCGCAAACCCATACCGACGCCAAGGTCTGATGCAATCCGACATCACAAAATCCCGGATTTTCTTGCGCGCCCAGAAAACGACGCCGGGTCACGTTTCCACGCTGGTCGTGATGAAATTTTTTTTTTTTGCCGAGGTTTTCCCTCGACCGTCATTTCCCACTTTCGCTTACATTTATCTTCTTTCCCTCCTCCATCTTGTCCTCTCCCCTTGCTCTCTAATGGGCGTTTTCTTCTCTCCCTCATTCTCTCCCTTCGCTTAGTCGTTTCCTTAGGTCGTTAATAATTCTAACGAGCGAGAATGACGCCCATTTTGAATAGTCTTATGCACAAAGCGTTATCAAATGCCCGAGATGTCATTTTGAATCCTTCAATGTGACCTTTTCGAAGTCTCGAATCGCTTTTTGTTACCTCAAGTAAAATCAATTGACTTAAAGGGCTTTTCACAACTCTGGTCTTTACTGGAAAAAATATACAAATGGTACCACATTCGAGATGCCAATTTCAACTTGTTATGACGCCTTCAAAAAAGAGATGCATGACAATTTTTTAATGGCGACCTCATTTTCTTTCTTCCTTTCTTTTCTTTTGCCATGCCCCTCGCACGATAGCCCCTTCTTTCTTGTGATCATTAATTGGTGCGTTATACAGTAAAATGCGTTTCGTTACAAGCGATGCAAACGGCATTTAAGACGTGATCGCCGTGCCCTTTTTTCGTTTTCCCCGATTAAGGTTTTTTTTAATTTTCCTCGCGCTTTATATATACTTTTTTCTTTTCGTCGCGTTCTCGCTTTATATCTTTTCTTTCCTTTCTCCTCCGACAGTCGTCGAAGCTCGTGCGGGCTTTGAAAAGAATGGTCTGTGCGTGATAACCTGCGGGTAGCTATATACGACCGGAAAAAATAATAGAATGAGAAGAAAAGAGAGATTAGAGCGGGGGAGAGCCGAGGGAACAGTGGGAAAGGTGCAAAATGTTTTCTGCGCAAATATTTCCAACGTCTCTTTGGTGAGCATTTTTTCCCCCTTCGTCCGTCTATCGTCTGTCGATGCACATTGCATGTTTTGCCGCTCGATTTCCCTCGCAGTATAAGTATGCATTATTTTATTGTCCAGTACTGGGAATTCTGCTTTTAGTGGTGATACAAACATTTTGCAATAATGATAGGATACATTATATAAACAGCGATGATAAGGTACATTATAAACATACATATTATATAGGTAGAAAATAAATGTACGTAAAAAACAGAGGTAAAATAAGAAGGAAATCAATGGAGTTACCGCAATACACAGAAAAATTAAAGAGATTAATTTGCATAATATAATATGACTGGGTCATAATCATCAATTTTACGGTCCGACTTCATCCAAACTCGTTTATCAACGCTCAAGCAGATTCACACATTTCTTCTGACTACATAGTGGTACTTTATTCGTCTGTATTTATCAAAATATGACGTGGAATGTCAGTAATGTAGTATAACTAGGTTATAAAAATAATATTTAATAATCCATATATTATAATCTGGTTGTTTATGAATAACGGTAATGGTGGCGATTTCGCGTCCTCTCTACCTCTCTTTCTCAATATTGTTATACACCGCTCTTCTAGAATACCGATTATTATCTCGTCATATTATTCTTACCCCTACCCTTTTTAAAAATACATTGTTCCGACAACCCCTCTTTATAATTAGGGCCCGCGTGCTCTTAATGTTCTTTTCGTTTAGAAGCTTCCTGACCCCCAACTCCATATTTTTCTCCTACTCAAAATCCAAAATTTGCCGACCATAAAATTTGAAGGTCGAAAGGGGGAAATTATGTCAAACCCCCCCCCCCCCCCCCCAGCAACGCCCCAGAAATATTGTTGCGTGCAAAGCTCGTAAATGTTGAATTCTTTCTAAACGAGGCCCTTGGATTCGCAGTTGTTTGATAACAGAACAGAAAATATGCGGTTTGAACTGAACGTACGTCACATCAGTCAATGACATAACCTGATAGCACTAGAAATATTAGGTGTATTTATGGACTAAAAAATGCTCCTTATCTCCGTACCCTATCTCCCTGTACCCCAACACAGATATTCCATAACTCTATAGGATGAATAGGCGAAGTCTGCCCGTGTTTATCTGACTCAGACGAGTCCAAATATTGTGTTTTTATATAAAATCACAGCGATGCGAGCGCATCAGCCCTTTGATAAGGGATTGATAATGAAAGCGGACTTTTAGACTCCATAAATAATAAGTGGAGCGGTGGCGAAGAGAAGAAGCCAGGCCGCAAAAGTCAACTTGATTTCGCGCCCAGGCACAATGTAATCAAACGCAATTTCTTCGTGATTGAATTGTGAAGAGGGTGTGCGTGCGTTCATCAGACGTAATAAAATGCTGGGGGGAGTGTGAATACACATCTTTATTCAAAATGGGTCCCGCGTTTGACTGCAAATTTTAAACTCTACAAACCGAACACGTCATAAATGCATATTGCTGAACTGAAATCTGAGTTACTCTAACCTAGGAAAATGTTGATGTTCCAAGAATTTGATTTCCATGAAAATTTTGTTCTCAACGTTTGATTTCCATGATTTATTCGTAAATTTACGTTACTAAATGTAAAGATCTCGGCATTGTTTACACGTGCTGGTTCAACACTCCATGTTTTGGTAGGTGTGTGAACACGTTCTCTGAGCCGTAATGTCGGTGAATTTGAGGGCATCGTTAGATTGTTGACCCAGGCATTAGGAAATGCGTTACGAGCCAGTTTGTCGTCTGGCTTGGACGTGATTTATCTTGCAATTATTTTCAGTGTACGTTTATCCACCCGCGAAAACACCGCCCCTTCCAAAGGGGCTAGAAATATAAAGTTGTATGACACATGCTCCGGCAACCATTGCACCACGATTACAATGCGTACCCCGAATTCTCAACTTCAGTCGTGGACCGAACACTATACCTAACCCTAATCCTATCCTTAAAACTAACCTTAAACCTAACCTAACCTTAACCCAATTGCAACACTATCCCTATATATTTGACGAAATAACGCCCAGAGCAAATATTGTCGCCGAATCATATATTGTCGGAGCAACTTAACTACAGAAATACGCTGTGGTTGCTGTCTTGCCCCTATCCTCGAATTTTTCTTTCTCCTATTTGCCATGCACCTCCCCGGCTCATTTTCTCTCTTTCTCTTCGTTTTCATTGGTTTTCTCTCGTTAAGAATTCAGAATTCTTCGTGCATGATTGTGGAATGAAAGCTCCTTGGTAGAACCAGGGAAATGTAACTAATGTAAATTAGAGCCCATTCACACTCACTTCGTTAGAGCGGTCTAACTAAGACCCGTTCCTCAGGAGTGGTTCTGAGGTGAGTTTAGAACTAGAACTAGAATGATGAACCTCAGCATTATCGTTGCTTAGAAGCCGTTAAAACAGTAAGCTCTCATAAGAGACAATCCCCTCCCAGCCCCCACCCCCAAGTCATGTTGATTAGAACAGCCCAAGGGCTATCTGTCTGATGTTCGTAACCACCGCACGTGCAGACGGTGTTACGTAATCCAGACCGAAAATCCACGCTTGTTAGTAGCGTTACGTTATGGAGCCATCAAAATTTGGAGCTTTCCTTGGTTTACAATAGTCACATTTCCCCTGGTCTGACAGTCGAATGTCTGTTGACCTTCCAGCTGTCGTGATCCTGTGCAGATTCTTAATGGAAATTAAACCCGAGACTCGATTGGCCCAGGGTGATATCCCTCCTAAATCCGTCATTTCGTCCTTGCCTGCTAGTCTAGAATTCAGGAGCTGTGTGTTGTCCAAGCGAGTACTTCGTACTTGGAAAGTATCCGCTCTCATAGTTCAGTGTGTTTTCAGAGCAGAGTGCTGGATGGTCATCCCTTGGGGTTCAACGTAACTTCCACATGGTTTTCATCGAAACTTGAGAATGCCATATGAAAATATGCTTTGGTCATATACCTTCGCTCTTTGGAGTCTTTGCTTTGCGTGTTCTGAGCAGGGAGGTGGAAGAGAACCTCCTGGTCTGAGTGTGGACCAGCCGTATCGATATAGAATTTAGAAAAGAGGAACACGATCGTGCACTCTCGCTGGACAGCCTTAGTGCTGCCTGAGAGCAGAGACTACTTGTAACGGTCAAGCGGGCCGCCCAGGTTCAGACTGACCTTGGGATTGTTTTCAGAAGGCGGTCAGCTAAGGTCACGGGTCATCTGGGGACACATAATACCGTGGAGAGATTTACTCCGTGGTGCCCAACAGCTAAAAGAGAAATATGCCGAATTTCCTTGCTTGGCTGAGTGAAAAGCTAATGGCATCGCTGTATTTTACCATTTGTAGAAAGAATGAAGAAGAGAGAGAGCACACTCATAAAATGTTTTGAGAGGAAAGAGAAAGACAGAAGGGGAGAAGGTAAAGTAGAAAGAGAAAGAAGGGTGGATATCAACAAGGAATATTTTCTCACAATCACATACTCTTACAATTTTTTTTTTTTTTTTTTTTTGGGGGGGGGGGCAAGTTTTGAGGGGAATACAGTCAGTGGTTTACCAGAAGATTATGATCTACTCTAAAAACCAGTAACGTTCATAATATGCAACACATTCGTGAGAAGAGGAGATTTCGCGAGAGTTTCTTGCCGCGAAAAACGGTCACATGAACCATTCGCGAAAGTTTTTGTTTATGAGAACCGAACCAGGGGCACACCTCGTAGTGCATTAGAATCCACATCTATCTCGCATCTGCCAGAAGAAACTTGCCCCTCTCTCTCTCTCTCTCTCTGTCTGTCTCCCTCTTTCTCTCTTTCTCTCTTTCTTCAATTCTTTCATTGTCTCACTCCTTTTTCTTTGAAGCCGAGTTATAGTCCATTATAAGTTTTTATCACCTCTGTAATAATTGCGCATGGTTATTTTATTCGTCTCCCGTCTGCTTTGCCCACATTTCCCCCTCCCGTCGGCCGTCTGACACACACTCTCTCTCTCTCTCTCTCTCTCTCTCTCTCTCTTTCTCTCTCTCTTTCTATATTTCTCTTTCTCTTTCTCTTTCTCTCTCTCTCTCTCTCTCTCTTCATCCCTTTCTATCTATATTCATCCCCCATCGCCATTTCCATTTTAATGTATTCATCTCGTCTCGCTCGTCGTTCCGCACCCGGTGCAGACGACGCCCGCCTGAGATGGGGTCATGACCTTGCAACAAAACGTGACGTGTCGACAGCCATATCTAGCGGGATCTCGTCACCGATTAGTCAAGTAGGCTCGGGTTACGGACGCGTTAACGCGCCCGGGCAATGCCGCATGAAATCATGTCTGCCTGCCGTCCCAATATGGAGGATGATATCATTTCAGTGCAGGGGAAAGGGATATAGGGGTTAAGGAGGTGGTTGGGGGGGGGGGGGAGGGGTTTACTAGAATGTTAGTGCGTCATTAATGACATTAATGAGGAGGTGGTAGGGCTATTTGCATCATAAGCCGAATTGCCTTCCCATCTTCTGTAATTGTGCTTTTGGGGCATGTTGGGGATCGAATGAAGAGAAGCATGAAAAAGAGACGTTAGGAATTCTAATGATTTGTACGAATTATTTTTGTGGGGTTGTCGTAACCGTTGGATGTGCCAGAGGTAAGATTTTGTGGCAGAAAATCTCGACGCAATTGGTCGCCTCGATAGACAACATAGTAAAAAAAAAAAAGTTCCGTTCTATTAAAAAAAAAGGCTTATCCCATTTGTTATATCACCATTTCTTTATTTATTTTTGCACGAACTACA
Source organism: Heliocidaris tuberculata (assembly GCA_025618425.1). NCBI lineage: Eukaryota > Metazoa > Echinodermata > Echinoidea > Camarodonta > Echinometridae > Heliocidaris > Heliocidaris tuberculata. The sequence continues at coordinate 17,355,783 of CM046851.1, forward strand.
AATTGCGGACTATTTCACTTTCAGAGTATTTCGGAAATTTGTTACTCGTACCGCCGTGCATTTGGCTAATCTGTTTCCTGTCCGAAACCACGGTAGAGAACTAAATCTACTCATATTTTTAGGTACTTCGAAAAGGCCCAAAACTCCAATATCACCGCTAATACCCACCTCACACCCCTGCCCACCCCCTCTACATCCATCACGGTATCCCATGACACGCCACACCATTATATTAAATTGCAAATGATCACGTGACCATAGGCCAAACGAGTTGGCACCTCGGCGTTCGTGAGACGTGAAGAGATCAACCCAATTTATTTCACACAGATGAAACCATTGTGCAATGAGGCTGAATGTCGGTCACATTCAAATGATGAGGTCGGTATAATAGGGCGCGACTGAACATTTTAGGGGTTCTTGTTTCTTCAAACCAATGCTTTAGCTTAGAATATTGGTTTTCACACACACACACACACACACACACCCACGCACACACGCGCACACACACACACATACATCGCAATCTAGTGGTTACTGAATACGTCACCGGACTGTGGAACACATCATGGTTTCCTATTCGAATCCCAGCCGCGGCAGTAATATCCTTTAGCAAGACATTAATCTGCATTTGCCACTCTCCACCCAGGTGTAGTAAATGGGTAGGAAATTATTGCGTGAATGGTTAGGGCAGTTAGCCTAAAGTCAGGGTAATACTTTACCATACCATTTCTCTGGTATTATTCTGTAGGCGAATTGAGTGCCCCTGGGCTGGACATGTGCCCAGTTTAATGTAATCTTCTAAATAATGAAAACATACATTTCTTCTGTTCTTGAATTAGAAGCAAACGAACTCATGAAAAGGAATAAAAGCGTCACGAAAATTAAGTTTTATATATGAATTTCAATATCACGTGACACTTTGAAACTGATTTCTTTATCTTTTCACGTCATTGAATTGTATCCCGAAAATACGAATAGATGTAGAGGAAGGGGAAAGGAAGCTCTCAATATATTTTAAAAATTTACATCTCGATTTGAACGCCATTTTAATGTGATCATGGCAGAAAGTAGGACAACATCGTTCCCCAATAATTCTGTCTCGTCATTAACACTTTGAACGGGCTGGTCGTCAAAGAGCAAGGCCTTGAAATGAATGATCGCTATCTCCCGCTCCGTTTCTCATTATGTCATGATATAAATATGTGCCATTATAGGTCAGTGTGGTCGCTTCATCCTTCCCGATTTAATGTGTACCCTGAATCAAGGGCGGATACATGATTTTGTAAAGGGGGCGGACAATATTCCGAAATTTTCGGACAAGCATTGTAAAAAGGTCTCCAGATTGTAGTGGTGCCATTTTTACCCAAAAAATTATTGACAAGCAAAAATTATGTGATTTGGTTTTTTTTTTTTAACGCAGAGCAAGGGATCGTTCTTGGACCTTTCTCCTTGTTTCTCAACTTTTTATAAATATCATTATGTACACACCCGCTCTCCTCCCCCCCCCCAAAAAAAAGAGTGAATTTTGTTATTATTTGATGTGTATTATCATATTCTGTGTTGCATTATGTAACCATAACTGAATCAGGGAAACCTCTTACATTTCTCTGATCGAACCGAGATATCTACATTCTCACGCATCGTATTTTATGCAGCTCATGCCTCCATATTTCTTTAAGCCTTTCAGGACAGGAATTACTTAAGGGCTAAATTGATCACATTTTGTTCTTCAAATTGGCGATAATAATATTTTTCTGTTAGTGCTACATGGGTTTAATAAGGTGTTATGTCTTTGAAAACTATATACATGTTTAGAAATTTTGTCAGAAAGATTAAAAAATTGCAAATTTTGATTTAAAAAATTATTACGAACCTCTCAATCTTTTGCCAATTTAAGGATTTTAAATCTTATTCTTGTTTTTAAAATTCCTGGCATCAAACGCAATATGGTCATGTAACATAAAAATGGACATAGTATGTGCAGAAATTTCTGCTCTTTCTACTCATGCATTTGATATATTTTTTAGAGCTCTGAATCAAAAGTTACTGAGCAAAACCACAAAATGTGGTCGATTGTCTCGAAAGGGTTTACCCATGTGGGTTTACCCCCAATCACACCAACGAGACCGACGCCAGACCGACAGCAGACCGAACAACAAATTGCATTGACACCAATGGCCAAGGATCAGTCGGTGTGGAATCGATCTGCCGATGTGACTAGGGTATTACTCCTAAGCAACTTGAGCATGCTGAGAAAGGTGTTCAATCGGGACAACCTCGCTGGTCATAAGGACCACTTATTCATAAGGACCGCTATCCATAACGCGTGACTATAAACGAATAGCGGTTTTCTATGAATAGCGGTCCTTTTAAATAGCGAGCAAACCACAGACAAATTACCTCGCTATTCATAAGGACCACTATTCATAACTATTCATAAGGACCGCTATTCATAACGCGTGTTAAATGAATAGCGGTCCTTATGAATAGCGAGCGGACCCGGTTCAATCGTGGTAGAAAGTTTTCCAGTAAATGCCAGCAAAGGAAAAGTTAAACCGAAAAATTTGCTGAATACAATTTTGCGGTGCGGAACCACTTATGGCAAAATATTCGAGTTTTCTGTTGGCCCTCCAAGAGTTGCTAATTGATTTTTTTTTTTAGAACCAACGATTTTAAGGGTTTCTTACTTTTTTCTTTATAATTTTATCAATGTATTTTCTTTGTTTGCTATTTTCGCTAAAATCAATTATTTCCATCTTTCTCATTATGCAGAAACAACACTAAATCTGCGCCAATGGATGTGGCTGAGTTGTGCATGTAGACGGAGTGAGAAACTGTTTTCAGCCCCTTTGGGTCAAGTCTTCAAGGATTTGATACTTATTTTAGGTGAGTTTCAGATTATATCTAGAACCACTGTAATCATGTACTAACTTACAAAATTATATCTTACGGGGATAACTTCATCTTGTTAAATGTTTTTAATTTCACTTCACGATTTTTTTTTTTTTAGAATTCCAATATCACTATCGTCTTAAATTTAAATTTGCTATTTTCCCCCGATTTTAAAATGTAAAAGGAGATGAAAGAATTGGAAAATGGAAAAGCACATTTTGTGTAGAATAATAAGTCTTGGAAGAAAGAATTGGATTTTGAAAAGCAAAAATCTTTGTAGAATAAGTCTTGGAAGAAGACCAAATGGAAGGGTTAGCAGGCCATGCTCGATTGGAGCAAACGGGTCTCATTAATCATGGTTGAGCGATGCAAGAAATGCTCCGATTGAGATGGAGAAACAAGGAAATTGGAGAAAAAGACGCGAAGAAAGAACGCGAGAGACCCCAGATGACGAGATATGGAAGAAGCAGAGAAAGATCAAGATAGAGAGATGGGGGGGGGGGGGGGGGACGAGGGGAGTGGGATGAATTTGACCGAGCGAAGTTTCAAACGTTCGGCCCTGACAAAGACGCTCGAGATATTACCAAGAAGTGAAGACGCAAAATGCAGAAAGAGAATGAGAGGAGAGACCGAGGGAAGGGGGGTGGTAGTGAGGTGAAAAATATTCATTTTTCGAGGGTAGGAGGAGTGATATTTTGCAATTAGAGAAGAGGACAGCGTGTGCAGTCTTGGTGAGAATCATCATGGTCGTAATTGTGGCTGGAAAGTGAACACGTAGAAAAAATGAGCACGAAATTTTCGGGAAATGATTATGCGGGAGCCTCCCAGTAAAGAGGGAATGATAGAGATGGGGCAGGCAGAGAGAGAGAGAGAGAGAAAGCAGACAGAAGGGGGAAACCCCAAAAGATAAAAGGCGCGCCAAAATCTGCTCTCACTTTTATTATGGTCGTCTGCCAAAAACGTGATCAAGGATCGTTTATCAATGAACGATCGGCAAATTGTCGTCACTCATCAGGCTCAAATTGCAGGATATGGATGCTTCCAAAAGACAAAAAACAAAACCAAACAAAAAAAAAAAAAAAAAAAAAAAAAGACAGGGTGAGATGGGGCAGGGCCATTTTCCCCACTTCGAGACCCACACGAAACCGTACATCGAAGTTAGGTTCGTGCTATCCTGGCTATGCTTGTGATTATAGATTATAAATTCGAAATAGAGTTTACAACGTCTGTCGCTGTATATGTTGAAGCGGGGAATTATTGTAATCTGTAGGTCCATGGTTGAAGTGTTAAAATACAGAGGATTGGATAACACATCGAATGCAAAACTGCAACTGTGCCTCTCACTTCTGTTGTTAGGACATATCGCACAAGCCCTGCTTCGCCCATCGCCGACGCCTATGAGGAAACAAAAATAATCACCCCCATCACTTAGTCTAACCGTACCGTCCTTCTTGTGGTCAAAATGCCGATATGCTCTCCTCATTTCCACATAAGGAGCGAAAAAAAATCGTAGTCCATATAAACGTAAATTATTCTCTGCACCGTGTCTCATATTCCTCAGTAGATTTCTAGAGTGAAGGGGAAAGAAGGGATGACGTTCAAGTCGTCATCCTACGACAAAAAATTGGGAGAAAATTTTGGGCGACAGACTTCCTTACCTCCCGTCTCCTTCCCTTACACGTTCGCAGCTCTTGTTTGCGGAGTACCGGGTATCTGCTTTTGAAAATGATAGCTTCCCTATAGCAATATCACAAATAAATATAGATATTAGCAAATAGATTCAGAGGTCAAACGTTAATCTAATCTTTGTTGATGATAATTAGGTGACATGTTATATTTATTCATTGGGAACGTGATGGTATGACTAAATGATATGATTATTCCATTTACTGTCATTGTAAAACATTTATTTTTATCGTATGGTTATTTGCTGTATGAAGTACAAACTTATCTTTCCACAAGTTCCTTTGTCACGCCTACACAGGGTTCTCGGCAGTTATTATTACCCTTGGTCCTAATTGAGTGAACTGACGTTGCGGCGTGAATTGGGTCGGTCTTGGATGAGGTTTTGGGGTAAATTGAAAGTATACCATATTCATTACATTTGTCGGTACCCTTCTTGGGTATAAATACCCCTGGTATTTTCTTTTTAAAATATACCCAAGCCATTTCTCTCATAGAATTTACACACTAAAGAAAACATCCGAAAAACTACAATACTATAAACCAGTTGCTATTTTGTAAATGTTCGTCACAATGTTATTGTTACAAGCAAGAGTTGTTATAACCGTGAATAATTGTATTATAGTGTGGTTATCGCAGAGTTGTTTTATTTTTTTGCTCCGTTTCCTCAAAAGCTCTTACACATTGATTGATTGCTCATTACGTGTGGTTATTGCAGTTTCTATAATTGCGGCCTGCACGCGAGCACGAGTTCATGCCCAGCACACGAATATTTTTATCGATGGCAAGTGAAGATCATAATTATTCATGATCTTTTAATGAATATGCATTATAATTTCATATTACTGTCAATTAAAAACCATGTTAGTATTACAAATGATGAGTTAAGATTAGGGTTAGGGTTAGAGTTAAGATTCCGGGTTCCTAATTTTGCTAACTATAAAAACTGATGTAACATTACAAAGTAAGGGGTTATTTATATAAAACCGCGATTAAGGATTGACGATAGCAATGTGCGTTGTAGCGGTTTATTTCGTCATAATGACGAAGTTGGGAAAGTAGAATGTCTGATATTCTTTTGTTTATCAATATAACAACTACAAAGTGTTCGCTCTTAGACTGCACATTAAATTGCATTTTCACACAGTTTCATGAACCTTCACTTGCCATCCTACAAAAATAAAATCGCGTCCAGCAGGGGATGGATCTTGCTGTTGTTGTTTTGTGACTGTATGAAGGCAAGTTATTCAAGGCACGGCCTCACGTTACTGGTCGAGGGGGCGGGGGGGGGGGGGGGGGGTGTCATGCGAGGAAAGCTACGCCGTTCCAGCAGCGTTTCTAGCCAAGACCCAAGTGGAATGAGTAAAAAGTGCAAATTGGAGGCAAGACGTGTTGGATAGTCTGCGTAGTCAGACCAAGTTTACATTTTTTTTTAAACTTCAGAGTAATAGTTTTTAGCTTGTGATGGATTGATGGAAATATTTTTTAGCCTATTAAGTGCCTCATAATTATGAAGCATTTAACTGTCGAAATTTGCAAAAGGCATGCATTCTGCATAATACAACTTTTATTTGGGTTTCTTTAAAAGTTGAAATGTTCATCATCTTTATGTTGATCATATATCTATTTGGGGGTCTCAATTCTGACCAAATACTCTTTGGATTTTAAAGAAAAAGCAGTTTGAAATGAAAGACTAAGACAGTGGAAATGCGCGGGAAAGCGGGCCGCTCTTCTGATTTCGCATGATTTTCACGCACTTGTTTGGGGCGCCTGAAGGGAGCAGAGAGTTATTGTGATGAGAGAGAAAGAAAAAGAGAAAGAGAGAGAGAGATGAGTCGAGAAATAGAGAAACAGACAAACAGAGAGAGATGAAAAGAGAGGAGAGGGGAGAAAGAGAGAAAGAAAGACGAGAAATGGAGGAAGAAAGATGTGGGCGGTGAGTTGACACTATAAAGGAGAATGATGGAACGCGGGATAAAGGCTACAGAGATGTGAGCGGGGAAAGGGTAATTATAGAAGAAAGCGGGGAAAGGGTAATTATAGAAGAAACCAGGGAAATGGAAGGATGAAGTTAGGATATCAGCGGCATGATAATTGAAGGATTTTATAATATCCTTTATACGAAACTCTATAGCATTATGAGATTTTTAATATTGGTAAGGTCATCCTTGTCACATTTTAAGAAAAAAAAAATACTGCTTTTGCGGAAAGGTCCAGATCGGGGGGGGGGGGGGGGGGAGTGGGGGCGGTAGAGATGTGCGAGTGTGTGGGCATGGCAAAATTGTTTTATCATTTTAAATAGTGCGAGAGGTGAAGAAAGGGAGAGACAGAGAGGGGCAACCGTCCAAAATCCCAATAACGCACGCCTGTACAGGAAACGGGCAACACAGCAAAAGTAATATATCGCCTTCATCGGCGAATGTCTTACAGCTATTGTGGATCCCTCGAATATTATGAAAACACACAACACAACCATATTGCTAGTATTTTTTTTAAACATTAGTCTGAAAATAAGAACTGTAAAAAATTTCATATAATTTGATGACTACCGATATTTTTTTTTAACTTGACGGTACAAGAGGTACGATGAAATTCTAGGAGAATGAAGAGGAGTCGGTATTCCGGAAACTGGAATATAATTTGAGAAGAAAATCGAAATCGAGCTACGGGGCGCGAATCGATGTGATGGAGAGGGCGAAACAAACAATCCGTTGCTGCGTCATGCATTAAGGGAGAGATTGGCGAAGTGCCCAGGGCGTCATATTCTGTCTATATAGGCCCAGTATTTAAAATGTTTCAAAACGTTCAGTTCGTCCAGTCCGGTTTCGGCACTAAAGTCTCACCCTCTCATTTTTGTTTTCTTAAGCTGGAAAATGATCTGAAATTCTGATGACTAAAATTCTTGCCCTTTGAAACCTTTTGCCTCCCGGTTCCACTTAATTTCTCAAGGCTTTCACCAAAATATCGATTTTTAATGACAGCTGTTATTTTAAATGTTCGGTCTAGTTGTATTTATATTCATAGGATGTTATATTTGGCTCCTCAAAAATTTCAAATTGCATATTATGATCCAGTTTTCGCGGAAGGCACCGGACTCAATTCATTCCGGGAGTTTATAACCTGAAAGATCAGCGTCACTTCTGGAATGGCGGTACCAACCCGCCTTTCTCTTCGGCATCCTTTTCCCGTTCGTTCCCATTTTGCCATTCCACTAACGCCTTTATTATCATTTAGAATCAAGCGAGAGCGAGCTTTTTTTCGATGACGGCAAGCAATCATACCGTGAAAGCGCCTGGAGAGGTGTTCGATATCACCACCCAGTGTCATCATAGCAACCGAAGTATTCCTGGAAAATTGGTTGGAGTCTTCGACATGTTCGAAGAGACGCAGTACATCTTGCTTGGAAGTAGTGAGATGATGATGATGAGAGCAATAACAGCCTGGTGGTTTTTTTATTTGCATCACGCTGCAAATGTCTCTGTTGCGACGAAAAGAAACTGCTCTTGGTCGTTTTCTCTGCAGGGGATCGTGAGAGTTTTGCAGAATTTTTTGCTCCTAAAATGGCTGCGAACATTGGGTTTAGAGAGGAAATTAGGGAGAACGTAATGGAGATTTATGTCTATCTTGTTTTGTTATTCCTTTCGATGGAGATTCTTTCCCTTCTAAAATTCTCCCTGATCGCATGTGCTCGAGCATTTTCATACAAATTAATTAGTCGGCACATGTTCCAGAATATAAATCAACCGTACGTGTCTCTATCAGCGATTTAGCGTTTTCAATTTCATTTCATGCGAGTAAGTCAATGCTTTTCTTTTCTTCATAGATGCAAGGGTCACATCTTACCCAGATCACCCGTATACCAATGCATCTCCACCACCATGGACGTCGTACTGGCGATTGGCTTTTTTTTCGTTTTCTCTGTGGATGTCTTTTGAGCTGCATGCGAATTGCTTCTGCCAGAAATTTCACCGCACCGACGGTTAAGCGACGCCAAGCGTGTAGAAATAGCATGCGACATCACGCCTCGCCTTTCGCTACCAAAAATTGTATCAAGTTGCGTGCACGGACCGTAAACCCAAGGCCGCGGCGTTGCGGTAGCGAAAAGGGGCGACATTTTCACGCGGCGCCAAAGTTAGCCTCCGCGCAAGGCGCAGCGCAAGGCGCAATATTTTTTTGAATTTCTGTTTGGCATTCGGTTATCGAGCCTAGGTTACCAGACTTTGCACTTTGGGTGTTAGTTTAGGCATAACCCATGAGTTTTTATGACAATGATGATATTCTAAGTCATTAAATATAGTTCTACGATGTCCGAACCTGGTGTTTCTTCCGAACGCAAACGTGCCCTCCCCCTCCTGGGATTTATTTCGTCAACGAAAGCAATTAGTCTGGTCAGATTAAACAATTTTGTTAGTGTTATACTTTGCACCCCATATAATCGACAATTCGGCAGCATTTTAGTTTTTTAATGAGAGATTGTTATGGTGCATTGCTGATCCCGCCCAAATTTCATGTTTGAAGGACTTTGCAAGAGGAATACACTTCATTCGACGATTCACTCTTATTTTTGTAAACAAACCTTCTCTTGTAACTTCTTATTTCTCTGGAGACAAAAATTATTCCCTTTGTATCCTTGTCTGTTCGTATAAGAAATGGCGTTATGTCATTCGTATAAGAAATGGCGTTATGTCATTGCATTAGTCTGATCTATTCAAGTTGGTTTTACTTTCCATTGTGGAAAATACTGTCCAAAGTTTGTGGGAAGCAAGATAGTATATAGGCGATGGATATTTAAGGGGATTGGTTTTTAATCTATTATCTAGTTACAGCAAGGATTTCAAGTTATTTGTACCGCGGTACGAATCTAATTCCTGTTTGAATTTGCCTCTTTTCATTTCTTAATTCAGATCATTTTCTATGAACTTTCGGGGAAGTGTTTACGTATATTCTAAGACAAATCTCTCTCTCTCTCTCTCTCTCTCTCTCTCTTCTATCTATGTCTCTCTAGTCTCTTGCATTTCTTTCTATTTCACAGTTAGATGTAATTAATTATTGCCAGATTATTTTTTTCAGTGTCCAGTCCACCAACCCACTATTTTTTCGTTTGGATATAGTTTCACGGCCTTCAAATGTCGCCCTCCTTTCTCTTTCTCTTTCTCTTTCTCTCTTTCTCTCTTTCTATCTCTCTTTATATATAATTATTATCAAATTCCCTCTCTTTTCTCCCCTTCTAGTTCTACGTCTCTGATCTAGCCTCTAACCAATTTGTCATCAACCTATTTCTCTCTCTCTCTCTCTCTCTCTCTCTCATTTCCTCCTGTTACATTTTCCCATCCTTCTCTTCGGCTAATGAGGCCAACAGGGCTTATATTTTGCTCTGCTTTCCATTCTGTTACCATATTTTCGTAAGCGGTCGAAATTGAAGCGAATCCGTTCCATTAAATTCCCTGTCGCCAGCGCCGCTACAATCGCGCTCTTCTCCCTCGTAAACCCCCGGACATCAAAGAGATAACGCGAATTGATGATGCTCGTAATCTGCTGTTCTGTTTCCTTGGTAACGCATCTCGTCGGATTTCGCTCCGGAGACCTCCTTTCTATTATCTTTTCGCTGTCTCCCAGCGGAATTATTCACTCATCATTGCACTCTCCGTCTTCAAAACTTTTCGTTCAAGTTATATTTGTCTACTTTTCTGCGCCCCCCCCCCCCCCGTACTCTCTCTCTCTCTCTCTCTCTCTCTCTCTCTGTTAAAGTACCGTATTTTGCAAGAAGAAGAAGAAAGTCTATCCCCCGATGGACACGAAGCCCGGGGGGCATGTCTCATTGAGACCTGTACATCATCCGCGTACACGAAAACGGATAAAAAGGGTATACACTGTAAAAAAAAAAAATTGCCGTTTTTTCACGGGAAATTTCCTGGCAGTCAGGATGCCGGGGATGCCCGTTTTTCCACAGTACATGTAAAATAACAGGTTCCCGGTGTTTTGGGGGGTTTTTTTTGGGGGGGGGGAGGGGGGGGGGGGGGGTTGGTTGTTTTTTTTTGGTTGTTGTTAAATAGTAGAAACTTTAATTTCTAACAGGAAAATCTATGTAAATAAAACGGAACCATGGAAACGATTTGTAATTTAACAGGGTAACTTGTTAAAATATGAGAAAATGTTCTTTTTAACAGTGTTTTATGTCGGGCGATTGTAAATATATGCTGATTTCCGGTAAATCAACAAACTTGCCTTTGTTTACAGGAAAAAGACTGTAAAATTGAAAATAACGGCAATAACTTGTAATTTCAAGGGCCTAAAAACCTGTAGTTTTACAGTTATTTTTTACAGTGTACTTTTTCAGCATTAGGCGGGTAACCTGGAGAGCGTTTCATCAAGCTTTTTTGTCAGTGATTTTAACCGACAACTGTTATAAGCTACTGAAATCCTGGCATCTGATTGGCTGAGAGCAAATTTGTCGGTAAAAATCATTGACAAAACACTTGATGAAACGCTCCCCCGGGTTAAGCGTTTAAGGTATCAAAACCAGCAGAAATCAAGAAAAAGGGTATCGAATTCAGAGGTGATAAGAAGAAGATCCGCGGAAATCGCCGTTAAGGGTATAAAAATCAGAGATGTTAGACGGGTTTCCCTGTTTAGGGTATCAAAACTACTCCTATACTGCAATCCCAGTTTAGGGTGCTTTTCAGAAAGTGATTTACGCGGATGATGTACAGGTCTCAATAAGACATCCCCCCCCCCCCCCCCCCGGGACACGAAGCGTCACTCGCTGACATAGGACTGCGTCAGTGATGGGTGCGGTTTTTGACTCGCCGCGTGGAGAGTGTCATCTTATAGGGCTCTGTTTCATAAAACTTGTCATCAATGACAAGTTGCAATAACTGTTATAAGCTACCGAAATCCTTGCATATGATTGGCTGAGTGAAAATTTGTCGGTAAAAATCACCGACAAGACACTTGATGAAACACCCCCCAGAAATATGAATGAAAAATACGAACAGTGCCATCATTCCCTTGAATTTCTGGCGCATGCGGTGACTGCCCTTCATGGGATGGATTAGCGTAGGTGTAATGACGCAATCGCAATGATACCTTTTTTAAATGTCATTTTACGCACTAAAATGGCCATGTTTCAGACCTTCATTTTGGTATACAACAGCTTGAACGTTAAAGGTGGTTTAAATGCGTTCGAAGTGACGCACTTTCAAAGTCTTTTCCGAGCTCTAATCCTCATTTCCACTCGCATTCGAAAGAGATGTGCGGATTATGAAGGGGAAAAAAATACATCTCAATTTGTAAGCACGCCAGGCAGCTACCGCCCGGCTCGTGTAAATAACTTAATTTAGTTTGAAATATACAGAGCACGTTTATTCTGTCTTAGTGGTCGATACTCACGTCTTAGGTGACAGGGATATTTACAAATCCGTAGAACCCCCCCCCCCCCCCCCCCCTCTCCTCCTCAGAACTCACCAATTTAAGTCCCTCTCTATTTTGAATGAGACTACATGGCTATCTGATAGTCTATGAAAGACATATACTCGGCACTTTCTCTGTGTATTGCATCATTATTTCGCTTACACCGGACTTGGTGGTATTACCGATGAAAGTGTGCGCAAGTCTCGCAGGCAGCGAAATTCGATGACCCACCATCGGCAAACCATCGCTCGAGCTTGCTTGCGAGTCTCGGAGAGCGTTCGGGTGAGGACAATTTATGGTGATGGGTTTTTCCATCCCGTTCTCGGATAAACACGCGAATGATGTCAAATTCTATGAGAACACACGGTTCTATGTTCCTATAAAGCCCGGCTCACGCGAGAGTCGTCATTTGTGACGTTAGGACGGCGTCAGTGACACTTACGGCCTTCTGCGCCTCGTGAAAGGGTGGTATCGTTCAAAAAGTGATTGCAAACTGAGCAATACAAACTATACTTTTAATAACAGGGGAGCGTTTCATCAAGTGTTTTGTCAGTGATTTTTACCGACAAATTTGCTCTCAGCCAATCAGATGCAAGGATTTCAGTAGCTTATAACAGTTGTCGGTAAAAATCACTGACAAAATACTTGATGAAACGCTCCCCTGGTGTGTGGGTTAATTGCCTTCACAGGCTCACTTAGCACGGATAGAGCCGAGCTTAGGATTATGTCTTTATTCAGTGAATTGCTTTTTTTTTTTTTTTAAAGTTCGATCTTCTACCTAACAGAAGATGACATTTCAATACAATCTAATTCAGACCTTTAATGATTTCACGTTATTAGGCGTGGATTAGGAAGGGGCTGAAGTCAGTGGGTGGAGAGAAGAAGGATTAAAAAAAAAAAGTAGCGACGCAAAAAAGAGGACGGATGAAAAAGAGAAGAAAAAAAAGACGATGACCTTTCACGCATCTATGAGGCGTGAAATTTTCTCTTTCGCTCGTGTCGGCTAATTTTGAGGGCAGTCCAAGCCCGAGTGACATTTTCTCCGAACCGCGCTGTTACTGTTGCGTGCTTTTCTGTTCCTGGATGCCCTTCGGAAGATATGAAACGCATCCCTCCTCATTAGCATCGCGTCCGGGGAGCAAATAAATAAAAAAGTGGAGGAGAGAAACAGGATAGAAGAGAGAAGGAGAGATGGAGAGAGTTGGGCAGCGGAATGCCCAAATCCGTTAATCACGCTAATGAATATGGATTTGCACTTTCTGTGCTTTTGCCTTAATTATTCCATTAATATATGAAATATTAAAAGCATCTACCCTAGTCTGGTTTGAAATGCAAAAAAAAAAAAAAAAAAAAGAAGAAGAGAAGATATTCATTTTCTTAATTAATCCGGAACTTCCCGTGCACCCCACCCTCGATTTTTGCACATGAGCTTGGTGTTGGATTTTATCTTTGATTTAAACAGGGTTACACTTCCTTGATTTAAATTTCATAGGCTTTTTTTTTTCTCTCTCTCTCTTTTCTCTCTCCAGTATCATGTTTTCATCACCCAACCATTCCCAATATTCTTTCTTTCTCTCGCATTCGCTCTCTCTCTCTCTCTCTCTCTCTCTCTGTAGCCCCCACTAATTACCGATGTTCCCCTTCATCTCTCAGTTTTATATCTCTGCTGTCGCGCGATCTCTCTCTCTCTTTCACCCTCTCTCACCCTCTCTCCATTTCAATTCTCTCACCTCCCCCCTCTCTCTCTCTCTCCTCCCCACTCGCTCTCTACCTTTCTCTCTTTTCAACCCTTCTCTTTTATCCATAATCTAATACTTTGAAAGGAGGAAACCAAGACGATATTTTATACATTAACTCACGCGACGGGCTTTCCCATCTTCTCTTTTTGTCTTTTTCGCTGAAACCCGCCCCGCTCCTCAATTACTTCCCCTTCGCGGCTACCATCGATTATTTAAGCGATTTAGATCAACGTGACTGCGAGCCGACCGCGAGCACGGATCGACGAGCTCTTTTCGTTCAACGCAAAGGAAATATGAGGAGGCGGGGCGGATCCGGTACTTCGTAAAAAGGGGTGGGGACGTCAACTCCCCCCCCCCCCAAAAAAAAAAAAAAAAAATAAATAAATAAAATAAATAAATAAAGAGAAAATAAAATAATAATAATAATGAAGGGAATTGACCCTCTGGATTCACTTATGGAAGGCGTAGCTATCTTCTGAAAAAATTTCACGAAAGAAAGGCGGAGGGCAATGATTCTAAGAATGAATATGTACCGTTATCATTCGAGAATTATGTGATAATGGCTGTCTCCTCTGGTCCAAGGATCGATAGGAATTTAGTTGATTTAAAATGACCGATCCTCCAGTGACAGACTCTAGCCCAATTTGGCAGGGAAAACCTAGGATTGGGGGGGGGGGGGGGCTTTGGGCATCTGAAGCCTTTCTCCGTCTGCGCTCCTGGGGATCTCTCCTCAGTCTCCTGAGTAATGCAATCAAAATTAGAACGGTAATTTATTATCAAAAACAACATTTTTGTCACGAACCTGATTAATATCTCTGGATTAGACATAAACAACATGACTTTTTAAAAGATTGGGACGAGAACGACGTCATATCCGTATACACCGCTTGAATATTTTGTTGGTCTTCGCCCAACTTGCGTGGTCGTTTCTCTCTCTCTCTCTCTCACTATCTCTCTCTCGTAATTCATCCCGCTTCCAGCATCTTTTTTACCTTCTATGACAGCCTGATATCTCTGCTTCGTTCGCTCGCTAAGCTTTCCGCATCGCCTGTCATGGAATATGCAATACATGTATAACTCGGACGACAGACATAGATGCCTCTTTCTCTCTTTTTTTTCCTCCTCGGATACCCCAAGCCGTTACACCCCCCCCCCCCCCCCCCCACCATCTCTCTCTCTCTCACCCGCCCTTCTTTGACTGGTGATAACCACTCCTCCCTTTACGCAGTATAAGAGGACAAAGTTTCATTTCAAATCGATAATGCAAAGTAGGACACTTAACAATTGTTTTCTCGGAACTCAGTTTTATGGATGTAGCATGTTTTGGAACCAAACTTTTCAATTGGGCTAATTGATGTCGACAAGCTCCGCCTTCAATGAGTTGTTATTCTTTACGGTGTTTTCCTCATTTTTAAGAAAAAGTAAACGTGAAATCAACCGTTTTGATTTAAATGATAGCTCGAAGAAATTTCAAATTGTAGAGCTTGAATATCGGATTCAGAATTCTAAAGTACTCTGTGGCATTTTAAAGGCATTCTGAATTTCTTTGCAAGCGGAAAGGAAGATGCCTTTAAATTTGATAATCACCCTTCCATGCACGCCACGACGATGTGCGTGGGGGATGTTAACGATTATGCACGACTCGTTATTTGCGCGCTATGAGCATTTCAACGTATTTGTAAAAAAAATCAGAGGCAATGTCTCTCTCGCTCTCTCTCTCTCTTTCTCTCCCTCCCTCCTCCTCTCTCCCTCCTAATATTTCTTCTTTACCTCAAAGTATTTTGCGGTTGCCGTTCTAATCGGCATTCACGTCACATCAGAGGGGATAAAGGGAAAAGGGGCAGTGAATAAATTTGTTTCTTTCGCTCGCTCGACAGGCCTGAGCGGTGTTTGATCTCTCTCTCTCTCTCTCTCTCTCTCTCTCTATCTATCTATCTCTCTCTCTAGAAAGGAATGACGACAGGTAAAGGTGAGGTACGGGATTATCTTAAAGATAAAGTTGAGTTCTAGTCATGAGATTGAATTGTGAAAGAAACTGTCTCAAAGCAATTGGGAAAGGTTGATAATGTAGCATATAAGAATTGGTGTATGCTGTAAGGTTTTGGAATCACCAACATGATAAGAAATTGACTCGATCCTGCCGAGAGTCACATGCACTGCACACAGAAATGTGTATATGGGACTACACACAAATGTTCGGCCCGAACATTTCAGCTGTTTCTTGTCATATTTTGGATGTGAGGGCATTTGAAGAGCAATCCTTATCAGAGGACATATCTAATATGATAACCTTCCAAAGTAATAATAATGAGAGAGCTCACAAATTATTTTTTACCTTTCCCAGAACTCAAGCTTCCCTTTAAATGTAGGAAACTGTTCAGACATGAAACATTGAGAAAACATACAAGATACTAGGTTGTCGACAACCACAAGAATAAATTGGGGGAAACAGGGGTATCTGGTAATAGGAACAGTGTTGGCGAGGGCCAGACAAAGGACAGGGCATGGATAAAGACTCTCGTTAATAAAACTTATCTTTACTTCTGGCGCTGGAATTCCATTTCGAAAAAAAAATTTGTCTTGAACCAATTCTGGATTTGTTTTGTCACGTAGTAAAGATGACTTTTTCTGACTAGCAATTTGTAAACAAACTTTCGTAAACTTGTGAGAAAGGCACCACTTATCATTGCTTATAGGAGACCAAGTAGACCACGTGCTATGCACATGGGCCGGGACTACAAGCTTGGTTTCCTTGTCACTCTTATTTTTTTTCTCTCTCCTTTCTCAGCTATCGAATCAGGGCCCCGTTTCATGAAACTCGCTTTCACTGACAATTTACAATAACTGTTATAAGCTACCGAAATCCTTGCATCTGATCGGCTGAGAGCAAATTTGTCAGTAAAAATCACTGACAAGACACTTGATGAAACGCCTACCAGTTTTGCATATATTATGTACTTGTCGTCTTGAACATTCATTTAAAGTGTTATTGATGCTGCAAGAATTCATTTTCTGTCATTACCAGAAACTCGAGATCACCTTTAATTACCCCAAATTCACTCCCGATTTTTTTTTTTTTTTTTTTTTTTTTTTGTTTTTTTTTTTTTTTTGGTGGTGGTCTAACCTACCCAAGTTCATACGGGGGCCCTCGTTTTTCCGAAGGCTCATAATTCCAAAGCAGAAATGTCCCATACATAGGCGGAAATCAGGGGAGGACGTAACAATAAGTCCCCCCCCCCCCCCCCCCCCCCCGATGAATAGAATTTCGTAACAACGAACAAATCTTCGCCACTGGACCCATACCAGGGGGTTCATAATTCCGAAAATGAAAAAAAAAAAGTTCATAATTCCGAACATTTGTTGCATTACTTCGAAGGTTCATAATTCCAAAAGTTCGTTACTCCAAAGGTTCTTATTTCCAAAAATAAAAAATACGGTTCACGAAAAATAATGTAGAGTTCTGTTACTTTTTCGGAATTACGAATCTTCGGAATTATGAACCCTACTTCTTTTTCGGAATTACGAACCTTCGGAATTATGAACCCTACTTCATTTTCGGAATTTTAACCTCCGGAGTAACGAACCTTCGGAAAAACGACATGTAACCGATCATACTGGCAAGGCGTGTTGAAATGTATTTGTATTCAAGGTTCCTGCTAGTGCTAATAATGATTAGCAGGTTGTCTGTCTGTATCTTGCCGTGAACTCTGAATAAGGACGACGTGGCCTCTTACAAGCAAAAACGTCATCGAAATATCAGCACGAAGCGATATTTTTTTCGAACGACTGGAGTCGACAAATCCATACGAAGCCATACCTTCGAATTGCCTCGCTCATATATCCGCTTTTATACGTCTGTATTTGCCGACTGCGTCAAAGGCTTTCTCAAGCAGTGGCCTCTGCGGTAGAGGTCAAAACGAGTGAGTTACAAAATATAGAAAGCAAAGGAGGGACAGAGGGGAGAGAAAAAGACAGAGACGGGAGCAGATAGAGAAAGAAAGAATACCAGGTGAAGAGGGACGAACAGATCCTGAGGCCGCAGAAAGAAAAGAAACGGGGAAACGATAACAAAGAGGACTGAACTGAAATCACCACAATTACATATTTGTACTCGGCGCTTATCAAGCTAATCATCCGTATTTTTTTTCTCTCGGCTTATCGTGTGTTTATATGTCCCTCTTCTGTGTCTCATTTTCTCTCTCTCTCTCTCTCTCTCTCTCTCTCTCTCTCTTCCTCACTCTATCCTATTCTTTCTTCTGTCCTCTGGCTAACCCATTGTCAATGCAGGTCTTTAGACCACGTTGCGTAGTTGAAGCTCGTTGACCTGTTCTGACACTTCACCGAACGGAAACAAAGTCACCGTCGCTCGAAATCGTGTCCGACCTATTCCAAATGTTGCCAGCTGCCTTGCCTTCACGTTTCTTTCCAATACATCTGACCATTCTCCTAAAAATATTATATTTTTTCGATCATGTTTACAATTTGAAGAGGATCAGACCCAACCAGAAGAGGCAGTGCAGAAAAACTGCTGCAATACCAAGAGAATACCCGTATCTTCTAAACATACCCCTGCACCAGATTATTTATTCGTCACCATCTTGGTAGGTTCGTGCATGTTTCAACCACTATTTCGCAATCCTACACGGTACATCGCTTTAGTCAGTTACTTGGAGCAGGAAAAGATTGTTATTAAAACTGGCCATTGTTGTTTCAGCGATATTTCAGCATGTGTATTGCTTTCTTCAGTTTCTTGGAACCCGACAGCCATTTCACAATTGTTTATCTGGCTTTTACTGGGCATGTTCGTCTGTCTCTTCTTATTTTATGAATCTTATTTCGTCACCATCCTTCTCCCATCCCTCAAAATAGGTTTATCTTATTTGCAAAAAATATGTTTTCGTACGAAAAAAAAACCCCCTTGCAATCGATGGCTTCATAAAGACGTAGACTACTCCCTGGACGTTCATATACATCTTTGGGCGTTCACGTATTTTTCCGGGGACCTCATGTTCCGGACGGGACCCTAATTTCGCATAATTACTGGGAGAACTGTGGTGAGCGCGACGCACAAAATACGTCGACTACCCCGTCATCCAAAGAGACTATGCCCTGCGGCCAGGCGAGACGTACCGCTTGCCGTGCCAATAATAGACCCTCTAAACAATAGCCACCGTGACGCAGAAAAAGAAAGGGTGGAAATAGAGCGACAACCTTTGAAAATTTGAAAGAGAAAATGCGTGAAAGAGAAGTACCCGCATGCACGAGTGCGCGCAAATCGAATCGACGATACAATGGGTACTTGTGAAGGAAAAAAAAAAAAAAAAAAGAGAGCCGCTTTAATGACAACCATGGATGGGGATATAGATTCTTGTATGGTTTCTTTTGTTGATACGAAGTCGCCGGCACCCGCCTTCCGCTGGCAAATAGTTACGGTGTGGGCTCGCAGTCCAAGGTGCGCCAATTACCTGAATGACAGTCGTAAAAAAAACCAAAAAACAGGGAAAATGGGGGGGGGGGGAGGGAATGCGTGGATAAAGAGATAGAGAGAGGGAAGAATGGAGTTTGGAAAGGCGACTAAATCTAAACGGTATTGAGCAATACAAAGCAAACAATACGCGATGCGTCTTGTTCGAGCTTGTTCTGTATTTCAGACATTTTGCAGATGTTTGATTGCTTTTAAATCGGTTGATTTTCTTTCTGAATCAACTGTGGTTGATGAATGATTACACCATTTTACTACGTTAGTCGAATACAGCGGAGAACATCGTCAGAAGAAACTGAATTATCATTATTTCATATTTATGCAAAACCGCTAATTTGTTGTTCACGTTCTGCATTCCGCTGCAGCTATTTAACAATGGATAATGACGTCATCGTATAAAAACGTAAAGCAAGAGTAGACATTTCTTGGATATCTTTGTACGACAAATATTCCCCTCATTTGCTGAGTACGGTCCTTTTCATTTCTTTTTTTTTTTCAGTTAAATAATAATTCGAAACAGAATACTGAGGCTACAATGTCGAGCCGACGGTATTGTTATTCTTTCGCACTAATTTGTCCTCTAATTCTTTAACTTCCCTTCTCTAGATATATAATAGCAGTTGTATTATTTCCATTTGATAAAATAAAAACCTCAAACTGTTTTGCATTATTGAATATTCACCCACTCAATAACAAACGCATAGTTCACTTCAAGATGTAAGGTATGAACAACGTTGACGATGACGCGTTACATCCGGCATCGGGTGACGAAAATATTTCGGCACGGGCTGTCGAAGCTTTCGACCCGTTCTCGTTTTCCATTTCAAGGGGATGGGTCGACATTGACAGTGCCCTCTACGCCTTGAATTCCGTATTTTGGTCCAGTGATGTTCCCACAATGCACTAATGATGATGACATCTTCCTGCTCATGTTTTGATTTCTCTTGATTTCAGTCTGTTATCTTGGAATGCTTGGTGCACACGAGGTGTCCATTCGATTGCGTAATTACCTGCGCCACTCGAGCCTGTGAAGGCAATCATCCCATGTGCTGTTAATTTGACGCAGTGGTACGTCAGAAAATGACGTCTCGTGTGCAGCTGGAATTACTCGCCAATTGGTATGATTGGAGTTTGAGATCCTTTCCCGCACATTGTTGGGTCACGGGTCTGAACCTCACAGACTAGCACCATTTGATTTTTCGCACGCCACGTCTTTCTCGTTGTGCCATTGCGGCGTAACCATTATTGAGAATAATAATTTCAACGAGTTATTCGGCAGCGATGAAATCAAAACGAGTGAGAGAGAAAAAAAAGAGACGATAAAGCATGCACGACGGTGGAAGCAAAGCTCTGCGAGGCAAACAGCGGCACGGAATATTTACGCAAGTATTTAAACGTTCCTTTGCAATGATCTGCTTTACGTTGGGTTCGCTGGATCTGAATTAAATCAGAGCTTTGCGGTCGACATTGTAGGAGTGCGAATAAACAAAATCAAGAAAGAAGAGAAAGAAACAGAACATTTGGATAGGGAATTCAACCAAGGAGTTATCACAGAACCGAAAGGCGGAACGGTTCAATTTTGGACAACTTGAAGTTTTGTTAGAATTGTTGGTGTTTTGTGCATGTTTTTTGTTGCTGTAATAGCGTAAAAGGAAATAAGTGTTTTAAGTAGACTATAAACCACAGACTGAAGATCCTGGTTCACGCCAACTTCGTTACAAAATTTATATTATCAGCCAAAAAAGTGGGAGTTGTCGCATTTCCCTTTTAAAATGCTCTACATTTTTTTTTTTTTGTTGTTGTTGAATGTTTCTAAGTCGGTGTGTATGCTCGAAACAAATGGGCGGACAAGGCAACGAAAACAAACGCAGAAACTCGGAAGCTCTCTGTATTTAATTTACAAGTCCATTTTTATGTCCATCACGCCACCATGCACTGTAGTCACGCACGGACGTCACATTGCGTAAATCTATTTTCAGTTTCAATTCTAGTGGTTTATTTTTAATTTCAGCAGGGATTTTTTTTTCTGAATGGGTGCGGTATTTTTGCCGCGTATTTTGTTGTGTGTTGCGTGTTGTCATTTTATTTCGGCATGCTCTGATGATTAAAAATGCTCGGAACTTGTGAACTACTTTGTGCGTTTTGATATGTCAGAAATTTTAAGACGCTGGTCACGTGATTTGTCTCGTCAGTCTGCGAGGCCCCCGCGATTCACGAAGGGCAAGGAGATATTAGTCTACCTCCTCGAACCCATTTTCCCCCTTCAAAAATTTTGAACAGATTGATGTGATTAGGGTAAACTACCACTATAAAATGTAAATTGTGAAATTTGGTTTGATGTTTACATGTCACAGAGGGCACATTTTATGTTTGATAAGGATTTAACTAGGGCCTTGTTTCATAAAACTTGTCATCGATGACAAGTTGCAATAACTGTTATAAGTTACTGAAATCCTTTCATCTCATTGGCTGAGAGCAAATTTGTCGTTAAAAATCACAGACAAGACACTTGATGAAACGCCCCCTGAAATAAAATGCCGAATCTATACAAGATTACGAGGTCAGTCTCAGAAGTGACTGAGCGAATAAACCTGTAATCTGTATGAGGGCATTATCTTTATCTCTTACTATACGCATGATAATAAAACGATGAAATAGTGCAATGGTGATGTGCCTATGAAAATATGCGTCATGATATTCCGATGTCACCAAGATAGCGTAAAGCGACAGATTATGACGCTCTGTCCTTTCACCATTTAACACCCCGCTCACTCCCCCCCCCCCCCCCCCCTCTCTCTCCTCTTCACTGACATAATTTCTAGCATGG
Source organism: Heliocidaris tuberculata (assembly GCA_025618425.1). NCBI lineage: Eukaryota > Metazoa > Echinodermata > Echinoidea > Camarodonta > Echinometridae > Heliocidaris > Heliocidaris tuberculata. Next base: position 17,377,816 of record CM046851.1, read on the forward strand.
ATGGCAGTATAATGGTCATCAGTCCACCTTGAACATGCTCTTTACAGGGTATGAAGGACCAGACTAGTAACCTCGGTCATTAACGAGGATATAAATTGGCGCAGGAGGGGGAAATCGAATTATGGTTCGAGCTTCCGTGCAAGTTGAGACACAGATATTTTTCTCTCGTTTTCGGTTTCTCCCTTTATCCATCTCTCTTGCTGTTTCTCCTCATCCCCCATCTCTATTTTCCTCTCCATCTCTTTATCGTAATCATTTCCCCCTCCCTACCTCCCCTCCCCTTCTCTCTCTCACTCTCTCTCTATTTGTTTCCTTCAACATTCGTATTTTGCGTTTGGAAACTAAAAGCAATTGAACGAGTGAGACCCATCAGCTAGCCGCGGCATGCGGGGCGTAGAAGAGAGCTCCGAGACGGCCAGGCAGAGTCGTTAACATACTTTACCGACCCCCTTTCTCGCGATATTGCGTCGGGTGTTGACTCATAGGGCAGACAATGTCCCAATCGTTGTCGACTCGAAAGACCAGTCCGAAATTAATCGCTTTTTGTGTTGGATATGAAATAGCAAGAGCATGGATCGTCGCATTGTTTTCATTTGTTGCCATGCCCCCCCCCCCCCCCATCACAATACATTTTAATTCCAACTTCGAAAGTGTGTGGAATCATTAAAAACAAACTTGAACACTGTTTTCTTGAGTGCACAGTAGAACAAAAAAATATTTTAAAAATCATCAAAAATTGGAAGAAGTCGTGGAGAGTGGAAACCACTCCTGATATCTAGATAATGAAAATAGTTTAGTGTGATGGCGTTCGAATAGGTGTGCATTAATTTGGCTTAAAAGAAGGTGATTGAGATTTTTAAAAAAAATTATGAAAAGAATTAAGTGATCGGGGAAAATTCTTAAAGGGCAATCCAACCTTGGTAATAAATAAGTTGATTTGTGTGAAAGCAGAAAATTAAGAAAAACAGGATGGTGAAAGTTTGAAAGAAATCGGACAAGAAATACGAAAGTTATTGATTTTTGAAAAATGAGATCACTACGTCTATGCGAATCTCAAATTGGCAATTTGGTGAGTCGATTTTGACATACTTGTGGACAACTCTCCTGCTTTTCGTACACAAAGATATCATTAATGTATGGTTTTCTCCGAAGCGCCTTTACCCTGGGGACATCACTTAGAATATATTGGAGACAGCAAAAAAAAAAAAAAAAAAAAGAAAGACATTTTAGTCATTTTGTGTGTTGGAGCAAATGGGGGAGTTGTCCGCAACTACATCACAGTGACATTACCTATTCGCCCAATTTGAAGTTTCCCATAATTATGTATATTGATTACAACTTTCAAAATTCATAACTTTCTTATTGCTTATCCGATTTCGTTCAAACTTCCATCAATTTGCTTCTCTGCCTTTTTCCTCTTTCTTTCAGAGCAACTTGCCATTAAGGTTGGATTTCCTTTTAATGCAAAATTCATGGTTAATTGTGAATGGGAAATAGTCATTCACGCAACAATTATCATAATAGATTTTAAACATGTCGGAAACGCCAGTTCTATGCCATTCCAAATATAACGCGCAGACGGTATAAAATGGTGTTGTCTGCCGACGGTGTATATCACCATGGTGATCCGATTATTACGACGATTATTATGGCGTTGCCACCCACACGTCGATAAATTATGAAACCGATACAACGATATGTTTGTACTATCAAACTGCCAATTTGAAATGTGCCTGCAGCTAGTTCAGATGATAACGATTACAATTACTTTATTTACAGCAATACAAACATTGCTACTAATTTCTAACAAATTCTGGGAATATTTGCGGAAACAAAGTCACATAATATTGCGTTGACGTATATCCAAAGGTTTTGACCTGAAATTTATTGCATTTTTTTTTCCGGTAAAGTTTGAAATCGTTTGAAATCGTAATGTTTTCTGTAAAACGAAAGTAACCACGAATAGTCCTTCTCCATGCTTTGATGCGTGTCATTAACAATATTTGATACATATAGGAACGGCGCCCAAAACCAAAAGTAGGTCGTTGATTTTTACATTGATGGTGTTATTATACTGCAGTTTGCATGAAGATTGATGAAGGTAGTGGAGTAGATTTTTGCGAAGGCATTCGCTATTTCTGATCATGAAAAACCCACCATTATCATCGCAAAAATTATTTGAACAACAATATGTGTAGGCCTACCGTATATACATCTGCTAATAATAGGCTGCCATTAAATTGGAAATTCTGTTTTGCTACAAAGTGAAGAGAAGCATATATATATATATATGAATTTCTGCATGGTTCATGGCATGACATAGTATGATCATTATGACAAAAATGAGAATAAGTATAAGTAAACAACATTTAAAAGGAAAATATGATCATAATACAGATAAAATATATGGATAATGTAATAACATGCTCAGGTATGGCAATATAAGCTTAAAGCTTGAAGCATTGCGATACTTTTTTTTTTTCAATTTTTCAAATAATACACTAAAAAGGTAACTAACAAGGGCTCTTTTTTTTAAGCAGGCCTTTAGGCTCTGAAAAGACTACCCTGTTTTTAAATAAAACGTAATAACAAATGTCTATGACACTAACAACAAACTTGTTGAAACTTAACATTATTTTGCAGAATAACATGAAAACAAAAGGTATATGAATAGAAAAGAAAACAAAAGAAGGTGGTAGAAAAGAAAACGTAACCATACTATTTCAACCAAACATATCTTGACAATGCAATTTGTAGATGCAATATAACAAAACGAAATATTCGTATTGTGGGGGGGGGGGGGGTTCTTTCCTCTTTGCCTCGCTTATGAAGTGTGTTGGCGGGCAGTAATGTTGGCCACAGCTTGCTTATAGTACCTCCTTCCGCTAATTAAAGGAAAATACAACAGAAAATATGCAGCAACCAAGAAAACGTTTCATCATCTCTCAATGCCCCAATCAACGTCACAACGTGGATAATTAGGCATGTTCGTCACATGCACGTCTCTTCCTGCAGCTGAATATGTTTTTTGTCACACACAAAAAAATGTTTTCATGTGCTATAGCCATGCAACCTGGAAACTCGATGTTTGAAGGATTGGTGCAGCCAAAGGGGACGCAATTACCCCTTCCCCCGAGATTCAGTCAGCACATCTTCTGTGATGTTTGCAAATGGAGGTCTATTTTCCTTGTATAAGCTTTGTCCGCACATTTGCTGGGGCTGCTCCTTTCCAGTCGGGACGTCATTGACTGACATCCCAAAAGACCAACAATGTCGGTCTGGTGAACCCTCAAAAACATTTGTACCAGACTTCTTGTGGGTCTTCGGTCAACTGTACAAAGGGGCCCACGAGACTAATTGGGAGTCGCGTGGGCTGGTTTCTTGGGCCGTTGGTCTCCTGAGCTTTAGCCTTTTCCAGTAAATGTTTTATAGTGATTTTTTTTCATATTTTGCTATATCCATGCTTTTAGCCAGTTTCTCTAGCAATAGAATTCCCTTACCAGACAAGATTTCATAGCTTTAACTATATATGAATGTGAAAGACACGATTTTGTTTGGTTGAACAAGAGCAGTGTGGTGCGTTTCTGCATTCTTGTAGGATGGACGCATGCCACGAGATTTATCTGACCTTCTCTCCTTCCTATGAGACCATGCACTACGAAGACTGAGGACGGTAGTTGCGGTCGTCACTAAAAAAAATAATACGACGAGGATGATGATGTCTGCCCTAGTCGGTATTCCGAGGAAATAAGCGACGGCTGGTGGGTTATCGGCGCAAACGATTTAGCACGGCGCATTGCGCGACACGTCCCGCCGAGCATTCGGCCAGCCGACACCCCGGTTTCACCATATTCCACCTTGGAACAAAAATTCTCATCAACTTCAACGAAAGGGGGAGTGCGTGTCGGCTTACGATATTGCTAATCCCCAACTTAACAACTTAGCCTAGGAAATCAAGATGTAATCTCTTAATGCATTACGTATATAGAATTTTAGAAAAAGAGCCTGAATCTGGAAAGGAAAGTAATGAGGCCTCCCCCCCCCCCCCGAAATTTTACTTCTGAAAGAGGGTCCACGCAAAAAAAGGGAAGATCGCGTGATATAGCGTGTGATTCAAGCCCGAGATATCAATTTTATACGAGCTGCAGTGTGAACTTGATAATGGTTTGGTTTAATTAAGTTTTTTTCTTCTTCTTTTGCTGGTACATACGGGTGACCTTTCCTGTTCCTATTTGCTTTCCTGTGCTGTGCCATTGAGGTGTTTGTTTGCGGTTGGGTGGGGTGGGGGCATTGAGGGTTGGGGTAGATTTCAGTTTGGTGTGTGATGTTGATGTGCGGTCCTTTCCGTCAAATGCTATAGGAACTGAGCCCCCCCCCCCCTCCTCTCTCCTCTCTCTGTCTCTCTATCTATCTTTCCATGTTTCTATTGTTTATATGTTCTCACTTTCACCAAACCAATTCGACTACTTAATTGGCTTAACATACTGGTGAAAAAGTAGCGAGAAAGATAAGGGGCATCGAATGCACGTTGCACATTAGGCGACATTTAGATGACGTATAGAACTGCGGCTGGTTCGGTACGTCTGTGACCATGCTGGGAGTGCTGTCGTACAAACTGAATGCGAAATGATCAGTGCAAACATGATTAGCGCATGTAATGACGTAATCGAAATGACGTCACGTATGCAACGTGTGTAAACATTTTGTTTCAGTTCTTGATATTGCAACATTGATTTTTTTGATTTTTTTATTTTTTTATTTCTTTACGGGCATGCACCTCCACATCGAATGTCTTAGTACCTTGGAACGGCCGCTGAGCACTGTGTATTGAAAACCTTGTGAAAACGGGTCCTCGAATGACTAATGCCACTATCCTGGTTAAAGGGCGAGATGACACGCTCCTCTTTTCACGAATCCGCTTTTATTTGTCGCGCCTCGTAAAGAGCTGTCGGGGCGCAATGTAATGTGAGAATGTCTGTTTTCTTCTTATTTTTCTCTTCCCCTCCCCCCCCCCCCCCCAGCTCTCTCTATCTCTCTCTAGCTTTCTCTCTCTCTCTCTCTCTCTCTCTTTCCCTCTCTCTCTCTCTCCCTCTCTGTCTACCCCTCTTTTCCCTCTCCTCTCTCTCCCTCTTCCTCTTTTAGCGCTTATCCCTGTTGAAGTCTAAAACGCTGGCGTAATAAGTGCTCGAGATTTATTTCGCTAATCTTTGAATAGCCATTTGAGTCTTTGCACACCCGACAGTAGAGAACTCGACGTCGAGGGAGAGCTAGACAGGAAAAGAAAATGAATGTGCACGGCCCAGGTGGAATAGAAGAAGGGGAAAACAGAGAAAGGGGGAGGGGGAATCGAAGCGGAAAGTGAATTATTTTCTTATATTCATTCGTTTTCGCTCTTACCCACTTATTCCTCTATGTCTCGGGTTAAAAAACGTGAAGATGACGTTTTTGTTTCTCCCATGAAGATGATAGTAATGTGTTTTCTTTATGCAGGGTATCCTATTCAGTATGAATATTACTCTGTAGGCCTGGCAACTATTATTACTCCAGCATAGCCAGGTACACGTTTTAATACACCTGGGTCGAGAGCAACAAAATTTAACAAAAATACAACAAAATACCTAGTCCAATAAGAAGGATGTAAGCACCAAGCAAGGATGCAACCCAGGACCTCTTGTTTGAGAGTCAAAAGCCCTCACGAATATACCACAATGCGCCGGAGGAGGGGGTGGGGTAGTTCTGCTCTTGACTTTCGTATTGTATTTTTGTTCGAATTTGCTGGATCATCATAGGCTTACAATACTTGTACTTTTGATCTTCTGCGCTTTTCGTCACATGTATCGTTCTTAGTGTCTTTTTTCTTTCATTTTTCTTCGGAGATTTTAATGCTACAGCCCACTTTGTAATCTGCCTTGTGTCAACTTTCAGTGTTAAACCATGGTTTAGCTGTATCCTTCCCCTTCATCAAAACACAAGAGCTTGCCCTTTTATGACCCCATCCCTCTTCTGGGACGTCGCTAAAGGGTGTGAACCCCCCCCCCCCCCCCCCCCATTTGAAAACTTCTGTCTGTAATTTTTCAGTTTTGAGACATGTTCTGCGAATTCTTTCTCCTTCCTTTCTATCTTTCTTTCTTGCTTGTTGCAACAATTTTAACAACTTGTCGGCAAATTACCCCCCCCCCCCCCCCATCTCCCCCATTCAAAATGGTCTAGCGGCCCCATTGTTCTCCCTCTTCCATTCGTTTGTCATATATGTCATCGCTCTCTTGACCGTCGTTAGCGATGTGACATCGATCTATCGTTGTGCCGGGGATATTGGCCCTGGATGATTCTCCTTGGTCATCGTAGTTTCCTCGCTTCTTTGGCCCAAGGCTCGTTTTTGATGAATCTTTCGCCATCATTCTATAAAAAATGATGTAAACGATCGGCGCTCGTCAAGAATGAATAAATAATGTGTCTGTTCAGCAAGCCTGATGCAAGAAAAAAAGAGGTAGAAAGTGCTTGCATTTAGCGTTTCTTATAAAAGAAAACAACTGGAGGTCGGAAGCAAAAAAATTAAAACGTATCGTGCAAAGTTCATCTTTCTCTCTCTCCCTTTCTCTGCGGTTCCCGCCCCCGTCTGGTCTTTAAACTTCCGCCAGGGACTTTAGCGCCGCGATCTATTTTTCTCGCGAAATCAAACACAAACACTCCGAGCCGTGGAATAAGTCAACATGAACGCGAGGCTGCTGGATCGAGGAGAGAATGCACGACGGCACGCATTTTAGCGAGGACTCGAAACAGCGGCAGCTATCGTTACACCGCTAGGCAAACTCGCAAACTGGAGGAAGGAGGTAAAAAGGAGAGAACGAAGGGAAGAGAAGGAGAAGGATGAGGCAAAGGAGGGAGAGATAGACAAAGGAGAAAATAACAACCTCAGGCTGGATTGTCTTTTCCACGTGGGAGTGTAAAGGTTAAAAAAAAAATGATAGCGGTAAAATGTCTGTAGTTTGCAGAAATTTGCTAATGCGCAAGGTTGTCTCCGTCACGTGCGTGCGTATGTGTGTGTGTTGTTGGGGGGGGGGGGTTAAATCATGGAAGAGGTTTATGCTGCAGTGCCCTTCATTTCTAAACAATATTAAACTGGTAGTGGATTCTTGGGTCTTTTATGCCAATAAGAGTTTGAAGAATGGTGTAGAAAACCTGAAGACTTCGTCAGGTCATCGCATGTAGGCGTAATCATAGTCTACTTAAAGGGGAAGTCTACCCTGATTAAAAGTTGGTCTTGTAGGAAACAGAAAAAATTAAAGAAACCGATCAGTGAAGATTTGAGCAAAATACGATAAGAAATAAGAATGTTATGAATTTTTGAAGTTGTAATCAATCAAACACAAATTGGCAACTCCGTGACTTATCTTGCGAGCTCCTCTCCAATTCGCCCTGTATACAAAATATTATTAATTTCCATTTCCTCTAAAGGAAATATTCAATCATACATGCAGCTTAGATATAATCACTGCTTATATGTTTTTACTCAAAACCTGTATGAAACAGATATATACCTTCATCAAAAACTAAAAAATGGGAGAGAAGTTCGCTAGATACGTCACGGAGTTGCCAATTTATGTTTAATTCAAATTCAAAAATTCATAACTTTCTTATTTCTTATCGGATTTTGCTCAAACTTTCACTAATCTGTTTCTCTCAGTTTTCTTCCTTTTGTCAAATGAACTTAATACCAAGGTGGACTTTCCCTTTAATGCTCACTGGATGCTATTTTCCAGCCCTAAGGCCGATCCGTAGTCACGTGACCAAATTATCTACCTCATGTCAGCCTTGTCAGGTGACCACAAGAAAATCTGCAGGCATACATCGCGAAGCAAACGTGATTCGTAGCTGTTTTTATTCGTTCAGATTCGCATGACTTGACTATAAGATTAAAGATCATTCGTTTTGAAGGATAGAAATTATTTTGGAGAGGAAGTTTGAGAGAGGGGGGAGATGGAGAGAGAGAGAGTGAGTATCTCCGATGTGCACAGCGCTCCATAAGTTCGTATTTCAGCGCGGAGCACGGGTTATTCGATATTATGCCTTCGTATGTATACCAACCGCTCAATAATCACTCGTAATTTGATTGATTGCTGCTATACCCGGAGACAGAATAGGGCGAAAAAAGTCTTCCTTCTTTTTGACGACGTAACATCTGCGGGTAAAACAAACGGTCATATCAAGCACATAGCCAAGACACTTTTTTCTTTTTGCTCGCAAAGTTGTTCTGTCCCCACCCCCCCCCCCCCAACTTCTTCTCTTCTCTTCTCTTCTCCCTCTCTCTCTCTCTTTCCCCCTCGTTTTCTTTCTAGCAATCTTCCTCTCTTCCCGCCCTTTCCACCACCCCCCCTCTCTCTCTTATTATCTTTTTTCCCCCTTCCTGCAAAAAAGCCGCAAAAAATGCATCGCATAACAAATATCACTGAATATTGCATTAGCTCGATGGGCTCAACGCACGTTTGGGTAGTCTTCTCATTACATACATTATAATAAATATGCTGTGTATGGTAGATATATCAGACAAGGTGCGATATAGAGGGAACCTCGAAATGTCGGACCAAGTTCACGTCGGTATCCATCAACACTTTGACTGAACAATAACCCCAAGCTTGAGATGAAATACGGCGGTTGTTTTCTCAACTTGATTTGATTATTTTGTTTTGAAACTGTGGTCTTAATGCGCAGACTAATTGCGCGTGCTTCGCGACGGCACTGTCGGCCAATCAACGCGACGCAAGAGCCGTATAATTTTATGCGATTAGAAAATGCGGAGGTTTGTGGCGCCGTAGAGAGCGAGAATCGTGCAAATAATTTCATCCCAACAATTCAGTCACGAAACCGATAAGTGAAGGCCCAGTAGCCCGGATCCAGAGGGGGGATCAGGAGTCTTGCGCCCCCTTTATTATATGCTAACTCACAGCGTGCCTGGGCATTTTATTTATGGCTTTCGCTCCACCCCCTTATTTTTTGGCTAAGTCGTTTGAGGCACTGTAGAACAACGAATTCACATAAACATGCTCGCATATGGCCATCAGTGCCTGCCTGCCTGCCCGCCCCTCTATTCCAAAATCCTAGATCCGCCAGTGAAAACCATAACTGAGAGAAGAATAAGAATTTAATGGAGGCAGGAGGAGATGGAAAAAAATCATGTGATGAAATGCGCCGAAAGGTAATGAAGGAGAATTCAAGGGGGTAGTCAACCGGACACATATACGTCCTTGCCCGACTGTTTTTCTTTCTTTACTTTTCGACAACATTCATTGAGTTCAATTTTTCCTCGTTCTGTGGGAATATTAACCATGAAGTCTGCCTTTTAATCTACCTGGTGCGGATTTCGTACGTATTTATTATTTCACACAGGCCTAGGCCTGTCATATCCAAAATTTTAGCAAAGCAATGTTGCCGTATGGGCCTGCGGATGCGAAGTATTATGGTGCACAACCTGTGTTATGGTAACGTAAAGAATTGGGGAAAATAAATCTGAGCTTATGTTCCATTCTTTTTTAATGTTTTAAAGGAATTTCTCTAAACTGATTCTCACAACTTCTACCTCACAACTTCTACATCTTACGAAGATGTGCCGTCTGCATTACTATTTGCGGTCATAATCGGCATCGTTAGGGCTGATGTGCCCCTTTAAGTTCACGAACCGAGAGAGCGAGAGAGGTGTCACGATTCGACGCAGACCCAGTAGAGCCTGTCTAATGAATAATTGGATAACGGTGCTATGAGTATGAGAAAGAGAGAGAGAGAGAGAGAGAAGGGGAGCAAAAGAGAGAGAGACAGAGAGCGGCAGACGTGGAAACAGCCAGGCGTAATTTAGCCTGTGTTAAAGCCTTGTATTCATATATTCTGCGATAATTATTCTGCGGAATATGAAACGACGAAGCCGCAGTCGTAGCTACATTTTTGTCTTTGCGAATTGAACGAAATAAGCAGTTTGCTCCGTCTCGCTATAAGACTTCAATTATATATTTATTTATTTGCTTATTTATTCATTAACTCATTATTGTTTACTTTGAAGGCAAGGTATAGTCCCATTCACAGCCCACGTAGGTCTGCTTAACCAGAGAGCCCCTGCAAGCTCTTTTAGAGTTTTAGACATATCAATGATCAGTGCGTCTCGATCGCTCTAAGCTCTTTGCCATGAACACGATGTCATCTTTTCGGCACATTTTGACGACATTGCCAGACGGCTCTATAATGATGCTCCCAAGAGGTTGATGAATGAAAATAAAATCAGGAGATGTTTCGAACCCTCCACCACATACTGCAGACATGTTAGAGCAGAGGAGAAAAGGGTGTTGCTTATAGTGCAGCCTTACACGGTACTTGCTAATTGATGCAGAAAGCTACTAGTTTAGCGCCGCTGTTGTTACAAGACGACAAGAAGAGTCCAACGAAATTTTTATGAAGGAAAATTTTGAAGAACCTTAAGAGTTTAAAGGCCACCGCACACCTTACGATCGGTCTGCGATCCGATTTCAGAAGAAAACGTAATATCATTTGACAAATCATTTAAAAACGAAAAGTACTGTTCAATGAGGGACTGAATATTCATACAGATAGTAAAAATTGATAATACGGCCTTCGCCGAGTTTTCTAGTCGGTGGAATGGCCAAATCGGCTCCGAGTCGTAGTGACGTCACAAAAATCGTACCACTGCCTACGATTTGAAACTAATTTTGCCCTTATTCCCTGTAGAAAGCTGACAGCTCACCAAAACCCTATATTTAGTATTCATATTACTTTTCAGAACCTGAATAGGGTAGATTTCATTTGTTAAAATGCCAATATTTAATGCCATAGCGATTTATTTCACAAATCGGATCGCAGACCGATCGTAAGGTGTGCGGTGGCCTTAAGACGAATAGCCCCTCTAACCCCTGTCAAAATATTGGCCTACTCCTACCAAAAATGATTTCAATTATTAAGATAAGTTGATATAATATACAAACTTCAATCAGCGTTCAAAAAAAAAAAAAATCAAGTATGTTTTGATTTGTATAGATGTACATGTGGTAAAGTGGGATTATTTTTTCAACCTTTTTATTGTTTTCCCTACTTCTCTTTTAACTTTTTGACATATTCTTTCCTCATTAGAAATGGGATAGTTTCCCATCAGACCAATTTGGCTGCACAAATAGTATACAACGAGCACGCCGATGTGTCCGCATCTAGCATACTTAGTGAACAATCAGAAAATAAAAGAACGGTTTACTTAAATTCCCGTGGCAACCAAATACGAGTTAGCCAGAAGGAAGAACGACTCAATTCAACATTTACTTATTACAAAAATGTTTTACAGAGACCCACGTTTACATTTCCCCGATGTATCATCATTTCAATAAAGTTTTTGAAATAATGATTCTACGTTTCCCCTGGCTCTAACTCCGCAATATATTTGCAGAGAGAATCGGTCGGCAGCGGCCACTTTGAAGCTGTAAAATCGAATTTCGTGACGCGAATTGAGTTAATGGGACTGCGGCGGTTCACAAATATCCACCAACATGGATATCGGCTCTTTCATGTTGAACAGTTTGGTTATCATCTCTGCCCGACACACTGGCTGTAAAACATGCGATATGAATATGAGGAGTGATAATACAGTTAAGGAAAGAGTATACGCAAATCTTCGCAATGGAATTACCGGCTGCCTCCGCTTTTTTCGCTATCGTATTAAATGAGCCAAAAATAGACTGTTTTATCCGGTCATGCACCGAGCGTACAAGCCGCCGTGAAATGTTCCATCAATCTTCAAGAGCAGGGGCTTGTCACGTTGGGTTGGGGATGAAATTGACATTGATTTTTCCTTCCTCGTCTTATCATTTTTCAGAAGATTTATATCCGGGGGTTCTTTCGTAGTTCTCTGCGTAGCTTGCGTTCCTGGGAACACCTTGGGGAGAAGCTGCTTCGGGGTTATTTCTGTGGAAGGGTGGTAATTGTTTTCCTTCGAAATAATTGTGTATTCTAATTATGGAAGTCTAAAAGCAGTTATGTTTCAGCGAATCAAATATTGCTTTTTATACTTGCGTCGCATAGCCCTAGGTCCTAGAGCAAAACCGACACTCAAGAGTAGACTACCTTTTCTTGATACCCCCCCCCCCCCCCCCCTTTCCCCCCTCTCTCTTTTTCTTCCTCCGACTCTCTTCTTCTCTTCTTGTACATTTATTCCGTCTTTTCGTCGACGTCATTTTCTATCGTCCTTTGTTGGTCGTTCGCCTCAACATTTATACGTCGAAAAGTTTGAGAAAAGTTTAAGTCACGCCACATAATCACCTTACATCCTCTTCTATCTATCTCCCTCCCTATCTCTTTCTCTCTCTCTCTCTCTCTCTCTCCCTTCCTCCCTCCCCTTTTCTCTTCCCATTTCCCTCACCCCGTTTTCCCCCCATCTTTGCTCGTTCCTGTCCCAATATTCCACGTCGGGAAAGTTTGATTACAGCACAAGTCACGCCGCGCGCCATTTAATCACTGAGGATCGTGACTCCCCATCGTACTTCACGTAATGAAGAGCAATTTGACGTCGGGCTAGATGTTGGCATCTCCCGTCTTTTTCAAAGCCTGTCCCCACTTTCTGTCATATCTTGTGCTTCAACGTTCTCCGTTCGTTACAAAACTTAGGTGAATACTTTATTTCTCCGCGTTCTCGGACTATTATTTTGTCTTGTTAGTATTTCAACCAACGTCGAACGTTTCCTCATTTTATGAAGAAAGAAAATCGCTATTTGGGCTCGTCACTCTTTCTCGCTTTCTTTGACTTACACAACTGACAGAGGTACAGCCAAAACGTTTGAAGTTTGCTACTTCAATTGCTCTTCATAAATGGATATTAATGTGAGAGTCGGCTACGTTTGGCAGCGAGGGTGTGTTTGTCTCTGGTAAGTTTGTCCTGTCTGTCGCTACGTAACTTGCAAGGTTTACCCATGACTCTATAGCAAATTTATCTCGGAAGAATGGTGGTGTGGGTGTGAGACGTGCTCCCGGTTCCGTGCTTCTAATGTGGAACTAGTGACAAATTTTCACAATTGAAGTTAGTGACAAGTTACGGTTCTTACATTCTTTCACAATCTTAAAGTTCGTCGCCCAGTTGGGCAGGTCGTTAATAGCAAGGCTTACAAATCGTCACCGTATTGTGCAGTTCGTCACCATACCGGTAACATTTCGTCACCTCACTGACTACAGTTCTTCCCCACATTATGTTGTTGGTCTCCGCACCGGTTACAGTTCGTCACCGTAGCGATTATCGTTCGTTACCGAATTGTGCGTTTCATCACCGCACCGATTACAATTGTGTTCTTCGTCATAATATCGGTTACGGTTTGTCAATGTATCTTTGCAGTTCGTCACGGCATCGGTTCAAGTTCATCACCCCATCGGTTATAGTTCGTCATCTACACAGGTTACACTTCGTATCGACTCGTGCTGTTAGTCACCTCACCGGTTGAAGTTCGTGACCGACTCACGTAATTGCACAGTTCGTCACCATTACTGCTTGAAGAGCGATGCCATCAGTGGAAATTTTCATTGGGATTACCAGACGACCTGATTTTCAATTGAAGGCCCCAATACGCCATGTCTTATTCTCCTGGGAAGTAAGACATCTGATAAAAAAATACTGACAGCCAGTGGGAACAGTCTTTGTTGGCTTTAAGACGATGCGCCATTTCGGACAAGAAAAGACGGGTTGACGACCGCCCCCGCCCCCCTTTGTTTCAGTTATTCCCTCTTCTATACTCTTTGATCTGTTTTGAGGATATGAACTAGTCAGATGGGACGCCATTACAGCGATAGATCTTTCGATAAGGTTCATCCCAAAACATATCTTTCTATATCTTTACAGGATAGGACATTTTTATGAGAATGTTTGCAAATGTTCTCCATCCCATTTGTAGTTGTCTTGGTACATGGATATAAATGCAAATACTTTCTTTGGAGTGAAGGGGTGTAGATTTTTGTATATCCTCTCACCCCATCTAGACTCTTTACAGTATTCAAACTATTACCTACTCCCCATCTCATCACCATCAACATCGTCGTTTTCGTCACCGCTGTCGCCATCGTTATTATCATCACAATCAATATCGTCACCACCTCTGAAATCATCATCAGCATCATCATCAACAATATTCCATTATTAGTGACTGCTTGAAATTACAAACCCCTAACTCTAATGAGGTCAGAAGTTTCTATCGAAGACGTTTCGATCGTATATCTCCGTCCTCCCTTTAAGAGTAAATCTCCTCCCCGCCCCTCTCAATCCCTTCCATAACTCATCCCACGAACCTCTCGGTCCCCCAGCGATATTTGTTTCGTGCCTACGCTATCTCATACCCCGATCACTTCCAGCACGCAAGCATTAATTCAACGGCGTCTACTCCGAGCTGATAGCTTATACCCCCGCCATACCAAAACGATGACAAGCGACCGATCGTCGGGCCTCGACGAAAGGTAGTTGCGTGTTTAATTTAAAGATCGCCGGATAGTTTTCTGGACGACTGCTCCATAATTCATCCCTCAATTCCGAACGACATATTCTCCCTATATTCACATCGTCGTCTCGTGATTTAGGGTGATGCCCCCTTGCGCTCGTTTCGTAATTGATTTAAGGTTCGACGTCCAGGCATGCCTAGCTGAATGCGAGATCGAGACAAGCGGATCTCTTCGCATGTTGTCCTCGAAAGGCTAACAGATTGCTCGCATGTAACGTTAGTCGTTTCTTCATGAACAGGAGAAAAATGCACGCTAGCTACGCCGGCCTTACTTGATATCTCGTCGGAATTGTGCGAACCAGACGACTGATTGCAAAATGAAGAAAATGTCAATATCTTTCCAATTCTGTGAATTTTTAGAAAGTCCTAGATACGCGGATGTATCAATTTACCTCTTTCAGTCTGGCTGTTAGCCGAAAAAAACATCCTATTCTCCACGTAGCGCTCTAAATCGGGCTGACAGAGGGGTGAGACCTCGATCTGTCCTTACTCCCTACCCCCTCCCCAATTGCACACTTATTGCAGCTTTAGTTGTTCTTATAACCCCACCCCTACCCAATTCTCTCACACTTATTCATGTGTACATTCACAACGGCATACACCCGTATGCAAGGAAACTCTTGACTCTTGGAGTTTGAACACTTTGCCAACAACTGAACAAGTTTCACGTCTGCCTCATAAATATACCCCTCCCTCGGTCAGTCTTAAGATTTTATCTTAACGCAATCCTTCCCCTTCATCCACCCTAGTTAACGCCGGAAAGTTTCTACGTCAGTGGGGCATCACTTTCTGGAGCGCTAGCTGAGGCGGCGCTCGAGATTAGATTGTCGATATTATTTCGTCAGAACTTGTTAACCATGTAACTCCCCGCTTGGAGAAAACCCTTGAAGTACATCCTTCCTCTATCAACAGATACCGCTGATGAAAGGCTCCAAAAACGGAACAAGGGCCCACAAACGGAACCTCGGCGAGGGTGTCGAAATGCCATGGTTGTCAGGCATAGAACGGAGCCAAGATCGAGACGACGCCAGCCGGGGAAAAAAACAACACAAAACAGGATCTTTATTTTCTCTCTCCTTTCGCTACAGAGTATTTTTCATTGACTCTGGATCGAATTTGTGGTATGGCCCGTTAATATTAAAGCAAGATGTTGTTCAAAACATCGATTGTAAAAGCTTTTAAGGGTGTCGAAAAAATTTTCGACGTTGTTCGGGAGAGTGGCAGGTCAGGTCACTTGAATGGAGGCTGAAACCTTCTCTGTTAATCAACGACATCCAACTAATGGCAGGAATGATTAATTTTTCCTAAGCTATATAAGAAGAGTGATGATGTATTAAAAAAGAAACATATTAGCATTAGAGAATACAACAAGCTATTTTAAGATAGTTTCTTGAAAATTGCATCAATGTAGTCTCGATATGATTTGTTTCATTAGAATAGATGTTTGTGTCTGCTAATGACCTACAGGCCCACTTTCTGTGATGTCGCACGTTGTAATAGAATCCTTTGTTGTCGAACGGAATGCCTGCGGTTATCGTGATGATTTTATTCTTTAATTGCATTCCCCTAA
Source organism: Heliocidaris tuberculata (assembly GCA_025618425.1). NCBI lineage: Eukaryota > Metazoa > Echinodermata > Echinoidea > Camarodonta > Echinometridae > Heliocidaris > Heliocidaris tuberculata. The sequence goes on from CM046851.1 coordinate 17,393,902, forward strand.
AGCCATTACTCACACACACAAAATAGTTTATGATAACAACACATCAACGGGATATGATAACTCATGAAAGCTGTTCAGTTGTACAACGGGGTTTTTCACGACCCTTAACTCACCCATACCCTTATTAGTAGTAGCCTGCCATATATTTTTCTTTTCAGAAAAAAAGGGAACTTTTTGCCGAGTGACATGTTGATCTACTCTGCTCTTACCCCGCTAATTTTCTGGAACCTTTCGCGTCCTTATTTTGTTATCCGCTCTTCCTCCCTCGATATCAGCACGATCATTATCACGATTTATCGAGAGAAGTTCAACGAGGACCCAAGGACGTCGGTGCCACTATCCTGTTTGGAAATACTTCGTGACATGCCTAAAACATGACGAATATCCATTGGGGAATACTGATGATAACAGCGCGCGCGCTGTGGGGGCGAAAGGGGATGAGCGTGTCCCCTTCATCCAAAAACGTATAATACTTCTCTCTGTTTGTCTGTGTACGCTAGTTGTTTCCAAGACGGTTTATGACAGTAATGTACAACCAGGAACGTTCGCGACATGAAACTTTCGCTAATTGTTAAACGACAGCCATTTTCACAGTAAGAAACTGTTCGTGAATTGCCGAAATTCAGTGTTTGTCGGTTGTCATTCAATCATTTTGAAACCTTCGCGAGCCTGAACCACTCACGACATTTCCTGACATCGTCGTGCGCGAAAGTTTTTGGTTTGACAGCATTTTTAATAGATTCAGGATTTTAATGTAGCTTTAGGAAATGGGTTTCTAGAATTGTGGTTATGAGAGAGGTTTTTGCCCTTTTTCAAAGCCTGAACTCTGTGGTGGCAAGCTGACTACGCCTCTGTACGATTTCTCGACGATTCTTTGTCATTAACCGGGATCCGTTTCTCTTCATTTAGTTTCCGAGTTCGATTAGTCACTTGCTTACCCCGATTTCATTTTCTTTCTTATATACCCCTCTTTGATTGCGGACTCGCGAGCCTGGAGCCGATAACTGGTCCTTATTAAATCCAATGAACCACAATCTTGACAGCATTGTAAAATAAACGAAATGTCATGCTGTACCGATCTACGTGGCATCTACATTGTTTCCCATGTGAAATTAAATGCACTCCTGGGAGAGTTCGGGCAGATTTCCGCACGTGAACGCAAGAGTTTCTAAGGATAACTAACCCATTTTTTCCACTTTTTTTGCAGATTACATTGTTCGCAGCTGTGCACGTGCATTTAGATAAGGAACGTGTTTGCAAGTGCATACTGAAAGAATTATATGTGATAAATTGATAAGGATAAGATTTCACCCTCTGGTCATCTATTCAGTTGATATTTCTATCAAATTTTATCATGCGTTCAAAAGAAAATACAAACTTATACAGAAGTAGGAGCATGATAGAGGGCGCTATTAAGGTGCAGAAGTACCTAAAGCCACAAGGTACGAAATTCTTTTGACTCGTAACATGATTTGCTGTTTAAAATAATATACAAGTATCTATGTAACCGTCTATGTGCAACTCCCCTCCACCTTTTCAAACGTTACAAATGTGCGGTACAAGTACAGAATGAGAGCGAACGTGACCATACTCGGTGTACGTATATTTCAGCATGAATTATATTAAACTGACTTTTTTCGACACGTTAATTAATAAACTGAGGGGGGGGGGGGGGGGGAATTCCATTTACGACGGGTAGTTACATTGCCGTCTCTGGATGGAATTAATATTTTTTTTCGGTCGTCTTATCACTGTGATATTATTATCCCAACGTGTCTGAAAGATTATTTACTGCGACGCTTTCTATCTACCTCCCTGCAAGTAACATATTATAAGGTATAGATTGTTGTTTAATAAAAATAAGAACAGATAGTGTTATCAAAGAGAATTATAAAGAAAGGAACGTGTAAAGGAGAGGGGAAGTAAATGGAAATAGTAAAGAATTATTGCGTCGTCTGCGTTTTTCTGTCGCCCAATATATTTTTTTATTGAGTAGCTGCATTTAATATTGGCAAAGTCTCATAAACGGGCTGTCTCGGTTCTTGGAACACGCCACCAATACGAGTTTGACGTTATGCTTGGCGCGTGCAGCCCGTTTAGTAATTTAGCTCAAGTTGTTTCGTCTCCCTCATCTTTCTCTCTCTCTCTCTCTCTCTCTCTCTCTTTCTTTCTCTCTTTCTTTCTCTCACCCTCTTCCTCCGATCCTACTGTGATATATTACGTACTTTATTCTTAATAACGCATAACCATAATCAGCAGTATGAGGTGCAGCGAAATGTGATCACATATGTCCTCTGAGAGCGAGGCGAATCGGCGGGATTTTCTTTTTTGATTGCCGCATGCGGGCGAGTGAGCGAGTAGAGATAAATTGATGCCGACCGTCGGAGCTTTGAGGGGAAAAGGAGCATTATCGGAGATGCGACTAATGGTTGGTTGGGAAGAGCGCTGAGAAATGGTGATATGCATGGGGCAGGAGGGAAAGATGGAGGGTGAGAGAAGAAGATAGAGAGAGAGAGAGACGACAAGACAGATTTCAGAGTATAAGATGACGTGCTCAGGGAAGGGAATAGGAGGTGTTATATCAGACGCAACAGAAAAAGAAAGGAAGAATAAAATGTAGGAAAGGAGGGAAGTGTAGATCAATTAAAACTTTCCAAAAACAAGCACAACATGGGAGAATAAAGGAGGTCACTCTCCCTTGCTGAAATGTTCCTTTTCTATTCGAACAATCATCAATACGAGTTTCACTTTTGCCGAAGTATTCAGTTAGTGTATAGATTATCTTGGGTTGATTTCACAGCTATTGACAAGATACCCATGATGCTGTCATACCTCGTGATAAAACTGACGTTAATCTTCTTCTTGATCAAGTGCCACATTCTACAATAATTTTGGTAAGAGATAGGTGCTATTTAAAGATAGTGTTACGGTGAGAAATGGTATACCAAAGAATTGTATATAAGTTACAGAAAGATTATAATTATTTTTCGTTCCGTAGCCACCTTGACCTAATTTAATACTTGCCAGTTTTTATTTTCTCTTTGCTCTGCAGAATGTTGAAAGCTGGTGACTCTTTCCTACAAATGGCGTCTGGCAACCTTGTGGAAGCACTCATCAGACGGACCCTCTTGGAAGACAGCATCCCTGGAAGTCATGACCCTTCAACCCGGGTCGAAGAGGGGCCAAAGGTCAAGAGCAAGAAGCGACCTCGAGAAGGCACCGGTGATGGCGGTGGTGGTCAGAAGGGATCGAAAGTAGGAAAGGGACGAGGCGAAGCGGGGAAGGCGGGAGCGAAGAAGAACTCTGAAGCCAACAGCTCCAAGAAGGAAAAGGGACCTGAGACTAAAAAGACCAAACTGATTGAGAAAGTCGAGAATATGATCGATGCGAAAGAGAAGAGTACTTCAGACTGTAAACAGAGTGGAGCGGAAGAAGTAGTAGAGGTTACAAGTAAAGATGATGTTAAGCCTACTGAAGGTGAAACCAAATCAGAGTGCTTGCAAAATGGTGAAAAGACACTACTGAATACCAAGAAAGTAATCACGGAAAATAATAATGTGGATACGCTTCCAAAGAAGACTGGGAGTGAGCCAAGTGGGGTGGGTGAGGTTGCAGGAAAATGCGACAGTGTCTCGGATTCTGCCAGTTCTGATGACGCTTCTTCTAAAGCAGCGGCTGGGAAAGATACCATTGCACCCGCGAAGGAACAAACTATGAAAAACATTCAGAACGAACTTGCTGGTAAAGCACCAAATGCCGTGCAGCAGCAACGTAAGGAACTCCCTCTGAAATCTTTAGAGCAGGTGAAGTCGATTAGGTCACACACGATAGGTGGACTGACCATCGCCAGTATGATAGAAAAGACGTTAGATGCGGGGATAATTTCTTCTCTTCGTGGTGAAAAATTCAAGGATCTTACACTGCCTAAGTCAAAGGGGAAGGACAAAAGTAACCGGGAAAAGGACGAAGTAATTGTCATGAAAAATCCGAACCAGAAGAAAAATAGCAAAGCTGAACCTTCTGTAATATCATCTTCAGTTTCGTCATCTAGTTCATCGACACTCGCGCCAGCTGCTACGAATAAATACAGCGTCGAGCGTATCCTAGCCGCGCCAACACGATCGGACAACCCCAAGAAGGATCTTCTCCTCAAGGGTATTATTCCCGCCACAAGGAACGTGGAAGGTCAACGTTTTGATCCCAAACTGGTGACGTCCTCAGCACGAAAGCTGATGGCGCCGTTTTCAATTGACATACCGAATCCTTCGAACGAGACGCCTTCGAGTTCAACCGTAACCTCGTCAGGCAACTCCATCGGGAACACTCCGCCCGGGTCCGACAACTGCATGGTGTCCCCTGACGGAAGCGAGGGGTCCATGTCGGGCAACCACAGCGGAGTAAGCGACAATGGGGCTACAAGCCCGTCACCGGCAGACGGGAGCTCGGCGAACCAGCACAAAAAGAAGAAGAGGAAACGCTGTGGGGTCTGCAAGCCATGTCTGACCAAACAGAACTGCGGAGAGTGTTCAAGTTGCAAGAACAGACGAACTGGACACCAGATCTGCAAGCAGCGGAAGTGCGTCGAGCTCAGAAAAAAAGCTCTGGTAAGTCTGGTCGTGATTATTATCAGGGGGTGGCGCTAGAGGATTGTGTGACACCGGACCGATGAGCTCTCTGCAGGGGGCCCTTATTAAAAATTTCTGTTGGCAAATTGAATGTCTGTATACTTGTTTGATTTTTGTCACTGGAAATTTATGACAAACTTGCAGACACCAAATTCAAACTGTTCTAGCGACATCCCTGTGACCATTGTCGAAATATATATCGCCCCAATCAATCTAGATGAACAGTTTCCTCTTAAGTATGATGAAGAGACCTTTTACACAGTCATGTATCATTGACATTGGCAGACATGATGCTTTTGCCTGAGTTTATAATGATCTTAGATATTTTAATTGAAGCCTCTTTATCTCTATACAAAACACATTGTAAAACTTTTATTAAGATTTGAGGGTGTGTGGGGAGGAGGTTATATTTTATTATTTTCTCACTTGTTACCTTTCCTCTCTTTCCTCCTTTCTCTCTTTTCTCTTTTTTTTTTTTTTTCTACCTACCATTCTCTTAGAGGGCATGTGCTCTCCCCTTGCCCCCCCCCCCCCAAAAAAAAATTATCAATGTCATTCTTTTCCTTTAAATCATGATCTGAAGTTATTCTTTCTTTGGAAATACATGTATGTCTGAATCGTCAGAACTGACACATTCTATTTTTAATAAGTGTAGGCGGCAGGCCTACTTATATCAAGGAGTTATCTGTGATAACTCCTTGCTTATAACCCTTTTGGCACAACGCCGCTACTTCAGTTGTCAATTTTGCTATAGAATAATTTGTGTGATAACGCCCCCTGTTGTCGTGGAAAGGTAGAGAACATGTCCGCGTGCATAGGAAGCAGACAACAAAGCCGGAAAGTGAAGAACAATTTTCCAAATTCTGTTCAATGTTTCCTATTTTCGTGAGTATGCCTCTTATGAATAGTAAAAAAAAATGATATATTCTCTTATGTCATTTAATTAAGATATCATAATGAATAATAATGAGCCTGTGTTTTGGGTAAACATGGTCGCATATTTTGGTCGGTCGATCGGTGCGGGTGGGTCACTTGTCTGTCAACGGCATTCGGCAGGCTGGCAGTGCCAGCGCACAATCAGTTGTTGGGCTCCGTGGCCGTTCGACTGGGAGGCAGTTCGGGTTGAACTGAATTAGAGAATAGAGTGGTCCACAAAACAAATGCGATAGTAGACTCTAGGTAATAGATCTAGATGTATATTTGTTTGGAATTTGCACAATTTTATATTTAAGTTAATCATGGTAAAACTGGTTTGGGGTCTGTGTCTGTGGTACTTGTGGTTTCCTTGATTGAATCATGTGAATGTTCTCATTTTTGGCACTTAACTTTATATATCATCATCATCATGGCTAGAGTGCCCAAGTCTTCGCACACGCGTAACTGCGCGATTCTGACAAAAGAAAACACGCAATGAACACGAACTTTTCATCTTTAATCATAGCAATAGGTATTCATGCAAGAAACGAGTCAAAATATTGAAGAAGTCTAGTATTATTTCTGACATTTTATTTACAAGCCTCAATGTAGACTAGTATGTTGTTGTCTTTGATGTCAAAACTCCCGAACTGTGTGTAAAATGAATGAGTGCGCAGACATGGGCACCATTTTTTTTTTTCAATGTTGAAATGACACGGCAGCCGTTTTTTGTAAAGATGGCATTGTTCTTGCTCTAATTTTGGATGAGATTTTTTGCAAACTTCTCTTTGGAATAAAATAAGGCATTACTGGAATATAAAAGAAATTCTTGTTCATTTTCAGGTCAAAATCTTAGGTGCACAGACATAAGGCTCCTCATCATACATTATGTTCAAGCTTATCTGAAGATAAACTTGTACTCCACAATAGCTTTTATGGGTGAATAGGCTTCAATAGGTTTTGTGTGTATTATAGTAGGCTATGATCCATTCTATTCTAGATCATTCATACATGAAAGGAAATCAATTATTTAAAATTTCACATTCAACTCTCCGAGTTAAACCCCAAATTTGTAACATAGTATGTGTAACTAGTAAAAGTTAAAGAGTCCCTGAATCAGGTAATCTAGCAAATTTAAGAAAATTAAATCTTGCTTGGAGTATTTTTGGGGGGTCTGTTTTTGACTACTGCAACAATGAATGTTTGACACAGTTCCTCATAGCCATAGCCTAGGCAAGGGCCTATGAGTGCATTTTTGGCCATTTTTTAAATCTAAAAATGTCATTAAAATATTTAAACCAAATTAACTAATAACTTCATTAACATTTGAATAGACTACACGTAACGGTATACTCTTGATTTTCCATTGTCTAGATTCATTCATCATTATGAGTCAGTAAATATGGACTCTGTTCTGCACTTGCCTTCATACGTAGGATCTATATTAAATTGATTTACAAGAATCTGCAATTGTGCTGAATGAGGGGATGAATTACTGCATAGGGTCTAATGTCCTTTACCCCAATCAATGCTACTGGCATGTGATGTTTAGAATTTTATTTTACTGCTGAATGCTGGCCGTTTTCTCTTGATTTACCTTGATTAACCTTGATGTTGGGCTTAAAGTATACATTTATAACAAACTTATTTGCCCCTCTCAATTTTTTGTGTGAGCTACATGATATCTGCAGGTTGTGTTACTGTTTGTCGCATGCGTAGGTCAGACATTGCAAAGGTTAACATCAGGGTCAAAACACTCAAACTTTTGCTTCCATGCTTTTCTAAGTTTGACTTAGGAATTTACACTATTACTATCAATGACTTCTGATGGGTGATTGTTCCACAAGTTTATTATACGTTGAGAAAACTTGAGAAAAGTCTCTTCATCTTATTCTTATCCTTGTGTTGGGACGGAGTTTACTAATGAGTTTTCTTTCTTGAATGACTTCTTGTTCTAGGCTGAGTATGTTACTGGAAAAAAATCTGAGCTTTCCAAGTGTTCAATACTTCAATTCCATGAATAATCTTAAAGTTAAATGTCTGGATCATGTCTGCTCTGTGTCTCCTACATGTATCTATAGGATAAGGTTGGTGACTTCAATTTCTTCAGGCGATCCATGCACATGTAGCTCAGGTTCCTTAAACTAGGTATCAGCTTAGTACATGTAGCTCTACATTGTACTTTTTCCAGTTTCATTTTATCTTTCCTGAGATATGGGTGCCAAACACTAGTACAATATTCTAAGGATGTCCGAATCATTAACTCATATAACTGTACTAATCCTCTTTCATGTAGGTTTGAGAAGGTTCTCTTAATCAATCCAGGGAGACGATTAGCCTTGACACATACCTTTTTGACATGTATGGAGAATTGTAGATTATTATCTCTTTTTTTTTATTTCTAATTTCTAAACTATGTCCAATACATTTTCAATGGTTTTTAAAGAGAGTTTACATTAATCTGTACAAAATCGAAGGGGAGAAAAATAGAAAAAAAAAATTTTTTAATGAGAAAAACATTGATTTTTCTTTTAAAGAAAGAACTATATATTCATGAATTTGTTTACTATAACATACAAAATGCATTTAAAGAGTACCATCACCAAAAAATATGCTGTACAAAATGCATTTAAAGAGTACCAATCTCCAAAAAATATGCTGTACAAAATGCATTCAAAGGGTACCATTTACCAAAAAATGTGCTTTGTATGTTACGGGTTACTTGTCTCTACGCTATTCCAAGTATGAGCTTTAAATATTACAGTTACTTACGAACTATATAGAGATAATGCAAGTTAAAATTCACTCGGAAAAGACATAAAAGGGACTTGTGTAGACTAGTCATTGCACACGGTCAGGTAGAATAGGGGCGGCGCAGAACTAAAGAAAGTCAGGGTTGGATTCCACACAAACCCCATTATATGGTTTTTATGTTATTCTTTATTTTCTTCATATTTTAAGTTGATTTAGTTGATTTCAGTTGTACAAATGTGATGTTTTTCGGTGATTGGTACACTTTAAAGGTAACAGATAGTTTTGGGAAGCCCTCAAAAACTTTTCATGAGATTTCTTTGATTTTACTTAATAAATAGCAGGGTACTAACATAACTAAGATGCTGTGAAGCTTTTTCCTCCTCAAGTGAAATATTTATTGAATGAGAGGTGAAAAGTAATGAAAATCCCTGGCCCAAAAAAGAGGGGATGTAAATTCAAACAACGGTCACACACACTACTCACATGAGGATTGCTGTGTGTATAGAATACGCTACACATAGTGCGAAGTGCTGGGTTTATTGTGCGGGGAACATTCAGGTGGATATGGTCATAGCGTGAGGCAGTGAAAAGCCATTACCAAGCGTTTCTTACAGATATTTACACTAAAATTTGTTCGAAATCGTGAATGGAATGTTAAATAATGTCGTACATGTGTCTTATGATAAAAGGAGAATAGTATGGGACTATGTTAGATAAGTTTCTTGCCAGTATGATTTTTGCTACCGAGACTGTCTATGAGCTTTAAGGTCATGCAAATCATGCTTGGGTCAATCTTTCCTAGCATAACAAATCTTGATCATCATCTGAAAATCCCAAATTATATTGTTTGTAACTTAAGCTCAACACTTTTTCTGTGCATGCAGGTCCATTGTGTTCCCTTCAAAAAGAGTCAGTGGGATCTCTTAAGAATTTTATACATCCTCCCCCCCCAAAAAAAGAAAGATTAATTGTACCTAATAGGAAGTAAATTTAGATTAATTTAGAATTAGAGACCTACAGATACGATGCAGTTGAAGTTTTCATAAGATGTCATTGTTTTGCATCAATGGAAATTGTGGATTTTAAAAATTACAGATACATGTATGTGCAGTAACATCATTTGTCACTACTCCACTTTCATTTATTGTCCCCGCCGAACGAAGTTCGCGAGGAGACTATGAAACGGGCTCCGTTCGTGTGTGCGTGTGTGTGTCCGTCCGTCCGTGTGTCCGTGCGTCCGTCTGTCCGTGTGTGCTCAAATGTTAGAAAATGCTACTTCTCCGTCATTTCTTGGCCGATTTTGATTCTGATTGTTTTATCTGATAGGGCTGGGTGGGGTCTTCCAAACTTGTACACAGAATTTTGAAATTCATTAATTATGCAAATTTATGCAAATTTATTCAAAATTGACGAAAAATGCTACTTCTCCTCTATTTCACATCGGATTTTGATTCCGATTATTTTATCTGATAGGGCTGGGTGGGGGCTTCCAAACTTCTACACAGAATTTTGAAATTCATTAATTATGCAAATTTATGCAAATTTATTCAAAATTGATGAAAAATGCTACTTCTCCTCTATTTCACATCGGATTTTGATTCCGATTGTTTTATCTGATAGGGCTGGGTGGGGGCTTCCAAACTTCTACACAGAATTTTGAAATTCATTATTCATGCAAATTTATGCAAATTTATTCAAAATGGCTGAAGGTTCATAATGTTTTCATGTTTTATATTTCAGTTGTATACATGCATTGTTGGTATTCTCTTCTTTTGCATGCAGTAACATTATTATTTTATTCACTAAAGTTTTTCACTGAAGTTTTAAGGTTCAGGCTAGTTAATTTCCACAGATATGCACTTCCGGCGGGGACATTTATTACGCATTGCGTAATTTACTCATTCACTTGTTATTTTGGATACCTGTACCTCGCTTACATCATTTTGGATGCGAGAAGTACAAAAATAAGAAAAATATTTTTACCATTCAGGAGAAACTCTTTATCATTCAGTCTATAACTTCTCCCTGTCTATCCAATTTATTAGGGGGGTGGGAGGGACATTATGTGATAAATGCCGTGGGGGTGTCTATTATAGTCAGTGTTGAAAGTACATGTACACCCTGGTAAATGAGTATTCCAGCGACCATAAAATAGATATCCACAAGGGGATGAAAATTTTTGTTGTGGATTTTAGTCTCAATGAATTCTTAAATACAATTGAAACATTTCTGGTCGTTTGTTTCGACTTGACTGGATGTTTGCCAGACATATTCATGGATTTTTTTTTGTCTAGTTAGTTAGAAACAGATCATGATTAGGTTTCGTTAGGTGTTGAACACAAGTTTTACATTGAAAAGTATATTAGAAATTCACGTTCATCATGTTGGTGGTCAAAGTTTAGTTGGGAAAGCTGTGACACCGCTTTGTCAAGAGGCGCTTGCTTCCTCGGTGATCAACCGGTGGCCGAACCAATTTTGAGGCAAATTGTTTCGGCTCACGTGGATGTGGACGTGTTTACAGGGGAAGCCCCACCTTTAAAGCCTCTAACACCAGCTGTACAGAAACAAACAACTAATCCTACCAGTCACAACACACAAGTTATGGTTTCTTTATGTGCAGATTGGCACGAGTTTCATGTCCCGTGGAATCTTGGAATAGCCCAAGCCACTCACAGAGATTACATGTATGCCTGTGCCAGCATGACTCAGGTTGTAAAATACAAAAAAAAAACACCCCTAAAATCTGTAATGGAACTGTCTGTCTGGCATGGTGCTGGGCATGTGTGTGAAGCTGATATTTTTAGGAGGGAGAAGAGAACAAAGAACGACCAATCAGAATAGAGGATATCCTAGCAGGCAGCTGCTCCGGCTGAATAGCTAATGAGCTGTGTACCTCTGACATAAAGTCAATGGGGTGTGTAGTAAAGGCTATGAGAGTATCTTGTGTGTATTTTCGGACCTTGTGTGTGTCTGTGATAATCCACACACACTCCATTGTAGTGAATAGGCCTTTGTATAGTTTTCCAATGTGTGTAGTCGCCAGCAGATGTTTGTAATGTAAGGCAGCCTATACACAGTGGCCAGGGTTTATGTTGCCCTTTAAAATCAAGGTGTGGGTTTTTGTGCTGCAAAATGGACAACAAAATGGTTTCTTTCAAGGCCCGGAATTATATTTGAAGTGGACAATTGACCCAATTTTCGCTGATTCACCTCGACGAATAGTAGAGATGTTAACAATATATACGATTTATATGTGGAATAAACGGGGGATGTGATATTTCTTGAACAAGCTGTGTAATATGACATCAAGATCCGCTGGTTCATGCAGTTGACATTGTATGCATGCCACAAATTCCATTCATAGATAGCGTGTTTTGTATACAATCCTGTCTTCACGGGCAGGAGTTCAGATGAGGCTCCCTTGCGCAATGCAGGCTCCTATGTGTTGTTGATCAACGAAGATCCCATAGCACCACACGTGGAATTTCATATTTACCGCGGGACGTGTGATGTGATTTCCTTGTTTTGTACCGGACAGTCAAATCGTATAACCGTGTGATGAAGCAATTTAGGATTACATGGACCTGTAATTGCACCTGGATTTCTCTCGTATCGCAAATTTCTCTGCTAAATGAGACTTTGTAAACTGCGAACGGACTTGTAATTAATTCAGGAATAGGCAAAACAAAGACAGTTGTTCTTTGTAGTTTCCGATTCTGCTACTCGATGAACCAGGAAATATAGTACTGTAGTAGTACTTGTAGTGTTGACATCACGTGACCATGATGACGGTTCGGAGAGTAAGCGTGACATAACATGAACTGCAAGTAACAGCTGAAGTTCTCCTCCTATTCCCAGCAATTAACTCTCGTAACGATCGGTCTCTGTGTACAAGTGGCTTAGTCAATTACAGCCTTTTTACTCACAGGAAATGCCTTCCTGGCTGCGAATTTCCGCGAGGGAATGATCACTGGGGCTCCCCAAAGTGAAAGCTAAGGCTTGTTTTCAGAGAAGACATCAAGTACATGTGTATTATCATCTAAGCAGAGTTTTGTCAGGGACTTTCTTTGATCTTTTAATATTATGCAGGCGGCATCGGGAGCCGGCCAGCCTCCCACCGGTCTCGTAGATGGAGGGGCTGTGGCGACGGCCGCGGGGTCACCCAGAATGAAGTGCGTTCGGCCCCCTCCCATGCCGACGGTAAGTTGTATAGACCCCCTATCCCTATTGTCGGAGTAGAGACCCGGTATTGTGAAAGTTACCCTGGAATGAGTGTACATGTAGCGTTACATTAGGTTTTACATGAAGTATTGATCATTAGGCTCTATAGTGACCTCTATAAAGGGGAACTGTCTATAGTGGTCAATTTTTACTTTTTCACCAGTACGATTGTTGCGGAAGTTGTCGAAAGGCTACACGTATGTTTGTTCTCTTGGGAAAACTTGACAAGTTTGACTGTATTCATTATTTAGAATATCAAAGACTGTAGCGTTAAAGGTACTCAGGAGGGTGACATGAAGGCCAACATTGTATGTTAGTTTACAAATCATTTTGTTCATTTGTTGGTAACATTTGTTTTAATTTTTCATACATGCAAAGTGTGCATACTGTGCAAAGTTAATGGGAAAAGGCAAGTGTTCAGTATTTTTCAAAACTCATCCCAGATTGAGGGGCCTAAGTCAGAGCTAGTTGCTCTCCAATTTGTGGGTGCCAGTCTGCACTTGACCCATGATGAATTTTAGAAATTTGGAGGGTCCTTGTGTATTGAACCCCATATCTCATCTTGCAGTTTACAGTAAGTCCTCAAGTAGTTGCAGGAAATTCCAAATTGGGGTTATGTCTGACCAGCTGAAGTCATTTGGACATTCCTCCATCTCGAATCTACACATACATGTATTGTGACAAAAAAGTTATGGGGACAAAAGACCATGTATCTTGCACAAGTTGACCCTGTTGTGCAGGTTATGACTTTTATTTTGCCTCAGAGTTTATCTGTGAGAGAAAAAAAATGAATTGTAATGAGTTTAATTGTATATCTGGGGGGAAACAATGAGCGACACACTGCATTGACTGTATTATAAAAGGTTATGGGTTTTCAGTACTTTTGACATTTGATGCACATGTATACATACATGTATATTACCCCCATTTATAACCCCAAAACACAGAGTCAAACAAATATTGATGAAAAAGATCAAGGAACAATTTAGTAAGATTGCAAACAAGATTTGAACCAAAGATGATGTGCTGTAGAGCATACATCTGTGTACATATAGGTGAAGCCCCCATTGTCAATATATGTAAATTTTGTGTATGTGGTTGGGATAGCACTCCAACTTCATACGAACTTCATCTAAAATCTCCCATACAGCTTCAAGATACACCATTTTAAATTATAAAAAAGTAGTTTTGTCATTACAATAACATATTTTATGGAAAATGTGCAACTATGTGGGCATGTGCATGTATATTCAGACAACATATGAAGCTGCGAGTATCCCAAATTTTAATATTTGGAGCTATCTTTGTAGAGAAGATTAGTATTGCTCCTACATATATTATAAATTTTTCATTTTAAGATTGTTATTCACTTGCACTAAGGGCTTAAAAATCAATGACATTGTAAGCTTCTTCTCTTTTGCATGTGTGTAAATTCTTATTCAAGTTACATGTATACAGTGAACTAAGAATAGCCTATTCTAGAGAGAGAGACACTGACATACAATATGTGAACATCTACTTTCAGCACATTTAGAACTGCATGCTACTTTAATAGAGAATGTAGTCTATTTGCGTGTCACAAAACAAATGTTGTTTTTACGTCAACTAGATGAGATGAAACCTGGGCCATGTCTTACAGAAAGTTGCAAATGGTTCATATTGTCACAATATGATGTCAATAGACCTGTTAACTAATATATTTCCATTTATGAAGGTTTCTCTCAAGAATCCTCTTCAGAAGAATCAAGTTACCATCTATTTAGTGCACCTGCTATGCATAATGGCATCTCTACGGATGGAATCCATTTTGCATGCATTAGTTGTTGCTATGTCAGGCAAACCTCTGGCAAGCTTTTGAGTTGTCCAGAGAAACTTTTGTTCAAGATGTATGCATAAAATTAGTAAACAGGTCTATTGCAACTCTGTACAGCAGAGGAGTTCGTAAGTTTGTAATCAGTTGGAGGACTTGCAGTCAATCGCAACTCTTTACGGGACAGGGCTGTGATTAACAAAATATTGTTACAAAATCATAACTGAGATCTAACATTTGGGTCTGCATTGAACTTTGTTTACGTCAACTTTTACAAATCTGGTGATCTATGTTGGGTGGCCTCGGATGAATAGTTGTGCACCAAACATGAGAAATATGTAATTGTTTGAGTTGTTTAATCTAGTACAAACAATCACATTCGAACTGAACACTACCAAACACTGTATGATCCAACTGTTTCTCTTTGCAGAGCATGCGATTACATTGATGACTACACTATATGTACATGTTAGTTAAGTATCAAAGTTGGAATTTTATTTAATAAGGTGTTTTGACATATTATTTCTTCAAAGGTGTAGGGTTAAGGGCTGGTCACATTTGTCCGAAAATGATAACAATAACAAGATTTTCAGTTAAAGGTACAATGGGTGATTTCAAGTTCGGTGTTGGTGTTGTTGGTGGTGTTGAGAGCGTGAATTGGGCTGCTGATTCTAGCCCCAACACCGAATTCGGGTTTATAAAAATAATACCAATCACATTATTGATAGCTCAACACCTAGTGAAGTCAATCCCAGCACCAGCTTCATTTCAGGTTTGGTGTTGTGGCTGGTGCTAGTTTTGCCCCAACACCAACACCAGCTTTCAACACCAAACTTGAATTCACCCAATGTGTATGTTGAGTACTTGTGAGTATGCTCGTGTGTGTTAATAGTACATGTAGGACAGCACTAGGGTGTATCTTTAATGAAAAATCTCATTATCGTTATCGGACAAAGGTATATGGTGAGTATGTGTGAGTATGCTTGTTTGTGTTTATAGTACGTGTACAGTAGGGCAGCTCTAGGGTGTACCTTTAATGAAAAATCTTGTTATCGCTATGGGACATATTTGATCAGCCCTTAAACGTTTGCGAAATGGTTTTAGGTTAGGTTTAGGTCTACAAGTACAGTGTTTGGCACAGGGTTGAAGTTAAGATTTTGGTTAGTGCAGGATACTGCCCACGGAGCAATAGACCTGTTCACAAAGTTATTCAAATTTATGGATGTTTCTTTCCTGGGGACCTAGTAACGAGGTATTCCTTTGACCTGTTATTGATGAATTAGCTACAGTACTTGGAATCCAGTTTGCATGTACCTGTACATTACTTGTTGCTATGTCTGACAAGCTTTCAGTTTGTCAAGAACAACCTTCATTTTAAAAGTATGCATAGAATTTGAATATATTTGTGAACCGGGGGGTGTTTCAAAAGGCTGTTTGTAAACAAGTTACGCATGGCTTTACGAATGACTTGAATATGAAGTGCCAGATAGGATGCCCAAAGTTTTTACTGATGTTTTAACTAAATTTGACTGTATTTCCAATAACCTCAATTAAATTATGGCAAAAAGTAAACTTTGCATTAAAAATGTTTGTTATAACAAGAATGTTAATCTACATCTGCACATTTCAACTTTAGTTGAAGCAGTTAAAAATGAATGAGCATCCCATTTGGCTTGTCATATTTAAGTCATTCGTAGAGTCATGCGTAACTTTACGAACAGCTTTATGAAACACCCCCCTGGTCTACTGCAGCCAGAGCATGCGTCGTTCAAGTTAATGAGTAATGACCGTGTAAGTTGAAATGAAAGTTGGAATTGGATTTGAAAAATCATCATCATATTTAGTCTCATTTGAATTATTAGAACCTTCCGAATATCAAGTAAAATGACTCCCTTGATGTAGAGTTGTTTTTCAGTTAATGCATTCAGTAACTAATAGTGCACAAATGAACAATTCCAGGAATTTGCCCCCCCCCCCCTCTTTATTTAAATGTGGAAGGGGATACTTGTAATAGATACTGATATTTGTTGAAAATAGCAGGGTTCCACCATAACTTGTAGGCACATGAGAGGGGTCATTTTTAAAATATTATCAGCTAGAGGTATTCTCTATGTACATGTACCTCTGAAATAGCACTAGGATAATTTTTAAAAGAAATTTGAGGTTATTCATTCTTATTTTATTGGAGGGTCATTTGCCCCTCTGCCCCTATGCAGTCATGCTGACCCATGTCATCTTCTTCTTCATTTTTTCTCTTTTTGTTTTTTTTTTTTTTTTTTTTTCTTTTTTGTTTTTTTTTTTACAACAGATTTTCAGATTGTCAAACTTACTGAAGAAGTCTGCTTTCAGAACTTTTTTCCCTCTGAACTTCATTCACTTAACAATTCAAGACACTTCCACCATCGTCTGATTTTAGTTTTAACCGACGTCTTTCATGTTACACATAGCTGTCCCTCAAAAAAGTTGACACAATGCATCCCGTTTTATATGCAAATTAGTTCTCATCCGTTACAGTGTCCTATCCCCATTGAAGGAGAATGAACGGAGTAAAGCCTATTATGGGGCAGGTTAGTCAAGAAGACTGAAAAGATATATTGATTGGGGGCTCTCCACCAGTGGAGCATGCCAAACGAGGTTTAAAGCCTATTTTTCAATGGATGCACTGGCTTTGTATTTTTAAGAGGATTTGCAGACGCATGTGTTAGGGAGCACACGGAAGATTTAGGTGCGGAAGAATTAGGCAGCATTGAAAATGTTGAAGAATTATACTCCTCATTTTGTACACATGTACATGGAAGTCTGATATGATTTTAGAAAAAATTATTTTCAAAGTCAAATGCTCCGGGCAGGGCCTCAAAAAGGCAAATGACCGTCAATTGGCAAATCATTTGATTAGGCCTACCATGTGGACTGATATAAATGTAAAAGGGCTGTGCAGGGGGTTTGGACTTATATTTTATGTGTGCATGAGGTCTCTTCAAATTTCCAATTTTTTTTACTGGTCTGGAATTGAAATTCGAGGCCTTTTGTGCACTGGGTCCCTGTTACATTGTATGTAGTTTCGAGTCCTGGGGCCCGTTGCAGAAAACTTGCGTTGAACGCAACTCAGGAAAATCAAACGCAACTTTATTTTCAGCCAATCAGAAGTGCGCATTAAGGACTTGCGTTTGATTTTTAGGAGTTGCGATTAAACGCAAGTTTTGTGCAACGGGCCCCATAATATGTATCTTGTTGCCCACCCTTTTGTCTTGCATGTTGACATTGTGGGGCAACTTTTCAAGAGAAAAGAGTTGGTGCAAGCATTATTTTACTACAGAATACACTCTTTCCTGATCTTGTTGAAAAATGAGTAATAGAGCCTGTTTCTTCACATATGAACATTATGAGGCATATGGTTTCAAATCTAGAAGTAATATCCCCCCTGGGACTATTTGCAATGCTGTCTTATTCTCAATAAAGGATTTACAATACATGTATATGTGTATGTCTGAAGGTATATTGCAGCTCCTCAAAATAATGCAAATGGTCTTGTTTTACTGCCTACTGCAAGTATTATTTCCAGTTATTTTTTTACAACCTAAATAAAGAAAGAGTGAAAAGGAGCAAAATTCTGAACAAAGGCTGTAATGATCGAGGGAAGAGGAAATACAAGTTATCTAATCAGGAAGGGTATGCACTGCTGCTACAGATAATGACTGTACGGAGGGTCGCTTGTCGGTGAGGAAGCGCCAATTTCCACGTATTCACCTGTGAAAAAGGAAAGAGGAACAGGATTTCGGGATCAGGTTCCCTCTAAACTTAGCTCACAAGTATGGTAATTAGTTTTACAGCTTGTTGGATACTTTTACAAGCAGGCCTACAGATTCCACTGGGTACCCTTTAAATTTGTAGGATTTACCTGTGAGCAGGGAATGTTGCATTTCTCTGATGTAAGGAAGGCTGCGTGTGTTGAATGTCCATGTGCATGTGGTAGTGTGCATCAAATCCTGTTTTTTATTCATCTTTTTGTTGTTTTGTTTTCAAATAAAAAGATAATATTCTGTATGTAAGTATATTCTTGTACATGTATGTAGGCTTATATTTTACCTGGGAAGGTCTTTACATGAACAAAATGTATTCACTTTCATTTTTCTTCTGTTATTGCGTAGTTGCCTTAGCTAAATCAACTAGTTAGCACTGCAGACCATAATTGTAGGCTTGCACATGACAGGGAAGGGGGGGGGGGGGGTGTGGATTCTGAAAGTATATTAGTGTAATCCAATGCATTTTCCTAAAGCGATTTAAATAAAATGACTAATGACTAATAACTGTAGAGCATTCTTTCTTTGTATGAGCTTTCATTTTGGTTGTTTACTTCTTTCAGGGAGAAAAAATTGGGAGATCCGTGTTGATGTTATGATCCAGTAGGCCCCTAATAAGATAATGTAAAAGATTACGGTGTATAATCATGGCCTGAATTCCAAATGTAGGGCTGAATTGAAGCTCTCTCAGGCTACAAGGAAAAATACAAGTGACGTGTAGCCTACACATGTAAGTGTTGAATTTTTGAGTTTTGCATTGTGCAATAATAGTACCAGAACAACAGATAGAGGTGTGTATGGTTACTGTTGAGAAAATCATGGTGTATTGATCAAGCGGAAAGAAATCCAATAAAAGTCCCCCGAGTCAGAGTCGAGTAGATCTTTTCACTCTATTCTCATACAAGTACACACCTCCTCATGGTCCAGTAATTAATCAGTTGGGCATACATGTTGTTTATTAGTGTCATGGGTTCATTATAGGCCTACATTGTACAAATGTTAAGAGTGCACTCATCAGTGCACGTTGGATTTGCCTATGGTGCTGTCCCACCAAGTTCTATAGACGTAGGAGATGTATGGAGGCCAATTATGAGTTTATTATACTCGCTTCCTGCGCAGTGTGTGCAGGCTCAGCTACCAGGTCAATTATTGAAACAGAAAGGTGCTCTGCATGTGAAAGAGAGATGGATTGAGTTGAGGAGAAAGAGAGAGAGAGAGAGAGAGAGAGAGAGAGAAGGGGGGAAGAGTGAGGTGAAGAAGGCCTGAGCTTGTGTAGAGCAAAGTGAAAATGACTTAACAATGAAGCATGGGGCAGTTTTTAATAAAACAATAAAACAAGAGAGTGGGAATGAGAATGGCTCGAGTTGGAAAGACAGAGAAGGAAGTGGGAAAGAAAGAGAGAGAGAGGAGAGAGAAGGGGGGAAAAAAGCTTGCACTTGTATCTAGCAAAGTGAAAATGACAATACAATGAAGTTTTTAATAAATCGAGAGAGTGGGAATGGGGAGAGAGAGAGAGAAAGAGAGAGAAGCCAGAATAACCGGCCATTAGATATGCCAGTCACGACACGCACGCACGCTCTGAGGGCCAGGAGTTATTGATTTGTGTGTAGAAAAAAAGCAGGGTTTACTACGACGCAATTGTTAGCATTTGTAAGATTAAGCGCATATTCTGAGGTGTGTGTGTGTGTGTGTCAGTTCATTCATAATGAGGGCACTTATAGTACATAAAATATAATTTTCATCAGGGAAGTCCCTTACATGCCTAGCCTATATTGTACATGTTGGCTCTATACAGTATGTATTCAAATAGAAGTGAGTGCTGGTCAAAATCCATAAATTTCAACTTGTCTGCAAATATTTCTTCATTGAAGTAAATACACGTGATTTTTAAAAGTAAGTGAATGTAAAACCTTACTGTATAATTATTATCCAGTAGTAAATTTAGCATTTAACTATTTTTATACAATGCAGGAATTAATATTAGGCCTAAATATATGTAATAATAAACTTACACGTATATTGATGACAAATAATTTTAAGTTTATACACAAATTACAATTCTAAATTTCTTCAGTAATGGGTCAGAACTTCAACCAGCATCAGTGGAATTCTTGTAAATGATTAGATTAAAATCATTGATAGACTTAAATTAGGTTATTTGCGTACATGAAGAAGTAGGCCTCTGTGATTTGTCAATATCTGATGGGGTTCTAAATGGTAGTATAGATCTAGGAACATTTATCATTCTTTCATCAGCACACCTACATGTATATATTCCCTCTCTGTCATAACCACACAAGTAGTAAACATAAAAGCAGTATTTTGTATTCATCTACTACTGTTGGCTAACCACAGATAACCAAGCATACACTTCGTGGACGGGAGGAAGGCTACCCACAATGATTTTCTCAACCATTGTGTATCGACTAGTGATGATTGTCTTTTTTATTGTGATGACAATCCAGTGAGAAAAAAAAAATCTGTGCTATTGATAAAATTGAGTTCTGGTCATGCAATTACTCTGTGAAAGGAACTGTCTCAAAGCAATTGGGAGAGGTTGATCATGTCTACATAAGAATTTGTGTGTGCTGTGAGGTTTTGGAATCATCAAAATGATTAGAAATTTGACCCAATCTTGCTGAAAAGAAATGCACTGCACAAGGAAATGGGTATATGGGACTGCACACACACGTGGCGTGAATTTTTGGCCGAAACACTCGAGCTATTTCTAGTCGTATTTTAAATATGAGGGTATTTGAGGAGCAATAATTTTCATGAGACATTTCTACTATGATCTTCTTCCAGACTGACATAAAATTTGAAAGGAATTTATAAGAAAGCTGACAACTTATTTTTCACCTTTTCCAGAACTCAACATTCTCTGTTAAATGTTTTAATCATTACTCTAAAGCCCATCTCATCTCACTTCATTTTTCAGGCTATTAATGCCTGAATTTAGGACCTGACACCTCTCTGTTACAAGCTTTTTCAGATTTCATACAATATAATATTGTATTTGTTCATCATGTAGTAGTAAATAGCATGTAGACCTACATTACATGAATGGGGCCCCAACCTGTACATGGGTATCTTTTCAGGCTTAATGAGTAAAACCAACAGTTATCCGTGGTTGTCAATTTCATTGCTTAGTTAGGAGCATAGACTCATAAGTCTATCTCCGTGGTAAGAGCAGGCTTTAAAGTAAGAACTTTTTCAAGCTTTCATGCAGTATTGTACATGTTGGTTTACATGTATAGGGTCCCAACCTGTAACCTGTAGACATAAATGAGTGATCTTTTCAAGCTAAATGATTAAAAACCTATTGTTATCCCAGTTTGTCCAAATTTCCAATCCACTGTTAGTGGAAGCATAGACTGGCTAACTCCTTGATAGCAGCAGTCTAGTAAGTAGGACCTGGTACTTTTCAGAGGATGACAGAACTGGGTGACATGGAGTGTAAAACCTATCACCCCTGACCTGTATCCATGTCTTCTAGCATCCAAACTGACTGTTAACATCTCCATGTTTGTCATGAGGGTTCAAGTCTGTTTAACAGGAAATTTATGGCCTGTTCAGACGACAGGAAAGTTATACGAGACTCGTATAAAGAAACGTCGTATAAAGAATCATGATTTGCGAAAGGAGTGTACAGACTACATTGTACAACATCGTATAAAGAAACAGGTTTTGGGGGAAGTCAGCTGACACCATATATTTTGCATCAGGTTACGTCAAGGACAGTGATGGAGCATACAATATTACAGCTGATTTGTCACATCAGTGCACCGAACGACAAGCCCCACCCAGTTATACGATTCTCTTACGATACAGTGTTCAGACTACAAGGGGATGCTGGTTCTTTATCGAGTTTTCGTTTGAAACGATGCTCAAACATGCGTTTCACTATACGTTTCTTTATACAATGTTCAAACTATGAAAAATTAATTACTTATCGTATAGCTATACGATTCTCATACAGCCATACAATGTATTTAGGTAGTCTGAACAGGGGGTTAGAGTGGCCCCTGTTAATGTTATCTCCTAAACAAACAGTGCCCAGATTCAACCAGGCATTCATTATTATTTGGGTTCATCTGTCATACCACTTCCTTGTGTGTACATTTATCATCAAGCTATTGTAGACTTGGCGTAGTTCAAGCCAGTTTCAAGCAGATATTTGTATTTTCACCGTTAAAATTTTATGTTCTTATGGGGGCATGGGGCATGTTGTCAGTTTGGATGCAGATGTATGATTGGACAATGTCTTTCTCCTCTCATCCATGTTCCATTGGAAAGTCCTTCGGTATCTCTTCAAATAATGTAGTTGTCCAGAGTGCAAGAGACCAGAGCAACCGAACAGGGGAAGGGATTGGAAAATTCAATCTTGTCTCTCTCTTTCTTTTTCCCTCTTTCTTGAAGGCCTGTATTGTCCTAGACCAAACTAGACACATTTTCTAGCTATATTGTACCTAAACTGGTATAGGCTGAAATGCACATGTTTTTGTTGGTCTCAAAGCGGTCGTGTTAAAGTTCCATACTCTTTATCAGAATGGAGTAAACATATTTTGAGACTGGAAAAAATCTAGTTCATGTGAGGACACTCGTGTTGTGATGATAAGCTAGGAGAGTCTTGAAGCAGACTACTCTATCTACATTCCATATTCCCATTGTTTATCCTCAGTGGGAGGGAAATTGGCAGTCCCTGACCTAGCCTAGTCTCCGCCATTCAGACCTCTTATGTAACAAAACTTACTGACTCAACTCCAAAGACCACAACACCAATCTATACCCATGAACGTTGAGGAACTGGGTACGTTGACGTTGAGAACTTTCATGCCTGTGCTCGTTTCCATGGCTCTCTCTCTCACTCGGTACGTGAATGCGCATCGAAACTGCGTCATGGGTTTGCGATAGGAGACTGTGAGTCAGAGCTAGCTGTAAGAGGGAGGAGAGCTTTACAGGGGGTTGCCCTGCAGTTGACCTCAAATGAGGACAAACTACAAGAATGAAATCAAACCCAGGGTTTGTGTAGTCGGGTGAAGAAGTCTGTAAACTTGTTTGTGAGTCGTTAGAGTGCCCTGTGAAAAAAAAAAAAACAAGTGCCATAGCTAACTAAGGTAATGGCATTAAAGCTCATAGACAGTGTCGGTAGCAAAAATCATACTGGCAAGAAACTTATCTAACATAGTCACATACTATTCTCCTTTTATCATAAGGCACATGTACGAGATTATTTAACATTCCATTCACTATTTCGAACAAATTTTAGTGTAAAAATCTGTAAGAAACGCCTGGTAACGGCTTTTCACTGCCTCACGCTGAGACCATATCCACCCGAAGGTTCCCCACACAATAAACCCAGCGCTTCGCACTATGTGTAGCGTATTCTATAACACACAGCAACCCTCGAATTTTTTTTTGGGGGGGGGGGCCAGTGATTTTATTCTTTTCACCTCTAATTTGATAAATATTTCACTTGAGGAGTAAAAAACTTCACAGCATCTTAGTTATGTTAGTACCCTGCTATTTATTAAGTAAAATCAAAGAAATCTCACGAAAAGTTTTTGAGGACTTCCCGAAACTAATACCTTTAAAGAGAGGGAATGTAAAGCATTAGGTTTACTGTAGAACAAAGATTCCTCTCTTGATTCCATTTGTGAAGTTAGATAGAAGTTGTAATACTATTTTACCCTTTCCATTTGCCCTTTACATGTACATGTATGCAAGGTCAGTTTTCTTCATTCATGTTTGCTAGCTTTTGTTTTCATTAATCACGTAGGCCAACATTTGAGTAAACCACTCCAAATTTGTTCTGATGTGTTAGATTCACAGGCCTACTTGTACATCATGTATCAGTAAATGCATTTATACAATTTGTAAAACTGTATGTATTACAAGCAAGGGCTTCTAAAAAAAAAAATGGCCCCAAAAAGAATCATGAAAAGATAAATCTGTATGCTTCCAGCACTTCTTGCACAACATCGGATCAGTTTAAAAAGGGGATAGCTCTTATTGATAATACATGGGCGTTATCCCCTTTTTACACTGTTGTGACAACAATAAATTGCATTTTAAATGCAACTCTTAATTGCAATTACATGTAAATTTGTAACCAGTCAGGATTGCATATTTAGGACTTGCATTTAATGTATGAACAGGGAAGTGTAATCTTTATATATCTCTTGGTTTGAATGCAAGAGGACCCCCAATTAGTAATTTACCTGTCTGAGTGCCAGTTGCCCATTAAAAAGCCAGGCAGACAAACTAATGTTTTTGTTGTCTTTATTAGTAGAGATATGTAACCAAACTCAGTAGGTTACATACATGTTGTCATGATCATTCAGTCAAAACATTGCATGCCATGAGGGAAGGAAGAAATCTTTTTTATAAAGGAGTTCATTGATCTGTCAGACATTTACGATGTTCCAACTGCCTAGGGCATGTCTGGCAAAAAAAAAACGAGAGACTTTGGGATAAGAGGAAAAAAGTAGTTCCTATTTATAGAAAATACATGGAGGCTAGTATGCAACAGTATAATTGAACATTTGTCATGCTTTTTATTGCTCTGGGGATTTGGATAGAGAGCTAACGATGTCTGGATTAGCAATGAATTACTGCACAATTCCAGGTACTCGTTCCAGATTTCGTTTGAATGGAAAGAGCATCTGTACGAAATGACATGCGTTTCTGATGATAGTTCGTCTTGATGGGCACATGTTCTGGAACTCTGGGTCCTGTTTCATAAGATTTGTTATCAATGAATTGCAACAGATCTATGACAAATTTGCTCTCAGCCAATCAAATGCTCTGATTTCAGTAGCTTATAACAGTCATTGTGACTTTTTATTGATAGCAAGTTTTATGAAACAGGGTCCTGGTTTCGTGATTGTGGGGGGGGGGGGGCATTGCTTAAAAATATAGAAAGTAGACCTATATTTATTCACTCAAAATGGTTTAGACACTCTTTGTAATCAGAGAGTATATATAAAGTTGAATCTGTTGTCAAATTTCAGGCTGACGATGGAGTTTGCATGACTCCAAAACATGTACCATTCCTTAAATTGCAATGTTTTCTTTGTTGTTATTATTTTAGACCTATTTTCTGTTACAATGAGCTGATTTGAACAGTTTTACTTCTTTTATTTCAACTTTGCAATAGCGCCCAGCAAATAGTGAAATTGCAGTTAGTTGTTAAAGCAGAAATGGGATGTCATGTTGTCATACATTTTAAAATCATTGCTGAGATTATTGCTGAAGAAAAATTAGGGATGCATGTTTATTCTTTTTCTATTACATAAAGATACGTCAGCATGATGAAACAATTTTGAGTAAATATTTTGCTTTAATTTACAAGCACATGGTCATTGTAATCAAAAAGACTGTTTTTCGTATTTCAACTATAAAGTCATCTATCATACCCCATAAAAATTTTAAGCAATGATATAAATGCAATGATATTGAGAAAAGGTTGCTAAAAATTACTTTTTGTCTCTGGTTGTATGGAAGTTGTTTTCGAGAAATGAGTTACCCTGAATAGGTTTTTTTGGCAAAAACCAGCTAATGCATATATGAATATACCTGCCAGGCAAAGATGTCCTTATGATATACATATGGAAAACAAATATTTTCTCTGATCATCTAGAAGTTTATTTTCCCAAAAATTTGCTATTGCGACAAAAGCTGTAGTGGGAACACTTTTTGGAAGTAACAGCTGGAGAGCCAGACTCTCTTCCAGACACCTGGGTTAGATGGTATTCCGGCTTAGGCTGAGCCGTCAATGGGTTGTGTGTTGATCTCACTCTGCGAGAAGGGATGATCCGTCTTGATCTGCCCATCTGTTTGTTTCTCACTGTACCCCTGTAATTTTGTATGCTGTCTGTCTCGCACATGCACATGTTAAGAAAATATGATTTAGAGGCCTGCATTTTATAGAGAAAACTGGACTTTGCTATCACCATGTATGTTACAACCCTGTTAATGAAATCACAGAATTGATTTTAATAGAGGCTCTTTTTTTTTTATAGTGCATCTTTTTAGATTGGGAGGGGGGGCACATACCCTCCGCCCCTGTCTACATGGCAATCTTTTTATTACATGTGCCCATGTACAATAGTGTACTTAGCAAATGAGTGAATGTATTGTGGATTTGTGTATTGCTTGAGTGAGGCAATGTTAGAAATTGTTAGGCTAGTAAGTTACCAAACATGAAAATTACTTGGTATGTTTCTGTCTTATGTCTTATGTCATATAATGAAGCAAGATCGCTTGGGAAGGTCAATTCGGGTCATTTTAGATCCAATTTATCTGGATGTACATGTACTGTATTCCAGTTTGTTGAAAATGTGTGAATAGAGGATACACCTGATGCATTTTAGCTCCCATGTTCTCACTGGATTGGAGCTTATAAGGCCAGACTAGACTTTAAGCTGAAAGGGATTTTCATATTTCATCAAGAAGACTTTACTCACATTTCCCCCCCCCCCCCCCCCCCTCAACTTCCTGAAATTTTAGAATCAATCTTTCTGCCTTATACTTAGAAATCTTGATCCAACACTTGGTGTATGACTGAGTTGGTGTGATTCAGCTGTATAACAGATTGTCCAACAGGTCTTTAATACATGCACTACAAAGTCATTTTGAGAGCACAGTTGTTCAATTTCATTATACATGTATACTTTTCTTGTTAAGGGTTAATGTATGTATTTGGAATGGAATCCCAATCCCATTCAGGTATATAGCAAGAAGTGTTGAATACTCCCCAACTTTGTCTCAGCAAGTTTTCTATATGCAAAGTTATTGTTCATCACCAATTAATCAAGCCATTGGTATTACCCATGTATCAACATTTTAATTTCAGTACAATTAGACACAGCCATGAGGAATTAGGTCCTCTTTGATAATGGAATGATGTCAATTATCTGATGAATTCAAATTTTTGGACTCGCAACATCATGACTTTTATCTTAAGTGTTGATACAGGTATTATAAATGTGTATAATATCTTCTGCAATGTGAGATACTAAAATTTTACCTGCTAAAAGAACTTACATTTAATGTATTTTCTTTTCTCTTCTTTCCTTTTTATCGCTGCAGGGAGGGAGTGATGGGCAGGACATGTCAAAGGCAACATATCTGCCCAACGTGCCGGTCTCAGATGGAGCTCCACCAAACCAGGTCGTGGGGAAGAATGGCCAGGTCATGCAGTGGAACCCGGCAGCACCCAACGCGCCACCACCACATCAGCCGCAGATGATTAACGGGTATGGAACAGAGCAGTATCCTCACCATCTGGCCAACCACCACATCTCGCAGCAGCCACCGCAGCCACAGCCACAGCCACAACTCAAGGGAGAAGATGCACCAAAGATAGGCCAGGATCTTACGCGGAAGGATGCCCTACCTAAATTGCCTCCAGGAGAACCGACGCCAAAGACTGTCAAGGGTGTAGAGGGCAAACCAGGCAAGGAGCATGGCCTGTCCGCCTTCTCTCCCACTCCGGATTCTGTCAGTAAGCCTCACGCACCAGCTAATACACCGCCAGGAATGGCAAGAGAATTGGCAGAGAGACATTACTATGAGAAGATGGTACAGCAGCAGCAGCAGCAGCAACAGAAACTGGTTGATCCCCATGAGATAGCTGCAGCAGCTGCAGCGGCGGCGGCTACTGCAGCACACAGAAGCATTCCACCCCAAAGCTACCCCCATCACTCTCATCACCTAACTATGGCCCATAAACCAGAAATCAACAATCACATCTCTATCAAGAAAGAAGCCCTGCCACCAATGGGCGGGGTCACTGGAACCCCTGTACCCCCTCCAGATAAGAAGTCCTTATCCCCAGTCGATGCTGCAGAATCTTTGCTTTCTTTAAGTACTACACTACCTGATAAAACTAACCAATTCACAGCCGGTAATTCTTTCAGTCACGCCAAACCTACAGTTAGCTCCATGATGCTAGCGCCTCTTCCCCAACCAGTTAAGAAAGAGAGCACTGGATCTAAAAGTACTCCTGTCCCTCGCCCATCCTCTGAAATTTCATCCTCATCCTCAGCAGCCCCTACAAAGATTCCCCTGAACCCTCTAGAACCTGCCCATCCAGATGGGGTTGCGGCCAGAGCAGAAGTCCAGAAGCTGGCTCGACAGGTTCCTCCGAGTCCCTACAGCAACATTGCACTGCCGACGATCATGCAGAAGAGTGACGGGCGGGCGGGGATGGCCAAGACCGCCCTGTCCGTGAGCTCCCACAGCACCAGCTCCATTCAGGCCATCCAGGGAGGTACGGGGGACAAAGGGGAAGGGGGCAGTAAGGGAACCACCCTGCACCCTACGCCACCCACCGTGGACTCACTCATGGAGAGGCAGAAGCTAGAGAAGGGTCTTCAGACGCCACCCAGATCAACAGAAAAACCAGCAGTGGAGACTCCGGAGATGAAGCACATGCAGTTGCTCTCTGAAGACGCTCGCATTGAGGCCCCAAATTGTGGCTGCTTAGGTAAGTTTACTCAAACCCTCAACTTATACCCATATATGATGTTCACCTAGACCCCCAAAATTCACTCCGCTTCCTAAAATGTTGGAACATAAACAGGGGCATGGTCATCATGACCTCTACTATTTTGATCCAGACCCCCTGGAACAAAAAGGTTAGTACAGAGCCCTGCCTGATAATGCCAATATTTCAGAATCACGTGCTCTAAAACGAAAAAGCTGGAAATGGCCATTTCACTGGTGACATTCTATAATTTTGGTGTGATTTATGAAGGAATAGAAGTTATTTTTGGAAGTGTACACATTCAGAAAATGGGTTCATGGAGCCTCAAACACAACACTAGCTTGGCTTTTTAATCTACATTTGACTCTTGTGTAAAACCAGAAAGTTTTTGCATACATTAAACTTTTGTGAATGGTCAAGATTCAAAAGGTTTCATACCGCAAATAATTAAAATGGTAACTGGCACAACATGGAATTTTGATATTTTGATAAAATGTTCTAATCACTAATACGGCCGTCATTGACAGTTTGCAAAAGTTTCACGTCCCAAATTTTCTTGTTTTACAGTTTGCTGCACATCATATCTAAAAGAATGGGAATTATCCTATAATATTTTACTTTTTGATCTATGCTCTGTATTCATGGCACATTCTTGTCTGAATTGTGATCTTGAATTTCATCTCTTGGTCGTACTTTGTTTGCAGAGAATGACATGGATGAAGCTCCATACTACACTCATCTGGGAACAGGTCCTAATCTGCCTGCCATCAGAGAACTCGTTGAGAAAAGGTAGATATGATCAGCAAAGATAGGGTTGGGGTGAGGGGATTGGATGTGTAAATGGCTTTGCTCATTCAGTACAAGCACTTATCCAAATTAGCACTCTTGCACCCTCACTTTACCAAAGTTGCATTTTGCGTCGTAAATCACTGGGTACAAAGTACATGTAGTTTTGCTGTTTTTTAACAAAGTTTCCTTTCTTGTTTAGTCACATATGCTTGGAAAGCTCGAAACTGCATTTTTTTTAAATAATAAATACAAATACTAATAAGAGTATCTTTTGAGTGATCGTTGAGTAAATTTGAAATGAAGTCAGAAAAGCACTTCTGGTAATGACAGGGTTAAAGTTCTCTTTTTGTGCTCTGCTGCAGTGATTCCATATCATTAACCTGCTTAGGGATGATTTCTCTTCCATTGAACATGTCTTATCAAAGAGATCAAGCCTGAGTGATCTTACGACTTGCTCTTCAACTTGTGAAAATGATCTTCTAAATACAATTAGAATGAGTTAAGGTGTTTACATGACATCGAGAAAGGGATCCTCTTATCCTAGAGTACACACCATAACATAGTAGCACGTGAACCCTGAAACCAGTCGTACTCCAATAACATCTTCTCAACAAGGGTAATCCAATCTTCTGTCCAGAGTAATCCTCACTGGGAGTATCAACCGCAGAATTACGCTTCCTCCTCGCTTGCGAGCCTGCGTCATTCATAAAACTCTCCCCCTGCTCTCTCAAAGGAGGCCCCTCGTTGCACTGCCCTTGGTTGGCTCGTAACCAACATGCTGTCTAATGCATCAAGTTTGTGCTATTTATTTCTCCCTCTTGTTTGGTTTCGGCTCTTATCTCTCCATGTTCTACCTAGTATTCTTGTTTCATATCATTCACTGGATTTTAAAGAGAGCAGGGTGCTTCCATTTTTGTTAACCTTTCTTTCTTTGTTCATATGTAATCATTCAGAACTCCCTCTTTCTCTCTTTCTCTCCTCTTTTTTTAAATTTTTTTATTTTCTCCTCCCTCCCTCTGTCTTTGTCTGTCAATATCCTCTACCTTTTTTCTTTTTTTTTTCTTTTTTTTTTTCATAATTTTTTTACCTTATCAATGAATTATTTTCTTTCTCTTCCCTCTCTTAAACCCCTTTCTCTTTGTCTGTTTTCTATAATATGTCATCTTCTCTTTGCCACCTTCCAATAATCTTTATCACTATCTGCTCTTATTCTGTCTACTTTATTTTCTCTTCCTCTCTCTCTATCTCTCTCTTTCTCTCCCCTCTCCCTCTCTTTCTCTCCCCTCTCCCTGCTGTCTCTGTCCCTCTTTCTCTCCCCTTTCTCTGTCTCTCTTTCTCCTTCTTCCTTCCCTATCTTTCTCCCTTCCCTATCTTTCTCCCCCCCCCTCTCCCCCCCCCCCTCTCTCTCTCTCTCTCTCTCTCTCTCTCTCTCTCTCTCTCTTTCCATGAGACCCTTTAACCAACCTTGTAGAGATCTAATTTTGGAGTTCCCCTTCATAGATTAGTGGGATGCCACTGTCATTTCATGCTTTCCTGTGTGTTATTTATGGCCATCTTTCGTTCGCATTTGTGGTGAATGGATATTAACTGCTATCACCTTTCCCAGCAGAGAATATACACAGGGTGATACTGATATCCTGTAGTCGATCCTGTAGTCGCCTAAGGGAACCTAAGGGAACATAAATGTATCTCAAAAAACAAAGCGTCTGTATTTTCGTAATGTTCTTATAATGATGATACTCACGGTTATTGCCCGTGCATAACACCCTTGATGCTTAATACCAAGCATGGGGAAATGCAAAAAAAAAAATCACAAAGAAATTATCCCTGACAATGTTACCCCCTCCCCCCCCCCAAGCATCATAAAAAAATCCAGATGCATGCTTTCAATACGGGCAAAATTGCTTTGATGTTCACAACCCTCCTCCTCCCTCCCCCAAATCGTATGCTATATTACCATATTTCACCCAGTTTTGACCAAGGGTAAACAAATTCCTGCCAATAAGCCTGATATCTACAATACATTTTGAGTTCTGCCCCAAGAGTAATGGCTTTTCAGAGAAAACCGCAAATTTATGATATATTTTGTGTACAAAAAACAGAAGAGTTGTCTGCTAGCATGTCACAATCAACTCACTAAATTGCCAATTTGAGATTGGCATAGATGTAGTGGTCTCATTTTTTAAACCTCCATGACTTTCTCTTTCCTTGTCCGGTTTCTTTGAAACTTTCACTATCCTGTATTTCTAATTTTTCTGCTTTCACACAAATCATCATATTACCAAGGTTGGATTGCCCTTTAAGAAGAGCCTGGTGTCCTGTTTGACGTGGTACAGATTCCTAGGAGCTCTTACACTTAGCCCAGGGCTTGACACTGAAAACACTGGGAGTCCCAATAGTTTGCTAAAGGACTCCAGGGCCCCGTCTTATAAAGAGTTGCGATTGATTTGAATCGATCGCAACTTAAAATTAGCTCCTTTCTCTTAGGTGCACAGCTGCGATCGATTCACAGTTGAGATCGATTTAAATCCTTCATACAGTAATTATGTGGGAACAACCTAACGCCATGTGATCGTCCAAAGTGATCTCTCAAGTGTTTTGTTATAAATAGAAGAGGTTTGATTAACGGTCTCAAAAATAGTTTCTTGCGGTAAATTTAGGAGAAGGTTACAAGACTTCTAAAGGGCATCAAATCTTTGTTTTTAATGTAATTTATGTCAAAGACAATGAATTTACGACTAAAACCACTTTGAAATAAATATTGCTTAATGTAGCTGATACCTGAGCCAGAGAATACACGGTTTTACGAAAAACGAAATTGAAAGTGAAATTGGTTATGAATTTTATTATGAAACCAGTTTTATTTCTAGACCTTCCTTGACATTGCAGACTAAAATAAAAAAATGCATTTGGCATAAGTCTTTTGATTTATGGCAGCAGGTTTCATTGAGGAAATGTTTGTTATAATATAAACTTCCCCTCCTTTCCTGAAGGACACGCATTGCCTTACCGTGTCAAGCGGTTAACTTCCTGAAACAAATTTTAATATTATGGTTATGTGATGCATGTCCAGGAGAACTTTCCAAGGGTTGACTTTTGGTGGTGAAAATATGATGACGTAAAGAGTGTTACGCTCTGGAATGCTCAAAAGGAATTTAGGAAAACTAGCATAGACTTTGTTTAAACAAAATAATAATAAAATTTTTGAATGCCTTGAGGCAATCTTGCTTTACAATAGAAAGTTCTATCAAGAGAGCTCCCAAGAATAAATTTATTATTTTTTACATCTTGTTGTTGTTGCTTTTGTTTTGTTTTGTTTTGTTTTAATTTTTCTTTGTATAGTTCTTAGATTATCTAGAGGTCACTTTAATTCAAGAAAACTACTCGATTAGGAAAGAAGAGAAATGAAAATTCTAACCAGAGAGTATGCAGTAGAAAAATATCTGAGTGTCTTTTAGCCACACCAATATTTTCTTCCATTAGCAATTTTTCATTTATTTTTACAGTTTTGAAACTGCAGTGTTATTTATATCATTAATATTTTTTAACCAAACTTCTTTCTGTCTTCTTCTTTTGTTTTTCTTTGACCACTTTAGGAGTGGCTTCCAAGGCAGTCAGGTGAGGATAGAGAAGGTGGTCTACTCTGGCAAAGAAGGCAAGAGCTCAACAGGATGTCCCATCGCCAAATGGGTAAGTTAGGGCTAAACCTTAACCGCGCATAGCTGCCAACCATTCCTATTTTGGAGGAATGATTCCCATTTTTCTTATCTTCACACTAATGTTATCAACCCTAGGGTCCTCTCTTTTTGCTGAAAGCATGCAAAATACATTGTATTCCTCATTTTTCCTTCCAAAATTGGGGAAGGTTGGCAGGTATGACATGTGCTCTAGGACAATTGACATACCAAAATGTAGAAAGACCCCATATTTTACAAAGTATAGTAGTGGAGGATTGACAGGACCCTCTTTCTTGTTGAGACAATAACCTCTGACTTAAATGTTTGTTTATCAACCACTGAATCCGTAGACTACCAACATTTTTGGAGTGATATCTTCTTGTATATATGTAACAATAGTCGACCAGAGCAGACTGTTGCATGTTCCAAAAGTCGACCAAAACGGGAAAAGAGTTCAATGTTTGGTACTCAAATTAGGAATGAAAGGAAAATGATGTGTTAATTCCATCTCAATCTCGGTGATGATTAGCCAACTAGCTGATTATGGTGGACAGCCAGAGGAAACGTAAAAGTCACAAAGTGGGGAGCGAGAGTACTCATCACATTTAGGGCAAGGGTGTGTGTGCGGGGCAGGATAAGAAAGTGGAAGTGATTAGTTATCTCCACTGGTAACCTGCAGGAGCTGTTCTTTGTGGAATTGCTCAAGATATCCAAGTCACTTCCCATCCAGATGTGATTTGAACCTGTGGCAGGTGGAAACCCTTGATAGATAACACTCCAAATTTTGAAATGTGAGCACAGTGAAAGTGAAACTGAACAGTGAATCAATTGGCAGGTTTAGGCATAATGACACATTTTTTTTGTCCTACAGAGGCAATATGCTTTGAGTGTATTGAAAAGTGAAATCTCCCAGTGAATCGATAGGCAGGTATATGCATCACAATCGTGATGCTTTTTTTTTTTCTAGAGAGGCAAAATGTAGTTTGATCTCTTCACTGTTTGACTTATGGGTCACATTTTCACTATGAATGTTCATTTTACCTGAGTGATTCCCTGGGACTTACATCTTTGAAGTCCTATCCAAGGGACTTGGTAACTGTTGCTGAATGCCTTACTAATGAGCATTTGCACCCTTAATTGGTCTCAAACCCAGGTATAGGCATACCACATTGCAGATTGTACAACACATGCTCAGGGCCCTGTTTCATAAAACTTGTCATCAATAACAAGTTGCAATAACTGTTATAAGCTACTGAAATCCTTGCATCTGATTGCCTGAGTGCAGATCTGTCATAGAAATGTGGCAGTTGCTACTGATAACAAGTTTTATGAAATGGGACCCTGAACCCAACCTTGTACCTAACCTTACCCTATATCTGACTAAATAAAGCCAGGACATATGTTTTGCCAGAGCAAATGCCAGATCACTCACATTGTATGTAGTAAGACCTTTCCTCTTTTCATTCATTCCAGATCATTCGAAGATCGTCGTCGGAAGAGAAGATCCTTGTGCTAGTACGACATCGCCCAGGGCATCGATGCGACACTGCGTATATCATCATCGCCATCGTTGCGTGGGAAGGGGTCAGCAGCTATGAGGCAGACGACACCTATGAGCTGCTCCGGACGACGCTGCCCAATGGAGCCATTCCGACGGTCAGGAGATGTGGCACCAATGAAGAGTAAGTCATCAATAAAGACAAACCAAATTGCCTCTATACCTAAACTGGAGTTTTGGTAATGAAATTGCAAGTTGATGAGTCCTTAGGACCAGCATTTATTGAAAAGCACAACTCAAATTGCAGAATTACTTGTTGTGCCATCGCTGCCCTTTGTAAATGATAAGAATTCTTTTCACTGACTTACAGTTTAAAATATGTCAAATCAACCTGATATCATATTTGTCTACCTCTTCAGTAAAACATCTACTGTCATGGGTCCAGTCCTGCCTCCTACAGTTCGTAGAATATTTGTTCCCTTAACTGCCCTTTGTAAATGATAAAAATTATTTTTTCCACATTTTTTTTTAGTTCAAATACCTCAGTTGATATACCACAGTAAAATTGTACTATGTATTGTCTTGCTCTTTGTTTATAAGAGTTAATTTTCACTGATTTTTAGTTCCGAACATTTTGTCAAATCATCTCGATATCATATTTTTCTACCACTTCAGTAAAACGTGCGCCTGTCAAGGGTTCAGTCCAGACTCATGTGGTGCATCCTTCACTTTTGGTTGTTCCTGGTCCATGTACTACAACACCTGCAAGTTTGCCCGCAGCAGGACCCCTAGGAAATTCAAGCTCCTGGAGTCCAATCCTGAAGTGGTGAGTAAGACTAGACAATAATAGTAGTATACGCATGATTCATGCTAACCATTTTGAAGACCCTGGTGATGTATTCTGTCATCAAAAGAATCCGCTTATGGGGCGTTGAGAGGAATGAAGGAAATATGATAGAATAAGAAAAGGAAAGAGCAGCGATGACAATGAAACCACTGGCTCAAGACTTTGGGGTTTTCTTGTTGGTGTCTATGCACCAACTTCAGGGAAATGGAAAGAAGAAAAGAAAAAAAATAGATTGGCTGAGTTGGAGAGGTTTATGAGTACATTGCAGAAGTTTTTGAAGAATGTAGTTCCGAAGAATGTAGTTCTGAAGAAAATAAGAAGTTGGTATTCCTGAGTAGAAGTATTCCTTGCGTGAAGAGGTGTTGTGGCCTAGTAGATATTTCTCCAGACTGCAGATCATATGGTTCGTGGTTCGCATCCCAGTTGCGGCACAAATGTCCTGGGCTAGACATCAATCTACATATGGCACTTTTGACCCAGTGTAGTAAATAGGTACCTGATAGACCGTGATTCCTTTCACCACCTTTGGGCAGCTTGGCTAAATCCAAGGTATTAGTACTTGGAAGGTGCCCTAAGGAGTGTTGTTGTGGTGGTGGTGGTGGTTGTTGTTGGGAAAGTTCGAGGTATTCCGTCATTTGCCGTCCTACACATTACCAAGAATAAAGAGAAATGTATTAATATTAACACTGCAATTTGTTATGTTCGTTGCTATTTGGTCTGATCTAAGCTAAAGGGATATCAATTTGATAAAATCATCAGGCACATTAAGAGGTAGCTAACATATCTGACTAAATACATTGGATTGGCCTTATTATTATTATTGTTATTATCCTTATTATTACATTATTTCCTACGTTAGGGGGAATCCTACCAATGCGGTTTATTTCATCACAATAGAAATTCGACGTTACAGTGAAAGCGACCGTGCGTTAAGGCGTTAAGGGGAATGATAACAATAGGCTGAGATAAAAGGATTCCCCCTAACACTGGAATAAGAGTTATTATTATTATTATTACTGTTATTGTTATTTTTATGGATATAAAATAATTCAACCCTACATCCTCTATCTCCCTCTCCAGGAGGACATATTATCGGACCGCTTCCAAGACATGGCCACCAACCTGGGCCCTCTCTACAAGCGTCTGGCCCCTGAGTCCTTCAACAACCAGATCGTGTTTGAAGAGGAGGCCAGCGAGTGCCGGCTGGGGAAGGAAGCTGGCAGGCCGTTTGCAGGGGTGACGGCCTGCATGGACTTCTGCGCCCATGCCCACAAGGACCAACACAATATGAACAATGGCTGTACTGTGGTGAGTAGAACAGTCCTGGGCCCCGTTTCATACAGCTTGTTATTGATAGCAACTGCTTCATTTCTGTGACAAGTTTGCTCACAGCCCATCAAATGCAACCATTTCAGTAGCTTATAACAATAATTGTAACTTGTTATTGATAACAAGTTTTATGAAACAGGGATCTGATCTATGAGCTAGTTTCAAGATATGTTTTGTTTTTTGTTTTCTTTTTTGTTACCACCTTTACTTGAAGGTATTAAGTAACAAATAAGAAGGAAACATTTCACCACTCAGGTTGCTTACAAGTGGAAGAGGTTGAAAAAGACATATCTTTGAATAATTTTGTGATACATAGGATATAGTACAACTCCAAATGCATTTGCTACAGAACACCTCTATGTGTAACTAATCAAATGTTTAATGTTTGAAGAAGTATTGTATATTGGAAATGGTAATATGGTTACCCAAAATAAATACTAAGATACATGACGTTATGGGAGATTCATGTGCATTGTCTGTCAACAAAGTTTCTTTTTTAATTATAATTCCTTGTTGTCGATACAGTTTGATGCCTAGAGTACATTAAGAAGTCATCTGCTTGACGTGAATAGTTAAAACAGCTGCTCACATGTGAGATTTCCTTTACATAACTGCTCCATTCTCAAATATGTCCTATCTTTCACTCTCCTTTGCAGGTGGTGACATTAACAAAAGAGGACATACGGAATAAACGTCCGTCCCCCGGCGACGAGCAACTCCATGTCTTACCGCTCTACTACCTTGACAGCACAGACGAGTTTGGCAATGCCGAAGGGCAGCAGAACAAAGTCCGGAATGGATCTATAGAGGTTCTCACCCACTACCGCCACAAGATCAGGGTGCATGGTGGAGACCCTGTGGTGCCTAAGGGTGCCATGAAATCTAGGAACTCCTCAAGCAGTAACTCAAGTCCTGGGAGAGCCAAAGCTGCTTCTGCTGCTGCAGCACAGGCTCAGAGGGAGCTGGAGAGGGAACGAGAAAGGGAAAAGGAGAAGGAGCGGGAGAAGGAACGAGAACGAGAAAGGGAGAGGGAGCACGAGAAGAGGGCGGCTGCGGCGGCTCAGAAGGAGTTGTCGGCTGGTCATGGAATACCGAAGGTGGAACAGCCAGTGCCTCCGCACATGAATCCTCAGACGATGCAGATGTGGCCGCATTATCAGCAGAGCTTGGAGGCATTGCGGGCACAGTGGCCCGGGATGGAGATACCTGCGGGGTTGGTTGCAGGATTACGTCCCGACTCTCATCATGCTCTCATGATGATGAATGGACTGCATCGTGAGATGCTTACTCCTGGTGGATCCATACCTCCGGAGCTTGCCCACATGTATGCCCACTATGCTCGCTTCCTCCCTCCTGGGTATGTCCATCCTGCAATGGCAGACATCATGCTTAGAGAACAGCTTCAGAACAACCCTGCAGCCCTTGCGAGATTCATGGCTCCATTTGGACAGGATCCTTACGGGGGAGCGTCATCGAACCCCTACATGCAATTCGCTGCCCAGTATGGAGGAGCAGACATCAAGCCAGACCCTGCCATGCTGAACAATCCTCGACTCGAAGGCTTCTACAGTCCATACCTGAGTCCTCACTTGACATCGCCTCAGGGGAGAGAAGGACGCGAGGGGTCGCACCTTCCAAGTGACGCTTCAAAGTTTCCTTCTCCTACCTTGAATGGTGTCCGCCCAGATCCCCATCACCCGCACTCCAGTCAGGCACATCATCCAACTTCATCCTCGTCATCCTCATCATCATCAGCATCGTCGGCTCCATCTCACCTCGGCTCATCCCACTCACACAAAGATGGCATCTGGAGGCCTCCCATATTCCAAGACAGTCCCAAAAAAGAGCCCAACTCGGGCCATCACCAAAGCAGCAACAGTAGCTCCCACCCTCCGGAACCCCGCACCTCTCAGAAATCACCTGCCTACTCCCCCTCCGTAGACAAGTCCATCAGGCCAGGTGACCCGAGAGACCCATACGTATTCAGGGATGATGCCCCAAGCACCAAGCCAGTCCATTCTCATCATAAAGGTCCCGAGGGGAAGTCATCCAAAGGCAAGTCTGACCCTCATCACCTACACCAGACACCACACCCCGAGAGGTTAATGCCTCACGACATCAAAGATACAAAACCACCCTTGCCTATTCCGAGTCTCCAGGATCCAGCCAACACACCACCCCCAATACGAAATGAGGAGGAGTATTTCTCCGACAGCGACAAGTGCTTTGAGGATCCGACCATCGGTGGGGTAGCCATAGCTCTCACCCATGGCTCTGTGCTCTTTGAGTGTGCCAAGCGAGAGCTGCATGCCACAACGTCTGTCCTCAACCCTTGCCGGCAACGGCCCACCCGTATCAGTCTCGTCTTCTACCAGCACAAGAGGATGACGTACAGGAACCACGGGCTGGAACTCTATGAGAAAAAGATGGCCGCACGGTCACTGGAACAAGAAAATAGCGACTCCCCTGGCGGGAAGGGGAAAAAGAAACGTCCTGCCTCTACGGACGATTCCAACAAGGAATCGGCTAAGAAGAAGAAGACAGATGTCGAGAAATCCCAGATCCCCACCAAATGTGCTGTTACCCCCTCAACGAATACGACAGTGACTTTGGCCTCTTACGCTTTCCCCACTGTCACGGGCCCCTATCAAAAATGGGTGTGATACAAGAATTAAGCTCAGGGTTCTATCTACTAGGCTTTCAACTGAAATCATTAATCCCACTCTTTTAACTAGAAATTCAACTATTCCCAGTTATCATAATTGGGTGGTTGTTTTTGATCCCTTTTATATATGTCTTTTTATGAATACTGAATACCATGTCTATGCAGAACACATATGCATGAGTCAATCATAATTATGCAATGATGTAACAATTATACAATAGTTTTCCCGAAACTATTATCTCCTGAAACATTGTCTGTAAGGGCAGACATAATTTTGTCCCTGAGTGCAATATTCAAAGAGAATATGCATTCTCTCTTTTTAACTTACTCTAAATTGTATCAGCAATTTACACAAATACTTCTAGAAGTAACTAGAAATCATAAGGACCAAATTTTTTGTATAGAAATAAAACTGTCATAGATTCAATATATATTTCTGATCAATCTTGGAGGAAAAAGGAAGAGAAATTTATTGTGAAATTCCTAATGATATGTGAAGAAATGAAACTCTTTTTATATAGTGTGAATGCCTCAGAATTTTAATTGTAAAAAGATATGCTGTGTTACATTTACACTTACTTTCTCAACTATTGGCAATGTTTGTCTATTTTCCAATGCTATTTTACTAGTAAATTCAAGTGTATCATTTGAGTTTTATAGACATGTTAAGATGAAATAATTGCGAAAAGAAACTGAAATGTCTGAGATTGTGAGTATAAAGTCGCCCTTTGCAGAACAAAATTTACAATTACCAGTAATGTGACCGTTTGAAGAAAACGGGTGAAATACGGCTTATAAAATTAGTAGAAATTACAAATTCTGCAGAAAATGATGAATTGGCAAAGCGTTGTACTGGGAAAACACTCTTTTTTTATAAAGATTTAGATGTAATCCCCAACTATGTGTTCCTCAGTATGAAAATTGGAAGTGTTATTCCAAACCTACCTCTTTAATGTTTTCACTCAATTTCGTTGTTTTTTTTGTTTTTTTAATTTTTAGTCACAGTTCAACTTGAATGTTATATTTCAAAAGCTGTATTTTATAAGTTTTCATTTTGCTTTTAAATCTCAAAATGACACGAAATGCTGCTGCTTCTCCAAATTTTATAGAAATGGTACTGGTAAAATTCATGTGTGTCCTTTTTAACAAAATTAACAGCTTCCGAAAGGAGAAATGCTAGGAATGTGAAGAGATGATTTTAAAATGTGTAAAGAATATTTGCTATCAGTTGGGAAACTAGGCATTTGGGGGGGAAATTCTCACATTTTTGTAAGTGCTTTCAAAGGTTCCTCATATTTTTTCTAT
The DNA here is from genome assembly GCA_025618425.1 of Heliocidaris tuberculata. Taxonomy (NCBI): domain Eukaryota; kingdom Metazoa; phylum Echinodermata; class Echinoidea; order Camarodonta; family Echinometridae; genus Heliocidaris; species Heliocidaris tuberculata. The sequence continues at coordinate 17,434,629 of CM046851.1, forward strand.
ACTTATTTATTTGTTGCATTCTCGTTACATAATGTGTTGAGATATGTTGTCATTTATTTCTGTCGTAGTTATAAAGAGATGATGTGGGCAGTGATCGTTGTCATGGTAATAGATGTTTTGTAACAAAATGGAAATAACATCCTAATTGGAAAGAAACTCTACCTTGCAATGAATTTAAATCATGAGACATTTAGAGAGGAAATGGTATGTACACACAGAAGAGGCAAATCCGACCTATTTTTCTTGAAATAATAGCAGAGGAACGTAAAGAATTAGTTCTATATAGCAATGCGTGTGTTCTACCCATTATGAATGTGCAAATTAGATTATTACGTGTTTCTTTAATCTTTAAAGATGTATATATCTGTAAAGTTTTGATTAGCTCAGTATTGGAATACTCTGTGACATTCTTTCAGTCAATATGTGAAATTTTTCGACAGGAATTTTACAATCAATTGCTGCTTGGCTTTTGAAAAGCCAGTAGATTTCTAAAAAGAAAAATTGATGTCAATTTTTTAATGAAATATCAATTGAGTAATGCTGTATATATATATTATGAGTAGCAAGGGAATTGGTTTTATGTGTGTAAATTTTATGAATAAAATACTGTGTAGATATAGAAATAAGACTTGCAAGGGATAGGGGATTTAAAGATCGGAGGAATTATTTTAAAGAAATTTAATTGAAGAAAATTGAATGAAATAATTCATTGAGTGAATTGATTTTTTTTTGGTAAAAATGCGGTTACCCCTTTCAGCAAGTCAGTTTTTTGTTTTGTTGTGTGTGTGTGTATATGTATTTGTGTGTGTAAAATGTTTAAATATTGCATCAATTATGGAATGGATTTTAAATTTCTTGTAGTACGATGAAGAGAATTTGTGTGATTCTTTTGTTAGGTGAGCCCGGCTAATTTGTCTACCAAAATTAAATTTTGAATGTCTGATTTTGACATATCTCTTCTCAAGAAATCTTATGTCTCTGTGTCATTTTTCTTCTGTTTAGCAGTGACATCTAGTAAAGGGTTATGATGATGGATTTATGGTATGATAAAACTGTTGCAGTCTTGAATAGTATGGTGGCAACCATTTTGTGATTGTGAAGATGGTGATGATGATGATGATGAGGCTGATGATATGATGCTGATGACACTGATGATAGTGACAGTGATGATGATCATGTTGATAATTATGGCGATGACAATGACGGTGGTGATAATGATAGTGATGACAGTGATAGTAATGATGGTGATGATGATAGAGATGGTGATGATGGTATTGATCATCATCATCATGAGAGTAATGATAGTGACTGATGATGGTGTTGATGATCATGATGATGAGAGTAATGATGGTGATGATGATCATGATCTTGATGACGAGTATGATGATAGTGAGGAGGAGCAAAGGTGATGATGTTGATGACAGTGGTAGTAATGGTGATGATGATGGTGATGATTATGATGGTGATGATGATGTAATTATGATGGTGATGATGATGATAATGGAGATGGTGATGATGAAGATGGAGATGACAATGCCGATTTTAATGAAGATGCCAGAGATGTGATATCAGTTGAAGATAAGCCGAGGACGAACACATAGGCCTGACGAATAGTGACGTCCCTTGAGAGCGCAAGATTTTCTGAGTTTACATTTGGTGAAGAAAAAGGTAGGAAGATCACAAACTGCATTAACTGATAGCTACAATTTAAATGCAATGAATATAGAAAGTGATTGAATTTCAATTTAGCTACTGGAGGAACAAGACATTGTGTACGGATGGATGGCTCTGAGTCGTTTAGTTGTATAGCGCCCCCATGAGCTCCTTCATGATATCGACAAATTTGGGGTCTGTGTTAGGGGTTCTGTTCTGTGGGTGAGGGCACAGAATTATAACGTTTTTAAATTATCTTTGAAAGGGGGTGTCTGGTTGATATTTTGTTGTGTCTTCTTGAATAGTGGCTTAGCTGCAAGGGAAACGACCCCCCCCCCCCCCTCCCCCACTGTCGGATAGCGAAAAGGGGGAGAGAGGGAAAAAAAGATGGTGAAAGGAATTTTAAAATAAAGATGATACAACTCCCTCCCGCATCTCTCCCAATACACGGTCTTGTTCATGTACATTTTATTCAGCGGTGCCCCATCCATGACATCAGTGCCCCCCCCCCCCCCCCATGACCGGACCCAAGCTATGCAACTTTTCTTTAAAAAGTAGTTTAATCATTTCTTATAGTAAACGGTTTACGAATCATCACAAGCACGATCGAAAAGACTTTCAAAAAATTGAACCGAATTCCATTTCAATAGCCTTGTGCGTATACCTTTTGAAACCAACTATCATTAATACAATGACGTGTCACATGATCTAAACGCCATTTCTACAGGCATTACAATAGGGTATTGAAATTGCCCTTTAGTTGATTTCTTGAAAGTCTTTGCTGTCGTACCATTAGATAACACAAATATAAAACATTCTCAAGGCATACGTGTCTTTATTTTGAATGGTAACCTAATTTCTGACCGTCGATGGGCATGACATCCAGCATTGCATAATCACACTCTCAATGTGCGCAAATACTCATAGCCTTCAGTAGAGATTAGTAGGTTTGCAAAGCAAGGAAGAGACTGTACTCCTGTATGAGGCTATCCATCCTTGATCTACTTTCGCGTTTGGCACATACGACGACAAATTTTCAAATTGCTCTCACTACGCATGCTACTTATTTTCACTGATCTGGACTTGATCATGCAAAAGAAAAAAAAAAGAGTTTTAGGATTCTTTTGTTTATCCGAGATGTACTACTTCTATGTCTTTTTCATGTACTTTTGACTTATTAATTCCTTTTCTCCAGTACTTTTCATTTCCTCTTCCAATTTTACTCATCCCATACGTTGTTATTATGTCCAGTCGTCGCAAAATATGCTCTTCTCACCTGCAATAATCACATGTACTTTTTTTAAAAGGTATTTGACAGCATCGTCAATTCCTCTAAGAATTAAAAAAGAATGAATATCCTATTCATACCGCGGTCTAAATAGCGTTAAAATCATATATATATATATATATATATATATATATATATAATTGTGAGAAATGAAAATGAGAGAATAATGGTTGCGTAGCTTAAATCAAAGTTCCCCAGAGCTGTCCTCCCTTTTTGAATTTTTGCAAAGGTTGAAAAAATGTCTCCGCCGGGAATCGAACCCGGGTCGTTGGCTTAGAACGCCAATGCCTTAACCACTAGACCACGGAGACGGGCCAGTGATTTAGGCGACACCAGATTCAATTGACCGACAGTCTGACAAATCTTCAACCTTATTAATTAATTCCTTTGTCGGGGGAAGGTGAGTTTTGAACAAAGACAAGCCGCATGCCTCAGCTGGATCCAAGCAAATGCTTTGAGATACATGTATACATTAGAATAATAATCATTATAAACAATTGTAAGGAAATAACATATACAACAGCTTTGGCAACTCTCGTGGAAATAATTATAATTGTGAGAAATGAAAATGAGAGAATAATGGTTGCGTAGCTTAAATCAAAGTTCCCCAGAGCTGTCCTCCCTTTTTGAATTTTTGCAAAGGTTGAAAAAATGTCTCCGCCGGGAATCGAACCCGGTCGTTGGCTTAGAACGCCAATGCCTTAACCACTAGACCACGGAGACGGGCCAGTGATTTAGGCGACACCAGATTCAATTGACCGACAGTCTGACAAATCTTCAACCTTATTAATTAATTCCTTTGTCGGGGGAAGGTGAGTTTTGAACAAAGACAAGCCGCATGCCTCAGCTGGATCCAAGCAAATGCTTTGAGATACATGTATACATTAGAATAATAATCATTATAAACAATTGTAAGGAAATAACATATACAACAGCTTTGGCAACTCTCGTGGAAATAATTATAATTGTGAGAAATGAAAATGAGAGAATAATGGTTGCGTAGCTTAAATCAAAGTTCCCCAGAGCTGTCCTCCCTTTTTGAATTTTTGCAAAGGTTGAAAAAATGTCTCCGCCGGGAATCGAACCCGGGTCGTTGGCTTAGAACGCCAATGCCTTAACCACTAGACCACGGAGACGGGCCAGTGATTTAGGCGACACCAGATTCAATTGACCGACAGTCTGACAAATCTTCAACCTTATTAAGCTACGCAACCATTATTCTCTCATTTTCATTTCTCACAATTATAATTATTTCCACGAGAGTTGCCAAAGCTGTTGTATATGTTATTTCCTTACAATTATATATATATATATATATATATATATATATATATATATATATTCATCATTACAATTGTCATCGAAATTTCATGCCACGGTCTCTACCGATCACAATGGCCGTTTCGACTCGTTTTCAACTTGTACTCAGTATTTTCAAAAGTTATATTTCACATTCTCAGTTTTATTTCAGTAAAAAAGGGGTACATATTTTTATTGACAGTGACAATGATCGGAGTGGGAGCGTGAGGTGGCACCCCCCACCCCACCCCTCCCCCGTCAACTGTATCAACAACACCAACAAGGCAACTGATGAAAACAAAGTTTTGTGCAAACTGAGCTGTCACTTTAGAGGTATTTTGTTATCTTTCTCTCCCTCCCCCCCCCCCCTTTTTTTTTTCTTCTGTGTATGCAGACAGAACCGGTCCTGATATGAAATAAATGGCATGACATCGAGAGGCTTCATGCACTGGTGTATTATAGATCACGAGCAGAAATCAAGATGTTCATGAAGGTAGCCAAACAGTCTGAACATTGTCTGCATTCCAGATGCATGCTGTCTCTATAAAGTTCACATGTCCCCCACGTGGGTTTCCCCGTCTCTTCATAGCATATCTTCAATTTCATAATCTATGAGCATTGCATATTAAAAGGTAATTTTTTTTTGGAGACAATTATTGACCACATTTTGTGGTTTGGCTCAATAACTTTTGATTTAGAGCCCTAAAAATATACCAGGTGCATGAGTAGAAAGAGCAAAAATTTCTGAACATACCGCGTCCACTTTTGTTGCACGTCCATATTGCATTTGATGCCAGGAATTTTTAAAACGATAATAAGGTTTAAAGTCCTTAAATTGGCAACAAATGAAGAGGTTCAAAATCATTGTCTTTTGTCAAAACTTGGAAGTTTTTCAACTTTTCGATGAAGTTCTCAACCATGTACATTGTTTTCAAAAACATTATACCTTATTAGAACCATGTAGCAATAAAAGAAAAATATTGTTGTTGCCAATTTAAAAAACAAAATGTGATAAATTTAGCCCTTAAATAATTCCTGTCCTGAAAGGGTTAAGAAGTTAAGAGACAGCAACAACAAAAAAATGTAGGGAAAATATCAGCAAGATCGAGGTTGAAGAATGGCTAAAATTTTGTAAAACATGGACGAGAGATTATACATAGCTAGATACTGACGAGGTGCCGAATCGTGAATATGATGACTGTTGTCAACAAACATAAGGCATAAGTCCATGGTCACCTTCGGGTCCAGAGGTCAGATTGGTCTTAGGGGACCTGTCCTCAACAAATATTGACCCGAGGTCATCTGAAGTGACGTAAGAAAACCGACAACCCTCTCGACTATATACTACATGTTGTTGTTAACAGGTGTCCGGATGAATGGCGTACGCTTCCTGCAAGATATGATTGTAGCTATGATTTCCTATGTTTGTTCTTTTTTCTTCTTTAAACTCAAGACATGCAGGTAAAGTAAAATGTTCACGGAGGACAAGAAAAATACCTGAAAAGAGTCAAAAATAAAGAGGGGAATTAACTACTATATTTAATGAAAACATGACTTACTGCCACCCCTTTCCTCTCATGAAAACTTCTAAACATCTTATTTCAATGTCAAGTATTCATTTATGTTTGTATGGTTTTCTTTTTATTTATGTATTTGATTGTGGTTTGTTTGCATGACTTTACTTGTATTGTATCTTTACAATAAACAATCTATCTTCATTCATTTCTTTATTATTTACTCATTATCACCAAATAGTGGTGGTCTTCCATGATGCCCTGATAGCAATAATAAGTAATAATAGTCAACTAAATCATGAAAATAAACCTATAACAAAAAATAAATAAGAACATGCATAAATATATGTACAAAGTATTTGGTATCCTCGTAATTATTGAGAGATAAAACATTTTTCCACTCCTTTTTTAAGTGTTGAAAGTTTCTTCTTCTCCTCCTTCTTCTTCTCCTTCTTCTTCTTCTTCTTCTTCTTCTTCTTCTTCTTCTTCTTCTTCTTTTTTTCTTTTTTTTTTTTTTTTCTTCTTCTTCTTTTTCTTTTTCTTCTTTTTCTTCTTCTTCTTCTACTTCTTCTTCTTCTTCTTCTTCTATACTTCTTCTTCTTCTTCTTCTTCTTCTTCTTCTTCTTCTTCTTCTTCTTCTTCTTCTTCTTCTTCTTCTTCTTCTTCTTCTTCTTCTATACTTCTTCTTCTTCTTCTTCTTCTTCTTCTTCTTCTTCTTCTTCTTCTTCTTCTTCTTATTATTATTATTATTATTATTATTATTATTATTATTATTATTATTATTATTATTATTATTATTATTATTATTATTATTATTATTATTATTATTATTATTATTATTATTATTATTATTATTATTGTTGTTGTTGTTGTTGTTGTTGTTGTTGTTGTTGTTGTTATTATTATCATTTTAAAAGAACCTGTGAAATTTAAGTTTGGAAAATTCCACTATATGTGAATATTTTTTCCAGGAAATGAGTTACAAAGATTTCAGTGTGATACTCGTTATACTCAATATTGAAGAATAGCTCCTGTAAATTTCCAACACTTCATTTGCTTTTTGCTTTTCCTTATTAATTGTTTTTCATATTTGTCCCTTACTTTCTGCCTTTAAAAATACGTTTGAAAAACGTCATTGAAACGCTTTCAAGTAAAAGAGAGTTGCTCTAGAAATTCTCGAACCAACCGTGTATTATCAAAATGAATTTGATTAAAGCTAGTCAAAACAATATTATTCTGTCAGAATTGTCAGGAAAAAAAATAACAAGCGTAAATATAAGTGTGCGCGTATTCTGTGTTTCTAAAAATAACAAAAAGAGAGAGGGTAAAAAAGTTTGTAAAACATAAATTAACTCTCACAAATACATAAAAAGTGTGTTGTTCTAGAAATCTTCGAACCTATCATGCATTATCTTATATCAAAATGAATTTGATAAAAGCTCGCCAAAACACCAACACGTCAGAATTGTCAGATAAAAGGATGAAATAAGCGTGGATACAAGTATAATATGCACGTATGCACCAAAACAAGGCGGTACATATACTGTAAATTCGTTTGATATGTATTTTGTCGCTTTGGGGTTATCGAAGGTCCATAAGGTAACACTTCATTATCAAAGAATTGTCTTCAGTTACATAATAGTAATCATTGCAAAGTTGAAAAACATGTTTGTTTTAGACCCTGGTTGGTAAATCCCTATAGACAAAACAAATTTTGTCACTAAACATAAGGAAGATAGAGGAATAGGAAGGATGATATAACAAAAACAATATCAAGTCAATACCATTTCAAGGTTTATTTTAATATCTGTTCTTTTTTCCAAAATCTAAACAGCTATTTAAGCTTATTTTGCCAAAAGTAAACATTTCAATGTTATGATTACATGTACTATTTTGGATCATCTGTTGCACGACCTATCATCGCATGTCATTTCATCAAGCTCAAAATTTCGCGTAATATTCATTAAAAAATCTAATAGCATTAATAGCATATGCTTTTCACAAAGCTTCCAAAACTATTTTTCACAGGAGTTGTTGCGAATAATTAAAAAAGGTGTGCAATCTTGAGCAAATTTGCTCCAACTCCGTCCCCATTTCAGTTAGAATTCAGAAATTAACTTTGAAGAAATGAATAAATAAATAAATAAAATAAAAGAATTCACATTGGTTAAGTTTCTCATAGTAAATAAAATCTCGGTTTGACTTGGAAGTATATAAAATCAGCCGTCACTTCAAGTTCCCGCTCATGCTAAACCAATGCTAGAAGCTTTCTCTTTATTTCTCTCTTTTTGTAAGTCGATCTCCGTTTTCCTCTCTCTCTCTCACTCTCTCTCTCTCTCTCTCTCTCTATCTCTCTCTCTATCTCCCCCTCACACACAAACACACTCCATTTCTCTCTATCTTTCTTTCTTTCTTTCTCTCTTTCTTTTTTTCTCTCTTTCCCTCTTTCTTTCTTTCTTTCTCTCATTTTCTCTCTTTCTTTCTCTCTCTCTCTCTCTCTCTCTCTCTCTCTCTCTCTCTCTCTCTCTCTCTCTCTCCATCACGATCAAATGCACTGCATCTTTATTGCAAAGGGAAATCATAAACCTTGTCCGATGTGGAAGTAATCTAATCAATGTCTAACAAGTATGATAATATTTATTATCTGGGCACGGCCCACTCTTTGCCTATTAAGACAGCCATATCAATACATGACTAGGTCAACGTCGGACCACAAGGCTACAGATAATATGAACTTGACTTTATAAGGGTCAATATTGTTATACAGAAGAGACTTCCTTATTATCATTAATATATTTTCCCCGTACAAAAACACGGGGGGATAAGCCTAGGGGTGTTATATACACTGTGTCAGGGGCGTCGGTCCATCTCCAAGTTTTTGTGTTTTTTTTTTTGTTGTTGTTTTTTTTCGTGTGTGTGTTGTTGTTTGTTTGTTTGTTTGTTTGTTCTTGTTGTTGTTTTTTTTTTTTGGGGGGGGGGGCAATATGTTTAAACGTTCCATAGGGTACACGGTAGTTAATTTTTCAAATACTTTAAGTTTGAAGTTTGAAGTTTTATTTGTTCCAGTTTTACATCAAAACAATTCAGTTTTTACAAGCATTAGTGTCAATATAAAAACGCACGAGTAAAGAACTCAAATCAAGTACACTGTACGGTAAATAGGTAGAAAGTTACGAGAGATAATTAAGAACGACTGGCAAAAAAAGAAGAGAATGTAAAATGTGGGGAGCCTGAATAAAAAGCATAGCTTGTAAATGATAAGGTTCATGCACGTTTAGAGTAACATTGTAATTCTGATTTGAATGCAATAAAAAGTGAAACGGAATAAAAGTATCAGATTCACTAAACGTACAAGGAGAGCAAAGCTCAGAATGTGGAATAAAGAAAAGAAAACGACGAAAGAGAAGTGACAGACAACTGCCCCTCACCTCCACATGTGCTCCACATCCACCGTCCCAGGATCGACGCCCCTGCCATGTGTAAACAGATTTTTCATGGACGTGGTCGGATACATGTGTCATATTGATACTCTTTAAAGTGATTTGGTAACTTTGTAGAGGCTTGATAAAATCTGAGCTGCCTGGCCTTACATGCTATCAGTGTATGTAATATGGTGTAAAATTGAAGCAAAGGAAAAAAAGCACTTCAAAATCATCATGTGCTTCACAAAAGTAAGCATATGCAAGTGACCGGAAATGCCAGACTCATTTCCCCCCATAGAATCAGTGTTAGAATAAAACGTATGGCCACTTACACTTTCGTAAATGGGAGTATTCAGTCATAGATATCTTAATGATAGCATTATATATTTGAAAACCTTTCTATGCCTGGCTATTTATTTTCTGAACATCATTATACAAGACAAATATCAAAATTCAACAATTTATTCAATCAAGCCTCCACAAAGTTACCGAATCCCTTTAAAATGAGTGCATGGGTGGATAGGGGTTAATGGTGCTACACTCTGGGCTCCATTCAGCACTTCTTCATTCTCATCTCATCGGCCCATGGTGATGAACGAAGGCCATACAGCCCACGAGACCGACAATGTCTGTCCCCTTTTAACGGGCCTTCTGACAACTTTTGGGGGCTTACCAGACCGACAGCCCACCACTGAGACTGTCGGTCTCGTGGGCCTTCTATGCGGCCACGAGACCGACATTTTGTATCTTCCCTTCTGCCATGTCTGTATTTCTTTGCTTTGTCTGTTTCGTGGGCTGTCGGTCTAGTGGGTCGTCTGATCCGGTCTGTCTTGTTGCCTTTTGAAAATATAAGTCTCGTGGGCTTGTCGGTCTACTGCATGCGATGATGACCCCTGAATGACGATGGACGAAATACGAATGCGGATAGCGGCGGGGGGGGGGGGGGGGGAGAGAGGGTATAATAATAATAATAATAATAATAATAATAATAATAATAATAATAATAATAATAATAATAATAATAATAATAATAATAATAATAATAATAATGATAATAATAATAATAATAATAATAGTAATAATAATAATAATAATAATAATAATAATAATAATGATAATTCAAAAAAATAATAATAATAGTAGTAATAATAATAATAACAACAACAACAACAATAATACTAATGATAATAATAAAAATAATAATAATAATAGCTGTTTCTTATATAGCGCCTTACCAGTTACAATGTAACCGACCAAAGTGTTTACTACAGCTTATTATCATAAATGACATATGACTTCATGTGATGGTACATGTACCATACATTTTTATAACATTCATAACCCTCACGTATGCCTAATTCCGGTTGCGGATACTGTATTTCCTGTTTCACGATCCGGAGCCTTGTCAATGCTTGTAAACTCGTTAGACATGTTAGAGAAGAAAGACAAATTGTATTTCATCATTGCATCTTTGTCTCGTCAATCCCTGTTGCCATTTAAGTGAAGTAATTGCAAAATCACTAACGTAATCAAATCATTATGCATTAAGGATGAACCCTGTGGCATAACTTAAGTGCTATTTGAATTATTTTGGAAGTGGTCTCATAATCAGTTTACCCCCATCCACTTTATTTCGATTACAATACTGGTATATCATTTGGACTGTCTGTTCGTGGAGTATATCGAATTCCAGTTAGAAAATGCAATCAAGTTAAAACCATCACACCGATGATTTAAAAGACTCCTGCAGAACGACCATCGGACTACCACCATCATACACCAACCACCCCCCCCCCCCCCACACACACACACACACATATCGGGGGATGTTGTCCGAGGGTTGATGCATGGGAACAATGATGACGACAATTATCCCTGGACAAGAGCAACGCTGTCTTCAAAAGATATCGGGAACTTGGCCAAACTGGATCATAAAGTGTTCATTTTTATCAATATGCGGGCTTATTTCCAGGCTTGCAAACAGTCTTGAGTAAATAGTTCGATGCAATCGTCCTGACTTGTCCTGTCCAAAAGATAAGCATGATGATATTACTATACGTAGAGTGTGATTAAAGAAAAAAAAGACATCCTTTTTAAAATGTAATAACAATGTAATTTTGTGTGTTGTGGTGTACCGTGACTATGAAAAACACAATTTGGGTTTTATGGTTGTTCACTAAGGTTTGTTTTAATGTTGCTAATTCAGCTAAATGTCTTTAACACGATAAAAACTACTTTCGAAAAATAAACTCAAGGGCAATTTCAAAGGCCTATCGTACTGCCCATAGAAATCCGGTTCGGATTACGTAATACGCCATTGCATTGTAATGTTCGCACATTTCTAAAGGTGATAGACTGGGCTATTGAAATTGCCTTGAGTTGATTTTTCGAAAATAGTTTTTATCGTGTTCTTTAATGAATACACATGTATTTTGCATAAACAGTTTAGATAAGAAGATGAAATATATATATCTAAACAAAAGAAAGGCATACCATCGAACGGGGTGAACAGGAACTTCGGGAGAATAGTAATTTTTTTTTAAAGTTTTGACATAATTTGTTTTCACACGAATTGTGCATAAAGTATATTTTTCATATTCATAATATTCATAGTGACTTAAAGAATTGAAAGTTTCTACATCATTTCTGGGTGTAAAAAGAAAATTAATTAATCCCGATCAAGAATCATACTGTCATTCACGAACAAAAAAGAGGGGTGGGATCCCAATATAATTATGGGTGTGGTCCCTAAATGTGCCTTTATTCATCACGCCCTCCTCCCCCCCCCCCCCCCCACCCGCTTCAAATTTGTCACCAACTCTGTGATTTAACTCTTTACCTGAGTACAATTAACGGATATTCAATTTCCACCGGTGAAATGAGTTTAACAAACTGTTTTAAATCGTTTGGCGAGAGAAGAAATCACATGATATATCCTGTCATGTCGGTGTTGATGAATTAACTCGCTGTTAAAAGTCATCAGTGGGATATGGGTTTTACAGCAACGTTGCCAATTTTAGCTTTAACCAGTCAACCCCTCCCCTCCCCCCATGATCAGCTCTCCAGAATTATGTGAAGGTCACCTTGCATGTTCAATGATTAAAAAAAAACAAGATAAACGCTGATTCAAGATGACTCGTTGTAGAATGTAGGAACAAAAGGATAACATCACATTGTGCGTGCAGTAAGAAATTCCGCGTAATAATCATCGATTCACTATGTAACAAGTATAAAAAAAAAAAGAGACCAACATTTTTTTTTTTTTTTTTAAATCTTTCCATGTCATATGCATATCTTCGTTTGTTAGTCTCGTGGACCATTTGAAACTTTCTGCCCTCATATATCAGCATAATCCTTGGGCATTTCTTTGTTTGGTCAGTCTCGTGGGCTGCTGTCAGTCCACTGAGAGGTCCCATCGCCTTTACAATGTAATCGTTTATAATTATATATAGGCCATCATGATAAGATGTGGGAGGGCTCAGTGGCGCAAATCCATTTTGAAATTTTTTTGGGGGGGGGGAGGGGGGGGACATTCGCCTCCAAAATTCTCTGACAAGCAACAACCAAAAAAAAAAAAAAAAAAAAAAAAAAAAGTTATTCAAAAAGTTGGGGGGGGGGGGACATTCGCCTATCTTCAAAAAGGTGGGGGGACATGTCCCCCTGTCCCCCAGGATTTGTGCCCATGGGAGGGCTGGAGCTGCAGCCCCCACCCCTCCCCCAGCTGAGCATTATGAAATGACCGATATTCGGGGCAATCGCCACCTCATTCTCGGGCAGTGAGGTGGTTTATGTAGTTTGTATATCCTGGCTAGAATAGGCTATACGGCATTTTATTGCCAAAATAACATTTTCAATACAATTTAGTGTTATTATCATTATTATTGCGTTAAATTATATTCGGACAAGCGATGTCGGCCCCCCCCCCCCCACCCCTGAATTCGTATTCGTACACCTATAAACTAGTATATGATAACCAACAATCAGGTGCCTGGATTGAAAGTACAATTCAGTGTTGAACCCTGAACAAAATACCAGGGGATTCAAACACTAACAAGAATAAAAAACCAAGACATAAAAAAGTTTTTATCAGCTATTCAACGGAAGCATAAGTATATCAGTTTAACCCGGGAAACACCATCTCCAATTATTGTCAAGGGCATTTGTATCTGGAACACGAGGGTTGTTGCAATGGGTTTGCGTACTGGAATCTGTACAAATTTGCATCTATGGTGCAGTGAGGGTTAAAATCAGACCTAGAGTAGAAATAAACACCGCAACCTTCACACATTCATGGTCATTGCATATATATATATAAGTACAGCAAAAGAAAAACCGGCCCTCGAGAACAAACAGATTAAGGTGGTTTTAAAAAATAAATAAATAATATTAGTCAGCGGTATACTTCTTCTTTGTGGGATCTGCATTGTGCATTATTTCTTCACATTTAATCCTGGCACTGAATGAAATCAATCCACAAAACAAATCACTTATTTTTCATCGGATGACTAGCCACATGACACAAAACACGTCAGGGATTATAACTCATGATAATTACGATATATCCACATTATTTTTAGAACACAAAACCAAATATATTTGGATATTACGTACCCAATTATCATATTACTCATCTTCAGAAATGAATTGGTATTTTGGTACTCTATACCTCTCTGGGTAAGTGGTGTATACAGACATTGACAAACAGTGGGGCGGAATGCATGCCCTCCGGGGGGGGGGGTGGAACGTACTATCCGAATAGACCCACTATAGGTTTAAGGTTTATTGTTTCTCTTTCGATTGTTTGTGGATTTCCAAACAGGGAGGGGCGTTCACCAGCTCCATCCATCCGAAAGATAATGTAGGGCTCTATTACGTTTTCGGAATTATGAACCTTCGGTATTATGAACCCTATTTAATTTTCGGAATTACGAACCTTAATTCATTTTCGGAATTATACACCTTCGGAAATACGAACATTCGGAAAAACGAACCTTCGGAATTATGAACCTTCGGAAAAACTACATGTAACCCTTTTCATCATGATAATCTTTTCTACTTTATTACGAGTTCTCCATGGAATCTCACATTTACATGCTTGCCAAGTCATGTGTATTCGGGTCATCTAACTAAAAAAAAAACTGTCTTGTGAGATTTCAGAGGATTTTATTTCATGACTTATTTGAACATGTGCTTTTCAAAACGGAAAACAAAATATGTTGACATTTTAGTAAACTATAAAGAGTCGATTAACAGGAGAGGACGATGGATGTGCGCAGTCAATGAAGAAGGCTGAGAATGAGCGCAAGAAAGACCTCGGCACAAGACCTCGTTGGTCAAACCACACTGGACTGTGGGTCTATAGGTGTATTGTCCAGGCAAGAAAAGACCAATAATCAATCGTTTTGTTTGGTCACTATATGTTTTGTTAAAATAAATCGTGGTCAACAAATATTTACACATCACATGGTATTTGCATGACCTGGGGATGGGGCACATGATACGACACGCAAGCAGATTGGTAACAGGCCAAGCGCAAAAAATAATAATAATAATAATAAAATTAAAAAATGAGGCCACCCTCCCTGGACAAGGATACGGTATCTCATACATATTATAAACGGCTACTAGCCGGCACGAGAACGGCATTTTTCTATCTTCCCTTATGTATTTCTTTGTTGCTTTGTGGGCTGTCTATATCGTGGAACCTTTGAAACTTTCTTTATTTCTTTATTTTCTTATGCATTTTATTGTTTTGTCGGTCTAGTAGGCTGTCGATCTTGTGGGCTGTCGGTCTAATGAACCTTTTGCAAATGTCGTTCTCGAGCATGGGCTATTCATCTTCTCGGATGACCCCGTTAAGAAGAGAAAAAAGACAAGGTTAGAGATTTATGGTATAGATGTCCAGTATTGTTCCAGTGCATTGGTTGTTGCTGTGCGAACTCTATGCAAAACGTTTCTTCTGATATACTTTACTTTCTTCTATGATTTCTATTCATTCCGTTTTATTCGCGCATACCTTTAATATTTTATCCGACTCCCACCCAATGTACATATAGGTTTTTGTGGGCGCCCTTTCTATATGCAAGAACAAAAAACAAAAAACAAAAATGGATATGTATAATTTAAGACAAAAGTGTGGTCAAAGTGGAGTCCTCCCCGGTATGTTTCTTATCTTGATGTAACATTGAGGAGTACATCGTCTGCATCAGTATACCCAGGATTTTTTAATGGGGGTGTTTAAGATTATTCTTCATTTTCTCACAAGCGAAAAAAAAAAGGTTATCAGCATTTTGGGGGTCTCTTCTTACTCCGAAATTCTCTGACAAGCAACAACAACAAAACAAACAAACAAACAAACAAACAAACAAACAAAAACGGTTATCAGCATTTTGGGGATCAAACACTGCTAAAGGGGGTTGTTTGAACACCAAAAGGGGGTGTTTGAACACCCAAAACACCCCCCCCCCCCAGGTACGCCTATGGCCTGCATGATGTAACAAGTTGCAGGATATCTTCCCTTTTTGCTACATTGTGCATGAGCAATTTTTCCGCCCTTCCCGTCCCCTCCGCAACGGTGAAAAGCTATGAGTTACCATGGTTACTGGTCTCAAATCAGGAGGGGGCAAGTACATATTCTTCACCTCGGGATTTGCCCCTTCTTTCATTGCGGGAATCGCTTACCTGGCAGGAAAAACAAAACACGTACTCCTATCTGTCATGTGTCGATATCTTTTAGTGGATATTAGTTGAAGTGAAAGATGATATCGAGGTATATCACCTGATCACAGCGTACCCATCTTTCAAGCCAGCGGTGTCAAAACACGTTGTTTGGCTTCACACTTAAAGTGAATCGACATCTTAAGCAAAAAATAAAAAAGGAAGAAAAAAAAGTTTACATAGATAAATCAATGCATACTTTGAATACCCTGTTTAAAACTGGTAATACAGCTTTTTTTTCATATATTTTTTTGCTTTTGTAACCATGGTAACGTCATTTACCAGGAGCCAATTCCATTTCACTTTACCGAGTTAGGCGCCGAACAACAATGGTGCCCCTCTCCCCCCCCCCCCCCCAAAAAAAAACCCCCCAACTTTTTATAGTCCCCAAATTAGAGTCTTCATAAAATATTGCTCATATTGTTCACCCATTCATGCCTTCATTCCTCGTTTCATAGATGCCCCCCCCCCCCACTTCTATTAAAAAAAATAAAAAAAATAAAAAAAACTGTGGTATTTGTGTAAAGGCATATTCAGACCAATTTGAAGTACATGTCGCTCTCAAAAGGACTAATAGGATTTTGATATGATGAGCTGTAAGGGGAACATGGACGGGCAACCCTTGTTTGAAACATCATACTGAAGATGCCTTTCCTCTCTTTTTCGCGAGACTGCACCGTGGATCTATACAAACAAAATGTTAAAGCGAAGGTGTAGAATGGTGCAGGGGCTGAGAACGTATAATTTTTATGATCCCTCCTCGAGTTTCAAAACAAGATTCCATCACTCCTCAGCTTGTTACTCAATCCTTCTGACTTCTGTTTCAGTTTCTATATGGTCTCTGCTTCTTTGAGGGCTGCCCGGGAATTTTTCCATACGTTATCACGAAGGGCGTAGCGGCGTAGCCAGGGGCATCCAAGCATCGACGACTGGATTTCTTTTTACCTTATCATATATACCTATAGTTTCTCCGGTACTTAAAGGGCAATCCAACCTTGGTAATAAGATGATTTGTATGAAAGCAGAAAAATAAGAAAAACAGGACGGTGAAAGCTTGAAAGAAATCGGACAAGGAATAAGAAAGTTATGGATGTTTGAAAAATGAGATCACTACATCTATGCGAATCTCAAATTGGCAATTTGGTGAGTCAATTGTGACATTTTTGTGGACAACTCTCCCATTTGTCGTACACAAAAATATCATTAATTTGAGGTTTTCTTCGAGGCGCCTTTACCCTCGGGGCAGTACTCAAAATATATTGGAGATAGCATATTGTTATAGGTCCTCATGAACGAAAAGATCCTACTGAGTAATGCATTTTGAAAAAAAGTGACATTTTAATCATTTCGTGTGTTAGAGCGAATGGGGGAGTTGTCCACAGCTACATCACAGTGACATTACCTATTCGGCCAATTTGAGATTCCCATATGCTTAGTGATTACAACTTTCAAAAAATCATAACTTTCTTATTACTTGTCCGATTTCGTTCAAACTTTCACCAATCTGCTTCTCTGATTTTTCCTCTTTCTTTCAAAGCAACTTGCTATCAAGGTTGGATTTCCCTTTAATCAACGTAGGGGAGGGGGTAAGGACATTTTCTCCAGCCCTTTTTCTTCTCCCAAATGGGAGGGGTGGCCCCATTCGATCCATATTACAGATTTAAGAAATGCAACTGTAAATGAAATAGATGGGAAAATATGATATTTTGTTGGCATGGAAAAGGTTGGGAATTGTTACCCCCCCCCCCCCCTTACCTTCCACGGTTCCGCTGCTTGCAGTTGATCTTGACTTAAACGTTTTTTGTTTTTTTTTACACTAATTAATATTCTATACCCGCCAACTACATGTACAATCAACTTTGATTTGGACTCTCGAGCAAGGCTTATGTCATGATTGAAAATCAAGTCAACGTTCAATGTGCAGAATGCTGTGATTTTTGTTTTTGCTTTGTTTTGTTTTGTTGTTTTTTCTTTCGTCTCCATTTCGAGATCCATGGTGGTTTGGATTGACATCATATTTTTCTTTCAGATACCTTTAAGAACGCAGAAGTTTTCTAGGTGCTGCCAAAATAATACCTGATTTGAATATACAGAACCTTAATCTGCTATTGTAGAAATCTTTTTTCTTTTTTTAAAGAAAAATGATTGCAAGACCCATACAACAACGGCTCTGTTGTAAAAAATCTTCATGGGGTCACAAACTTTTGGTATCATTTTTATTCTTCAAGTTGCGGTCAAGCAGGTACATCCGTCTGACCATGGTCCACGGTGTAATGGTCAAGTGCTTGCCAAATGACCCGGGTCGACAAACTTTCAGTGGTCAAAATTCAATAATCTGCAAACAATGGACAGTAATTATCATCATCATTGCAAAGTAAAGTCTGCAGTGTCTTGTTGATATCAATTAAGGAACCTGGATGTATTGTAAACATAGACCTCCTACTGCAGGGTGAAGCAATTATTGGTCAGTCGAAGGTAAAAAAGTTCGTCACCTTACAAAACGTGCTCACCCCCCCCCCCCCCCCACACACACACACACAAACACATAAACCCAAACACACCCTCACGCACCTCCCCAAATGTACCCTTCAAAGTTGAAATAATTTTAGAATAAGAGTATTGATGTGTGGTATAAATTGATGAGCTTTATGAAAGTTACAATGCTTTTTTTTGGGGGGGGGAGTATTTTGGATTTGATGCTATCTGTAGAGATATAGACTTTAATGAAGCTCAAGACATGAAACGGAATTCCATTACCTGATTTATTTGGGGGAAAATGAGATAGTTCTCACTCAACGTAACATTAGGATTGTGGATAAGTCACCGGACTGCATGTAGATCACTAGGTACCGGGTTCGAAATTATGTTTGGGAGGGAGGAAAGAAATAAAGGAAACACCAATTGTTAAAAATCATATTCTAATTCTTGTAAAATATTTGATTTTTAAAAACAGAGAGCATAAGAAATCCCCTTCATTTAATGAAATCAAAAATAATATTGTAGGAGATAGGTTAGAGGAGAGGAAATTAGCATCAATGAGGGGAACCCTTACTATCCATTTTTCCAAATGGGAAAACCTAAATGATAATCAACAAGGAAGAGCCCGGAGCCCATCGTCCACGGGGGGGGGGGGGGGGGGGGGGGGGGGGGGGGGGGGGGGGGTTAGATAGGGGATAGATTCCATTTTTTTTTTTTTAAGTTGTTTGTATACATGTACAATATGTTATGCTTTTTCTTTTCTTTCTTTTTGTAGAAGTGATAGTAGTTTTTTTCGAAAAATCAACTGAAGGCAATTTCAATAGCCCTGTCTATCACCTTTAAATGTGCGAACATTACAATGGCGTATTACTTTTATTATTTCGAAATTTTTTTTTTTATTTCTTATTTTTATTTTTCGAAAGTAGTTTTTATCGTGTTATACTTGATTTTATTAATTACTTATACTGATTTATTTTAATTTAAATATATATATATATATATATATATATATATATATATATATATGTGTTAATTATTATGTATTGTTTTGATATCATATGGAATCAATAAAAGATTACTGAACAAAAAAGAACAGATAAATCACAATAATGAAAGAATAAGAAAATAAAGAGAGTAATTCAAAGATACATTCATGTACAGTGGAGGGGTCTAAAGTATAATACCAAGCGTCTTCTGAACTTGTCAATAAACTCGGTTTGATCAACATATACCTTGTGTTGTTGTGTATCTTCAATATTGACATAACGGCTCACAAAGAGATTATTCTGGAAAGCAAGGTGACTGTACGGTATTGTTGTTTGACGAAACGTGCTGCTCTTACTTATTTTTTCTTTTATTATCCTTTTCATCATAAGATGGGTTTACTTTCAAGGTAATATACATGATGGTATAAAGTCGAAGAAATTCAAAAACATATTTTTCCTAATATCCATTTAAAATACAAACCCCCCCCCAAAAAAAAAAAAAGGAAGGGGAAAAGAAAGAAAAAGCAACAACAGTTATAGCTCTTTAACGTCCGCATGTTCGAGAATTCACATGTTTAGTGCATTAAGTCGACATTTTAAGATTCATCCATCATCGATAAAATTATTTTGTTACTGCCGATTCACTCAAATGTCTGATGACGATCTGCATGTGTTGTCCTCTCATCACTCTTAAAACTATAATTATATTTGAAGAAAACTGACCAACAGATTAAGTTTACACCAAGAAAAACACATTTTCACAAAAATCTTGATCAACTGTGAATTATATTGAAAGCTTGAAGAACATTTGAAACACAATTTCAATAACAAAAACGCTTTATTATACAACAAGGTTGACTGTTCCTTTATTATAACTTATTTGCTTCTTTCTCTGATTCTTGGTCCTGTTTCATAAAACTTGTTATCAATAACAAATGCCCCATATCTATGACAAATTTGCTCGCAGCCAATCAAATACAAGGATTTCAGTAGCTTATAACAGTTATTGTGACTTGTTATTGATAACCAGTTTTATGAAACAGGGCCCTTATCTTCCTATTTTGAAGTCCTGAATCTTCATTGTTTTCAATATAATTTTTTTTTTCAAGGACCATTTCTTTGATTGATTATGATATACGTGTAGAACAAAACATTCTTGTTGACTTCGCCTGACACCTTTGTTGACACTTATTGCAGTAGAACTTATTTGTTCTAGCGTGTATTGCCCTGATCTCACTCGCTGTTTACTGACTCACGGTTAGATGAATGATAACCATTCGAAGAAATATTTTCCTTTTTCTCTGTACGTCATAAAGCGTACTTCATATTTTTGTGTCAATAACATAATATATTCTCTGGTTTAACAGTCGCTGGTTCAAATCATGAATCAAAAAACATATAGGACTGTTTACTATGTAGATGAATGATAAACAGTGAAGAAAATATTTTTCTTTCTCGTGTATCTCATAAAAGGTTCTTCATGTCATGTCAATAATATTATATCCACTGATTCAACAGTCGCGGATGAAAAACATGAATGAAAAAACACCCGTGTCATTGTCCTATTTACTATATAGTTTTGATGACATGTTGACATTTTCATCACTGCTGCATGTCGATATCACTACCATTCTTTCCGTCTTCATTATTCTTATCATGGTTGTCATCATAATCATCATCATAATCGGAATTATCAATACCATGGCATGCATCATCATGAAAATGACTCACATCACTATACCGTCATGGTCACCATAGTCATTATCATCGGCGTTATCATCATCATCATCATCATCGTCGTCGTCATCGTGGTCGTCGGCTTCTTCGTCATCATCATCATCATCATCATCATCATCATCATCATCATCATCATCCTCAGTACTATGTCATTAGAACCCAACCGCCATTGTCACCATCATGAGTGGCGTAGCTCCAGGGGGCACATAGGCCTCCCCCCCCCCCTCCCCCCGCCATCACCACTAATACCACGAGCACAGAATTACTACCAAGCCATCACATTACTTTGTTATTATTCTAATGAATAATCTGCCACTATAATGTGGCTACACCAAAAGTCATGTGAATCTTCCAGGACACTAATGTCCTCCTAAAATCGGGGGTTTGAAAGTCAAATTTAATGAAAGAATCATGATCATGAAAAAGGATTTCCCGCTTCCTCATACATGTCAAAGTCACATTATTTTCTCCTGTTGGTTCTTTCCTTGTTCGTTCTCAAATCCTCCTCATTTTACACTTCCTATGGTTTTCTCACAAACATGACAAATAGGCATCAAAATTAATTGCTCTTTTTTTTTTGTTTTTTTGATTTGATGCCAATTTTCAATGTCATTGAGACACTGTCATTAAGCACGATAAGGCTGCGTCTTTTCATTTTCCGTCTTTTGACTGTGACACCTCCCAAACCATGCTTCTCTTCTGACAACGTATGGACAGCGAATCTCTCTTTAACCGTGGCATGCTTTGAAAAGTGAACTTAATTTATTTCTGATCAATTTCTGCAATGTCAACTTAATCCTTTGGTCAAATACATCTTTGCGCATCTATAGGACGCTTCCCCGTTTGACAGTTGCCGCCCACCACCCACCCCCCCCACCCCCATCCCCACATTGACTAGACTCAACGCTACGCCCGCGGGTGAAGATGTACATTGCCATATAGGTTACAGGTACTATGTCACATGAGTTCCCATAATATGACATTCGATTCATCCCTGTCAAAGTCGGGTCTGTTCCCTATCAGATCGATATCTGGTGGTGGTCCACCGAACGACCGAATCATATTTCCGACGGCAATTCCTGTTATTCACGTAAAACTCTAGAGTTCCAGGACCCAATGCTGCAATGCCTACAATCAATGGCGTGGCGTGGTCCAGTCGTTGAGGGGGGGGGGGGGGGGGGGGGGGGGGGCTGGTGTCATGGGAGCACCAGTCTCACTATCGTGACGAAAGATAGATGGATGAAATGCATGCGAGAAAACAAGGCCATCGAGTGAAGACTGCTCAGGGGAAGATCAGGAAGGGTCGTTTATTAGTTGGGACACTTGCAACATAATTATGTAAAAGGATCCTGACTCTCATACGAGATATCTTGGGTTCCATCTTTGCTCGGTACTCACACACTTTAGATGAGGTGTTTCACCCACGTTTGTCCCTCTCGACCCAGGTGTATTAAATGTGTATATCTAGCAATGCTGGGGAAATAATAATTGCATGCAGGGCCCGAGCAAAATAGTATTAATGTATAGATGCGACTTTCCTGGGTAAATGAATAAATAAGATTTATCTCGATTTCTTGACTGACCTCCATAATTTCATTATCTATTTGATTAGAGAGAGTGCGCCTGATAGGCAGTCCCTCTCAGAGCTCCATAATTTTTGTGTTTTTATGTATTTTCGTTTCAATGTTATATGTATTATTAATTATATTAATGTTATATTAAGTACTATCGACTAAACGCTGTGATATAGTTGTACTATGGAGAGCGTACCAAATGCTAGTTATTATTATTATTATTATTATATAGTATATATATTCTTTTTGTAATTCAGTTGTCACACTTTATTTGTATCATAATTGTATGCAATGCTTGTATTTGATTATTTAATAAATGCGGAAACATTTGCTTGAATTTTTTTTTTTAAAATCATATCATCATTATAATTCTTTTTACCTTCCCTGCATGGCCCCTTCTTTATCTTCCTCTCTATCTCTTTCTGTTTTTAGTTGGGGGTATGTGGCCCCGTGCCTCCTTCCCGTGTTTACTCCAATGGAAGCAATGCCATGGTGTTTGTGACCTTTTAGTGCTACCCACTAACAGGTTCAGACGAAGAGCAGAAAGGCCGTCATTTCCTGCTTGTTACATGGTACAATAGTGAGGACAAGATAAAAGTTATCGATAAGAGAGTCGTTCCATCAGTGTGAGAGATCAAGGTAATCCCGAAAGTCATTCCTTGCGACCTGGGCCCCGTATACATAAACTTTAGCAATAAATCGATTGTACAATATTGATATTTTGCGATCAATTGCATATAATGATATATAGCGATCAATCGCAAAATAGCAATCAGTTGCTGACTTATTTTTGTGTTATACGGGGCCCTGATCACTCATGGGCAATTATTTCATCGATTTTAGATGGGGGCACTCGCTCAGTTTCCAAAGATTAATTTTTTTCCGAAGGTACATAATTCCGATACACAAATTTTCTATATACACCATGTACACCGGGGGTTCATAACTTCATAATTCCAAAGGTTCGAAATTATGAACCCGACTTCATTTTCGAAATTATGAACCCTACTCCACTTTCGGAATTACGAACCTTCGGAGTAATGAACCTTTCGAATTAATGTACCTTCGGATCAACGAACCTTCTAAATTTTGAACTTTATGAAATTTTTGAAAACGACATGTAACCAATTTGTAATATTATACTTACAAGCAATGGTAATTATGATTGATAGTTTGGCAAAGTGTATGTAGGCCTACGTCTGGGTGGCCAACCTTTATCTTTTTGCAAAAAAAAAAAATTATCTCAAGGTGGTATAATAACTGTTATTCATGAACCATTTGTTTGATCTGATGGCCATTATACACTGAGAAAGTGCCTTTTTATAATTTTTTTAAAAACTTTTTCCCATTCAGATAAACTATTCAAAAGCACGTGCATCCAATTTTCAGGGAAAAGAAGAAAAAATGAGAAAATCTTTCCATGCATAATTTCTTTCCACGTTTCATTTCCAAGAATTATCTTATTTGTTGCGCCTACGATTTCCTACACACGCCTGCACATGCATGAGCTGCAATTTTATTGCAAGGTGCATGGCTTATGATATTTACGATTATTAGTTTAATATAACTTATCCCTTTTAACTGGAAAATTAGAGAGAAATGGGTTGTATCAATATATTTTGTGCAATGTCACTTTCTACCAAGCACTTTTTTGTCAGAGTGATTGACAAGAAATGGTCTTTAATAATTATTTGTCATTGCCGTAAGTGGGGAATATAATGCTTATGAATACGAAAAGCCCTTTTAGTTGTCTTTTTCTGGGATCATTGCTATACCTTTGTTGGTGCCCCCCTCCCCCTCTCATTGGCGTATCCAGTGGGTCTGCCCCAAAACACAATCTAGCAAACTTTTAGTATACACATTGATACAGAAAAAGTAAAAGAAGAATGTGCCCCTGAATTTGCTTGCCACAGATATTTCGGGCTTCTGCATGTCCTACCCCACCAGTGAATCCTGGATGCGCCCCCCCCCCCCCCCGCCTCCCCAGTTGGATTTTTTTTTTACCTAGAGCACAAAATTGGTCTATATAATGTAGACATTCTAAAAACATCTTAACCAAAGAATAGACCTGTTCACAAAGTTATTCAAATTTATGTATGTTTCTTTCCTGGGGACCTAGTAACGAGGTATTCCAATAACCTATGATATTATTGAGGAATGAACTACAATACTTGTAATTCAGTTTGCATACATTACTTGTTGCTATGTCTGACAAGCCTCTGACAAGTTTTCAGGTTGTCAAGAACAACCTTTGTTTTAAAAGTATGCATAAAATTTGAATATATTTGTGAACAGGTCTATTGAGACGAGACCATCTGTAATCGCACTCTAATAAGTGCGTGACTGGTGAATAAATTACTCGAACTCTCGAGTTCATGAGATGACATGCATGACGTCAACGCTGACATGAGGGGTCACCAAACTATATTATGTGTCTCGTGTATTATCAACAGAAACATTAAATCGACATTACAGTTCCTGTCATAAAATAATTATGGATCATCATAAGCAATTATCATTGAGCATTGTTTGAAAACTTCAGCGGGTACTCCATGCAATATACACTACGATTGTCGCTTTCGGAATCGGTCTCACCTTGTTTTGTTAGAATGGTAATTTCCAGTATACTTTATTGTGTTATTCATACTCATATTTTGACCAACTTCTTTTTTTTCTCTCTCATTACTTCCAAGTTCCCAGTTCAGAGTATTTCAGTGCACATGTGGACACGCTGGCGGATTTTGGAGGAGGCGGGCACAACCGGCCAGTGCCCCCCCCCCCCCACCTGAAATCCAAGTTACATAACTTAAGTACATTACATATCTTAAGTAAACATTACCCAGTAAATTTTATGTGAACCCCTTTCAAATTTTCGAGGCCAAATGAACTTGCAAAATGTGAAAACTTTTTTTTTTTTTTGAGGGGGGGGGGGGGGGAGACTTGTCGGATATTTTTGGATTGTGCCCCCCCACCCCTTTACATAGTTCTGGATCCGACCCAGAGTAGGCATACGTGTGGTCCTTTCGTCATAAGGTGGTGTGTTGGTTGGTGTTTTTTTCCTGTTTTGATGGGTATAGTTGACTCATTTATGTACACTCCATGTGTCGTGCCATTAGGTGCTTGTCATATCGTTTTTTTTTTTGTTTTTTTTTTTTAAAGAATGAGGAGACTCCGACTTCGTAAACTTTAATATAAGTGCAATAAATGACACAAATGCATTCTGGAAACATGATTTCTCCTGCTGTCGTGGTTAACAATATTTTTTCTTTTCCTTTGTCAGACTTTTTTTCAGATTAACAAATACACATTTTTTATACAAATATTTTGATCATCTGTATAAAAACTTTCAATTTTAATTCTAATTTCAAAGTTCAACGGAATTATGATATGGAAGCAACGCCTGTTTTGTTAGGAAACGATTATCAAACCCTTACCCCTAAAGTCTGCTTATAATTATGTTGCTCGTCTTACAATGAATCTTCTTTCAGGCCCCCCCCTCCCCCCCCCCCCCCCCAAAAAAAAATAATTGTTTTTTTTTAAAGAAGAAAAAGAAAATGAAATGAAATAGAATAAAAAATATAAATAAAAATAGTAAGTTCTAAAACATCGATGACCCTTGTGTTTTTATTTTAAACATCTGCATATGTCATTTCATTTTCGGTGTATCGGCCCCTCCCCCATCCCCTCCCAGTATTTTTTACGAAAAATATAGAGGTGCTAATTATATGAAAGCTTAAGTTTTCTCTTCTTTCTCTGTCCCTCCCCTTTTCTCTTCATCTATATCCCTTTCTCTCTCTCTCTCTCTCTCTCTCTCTCTCTCCCCCCCCACCCCCCCCCCCCTCTCTCTCTCTCTCTCTCTCTCCATCCCTTCTCCTTCTCTCACGTCTCTGACGTTTGTCAGGGATTATTTTCTCTGGTCCGTTCTTGAGATCAGTGCTCGATCGCTCGAGATGTAGTTCCTGGAATCATTAAACGCAAAGGAAGAACTAATGTTTCAGTGATATTCTTACACTTTTCCTCTATACTTAACTCTGAAACCGCTAGAGAGTGAACCATGGGCGGGTCCAGGAATTTGTAACGGGGGAGAGGCGCAATATTCAGAAAAATCTCTAAGAAGGAAAAAAGAAGGTTATCCTTTTTCAAGTGTCTTTTGGGATCTTTTGATTAAAAGGGTGTCCTAAAGGCTATAACACAGCAAGGGGCACTTTTTTCTTCGGTGTCCTGAAGGTACCCACGGTTGAATTTTTAAAAGGGGGCGCTAGCCCGCTGTGCCCCTCCCCCTAAATCCGCCAGGGCAGTGAACTATAGCGTGTCTCAACTTCTCAAGACTCGAAGAAACAAGTTCGGTCACTGTCAAAGATCATTCCAGTGATTGTTACATACAATTACCATCATGATTACAGAACACGACCATCAACTATTTGTTCATAATTTAGACAAACCATATTATAATTTTTACATTGTTGTGTCATGTTGGCCTGTCTCGTACTACATTACTACATTATGTCGCTCCACCTTTATAATGGATTAACACATTGAACACTATATATATATCGGCTATAATGATGTTCAATTTGGGTGACCCGACATTTGCTCCTGCGACATTTGCTCCGCCGTCCATATCTCGAAAGGTCAAAGGTTAAGGTCAAGGTCATGATTTTTTTTGTTTTGTTTTGTTTTTGTTTTTGTTTGTGTTTTTGTGTTGTTTTTTTGTTTTGTTCAGGACAATGTGAATACTAGGATTAGGGTTAGCAGGTTTAGGATTAACATGGCAAAGTTAGACCGGAGCAATTGTCGCAGGAGCAAATGTCATGGAACCTCAATTTGTCAGCAAATGGTCATGAAAAGCTGGATAGATCGATCATATAGTAAAATGAATCCTCATGTGCTGGATGGGCGTCATTAAACCATCTTCAAAGCCTACTTGATTTGCACAACAAGCTAAACTTGCGGACATCATTTTGTTGGGGGTGTCAACCCCAGCTCCCCCCCCCCACCCCCCCCACCTCCCCCGCTAGCAGTGCCCCTGTAACATGTGTCTTAGCTTCTGTTTTGGAACCTGTGTGTATGTTAAACATTATGTGGTTTGCGCCTTGAGTCATGAACCCCTTTGCCCATATCACTGAATTCACATTGGCATCATGTTGGCACGTATTCCATACGGACCTTGATGGCAATAGCCTGTATGTCACATTAGAGTACCCCAGTTCACATTCGCACGACCGGGTCAATAGCCGAGGCTGCGCTGTCAACAACCGGCGAATTTCTAAGAAACGATGCTTGCTCACACCAACTGCATGATGCATGGATGTCCTCAGAATCTCATCTGTAATTAACACAAATTACGTAATAATGATGCCAGCTACCCGATTTTTTTTTTCTTCGTCTCAAGATAATTATGAAATCAAATATTTCTGAGAAAATAGGCATCAATGACTGAAGAAAAAAAAACACACACACGAGTACATAATATCCTCTGCATCTTATCTATAATTAACACAAATTACGTAATAATAATGCCAGGTACCCGATTTTTTCTCTTCGTCTCAAGATATGAAATCAAATATTTCTTTCAAAATAGGCAATGCCGGGAAATTTGAATACAATAGAAGTTTGTGAGTACCGTTATTTTTCATTCAGGCAACATTTCGATAATTATTGTAGCCTAAGGCAAGATTGATTGATTAGAAATTTTGAATTCACTGTCTCATAATAATGATCTATAGGTGTAGAATCTATGATCGGTAAGCAATGTGTTTATGAACCATTTATCAAAATGCTATGAATAGTGTAAAAATAAAAAAAAATGTTCCTTATCAATACCTACACGTCGTGAATCATATGATTAAACAATAATTATACATTTGTAAGATTAACAAAATAATTTTATTGAGACCGTGCATGGTTTCACATTTTTTCACAAAGTTAATTCAACATAAAAGAAGAAAAACTAGATCTACAACATGCATTTTACCCAGTTACCAGTTTATCTCTTTAGTCAAGAGCTTTGTTGGTCACACAAATGAGAAAAACAGATTTAACATGAGTGAAAATTCAATAACATCTTATTTCAACAGCCTTTTATTTGAAATGCAGTAGAGTCTATGTCAATTTCACTGAATTTAAACCCCTATTGTGCCCTCGCTTAGCTACGTGCGGAAAATTATTTACACTTCTCGGCATTTTCTCGAATCCAAGTGCTTCGCTGCACGTACGTTCTCGAATACACTTTAGGTCCCTTAATTGATTCTGTGCTGTGATTGGTCAGATATGACCTACCAACAGCGACCCTGTAATGTAGTCAACTCTGATTGGTCGATCAGCTCCTAACAATAGACCCAGCCTCCATATTAGGAATATGTAGATTAGTTAACCCGATCTGCGCGTGCGCTACAGGCCTGATATCGATTAATGAGAGCGATCCCTGGTCGCGTCGACAATCAGCTGTTTTTTCGACATTGCTCTATCTGGGCATGTGAACGAAGGGCACGGACGGTAGACAAATTTCTTGTTTTCAAGAGCTCCAGGGCTTTTAAATCACCACACCTGCAGTTCATATAGAAGTGGACATATAAAACAGATTGGGGGAAACTCTCTGAGCCACTCTGTTGAGTATTCTGACTGGCGAAACTTCATTTTATCCGTCAGAGCAGAGCTGAACTGAAGCAGCTGAACGCTGCCTGCCTGTATCAGCAGGGACTCTCGACTTTACAATCCAACTTCATACTAGGGATCTATTTGATTAAAACATGTTGGACATTCAGGACTTCCCGAGATTTCATCTATCCACAAATGTCATCGAAAGTGTCCGGAACAACCTTAATCTCATTGGTAAGTTTGAAATCTACTATTAAATGTGTTGTTCTCGGTTGCTTGTGAAAATGGCTGGATTGTTACATTGACTGTGCATGTGAACCCCACGGCAGTTCCTTGTCTGAGTCATGCCTGATCAGCTGGATCAGCTGGTTGGGCTTTTGTCCATTGTTCGGTGGTACAGTGCATGCAGTGGTTGACGAGTCGCCTGCTAAGCCGCAGTGCATGTTACCATTCTATTGCACAATCTGACAATGGACACTGTCCCATTACCTGACTACTGAGTACTATTACAAAAGATGGGAAATCTTTGTGGTTTATGATCCCAATATTGAGGGTTTTGATTCCTCAATCACTCATTGTCTTAAATTGTTCTTTAAGAGTATCATTTTTTTAATGAACCAAAAAGATATTGTATCAAAGATAAATGCACTGTAATGACAGTATCATGCACATTCGAGTTGCAAATTGTTAGATCTTAATTCTAAATCATGATCATGTCAATCTTTCTATATTCAAACGTCTACATGTATACTGGTATATGGAGATCTATTGAATACGATTAACTTTGTGAAAAATGGTAAAATCAGCTCAAATGCCAGTGAATTGTGTGCACTCCTCTAACTACATATATAATTAAGGATATGTGAAAGTATGAGAGAAAATGGAACCCGTTTACTATCCTAAAAAAGAGAAAATCGCGATCAATCGCTAACTAGTCGCTCGGCTTCTTCGCTGCGCTGCAGTCACAAAAATCAAGCACCAGCGCTTGGCGATTTCAGAGCGGGTTTCCAGCCCGTACGGTATTCTGTGATAGTGCGAAGTATGCCAACCGTAAGAGTTCTTTAGGGTTCGGTGGTACTCTATCCCGACATCAATGTTCAATCGTAAATATCTTGATATATAAACGACCGATCAGCTTATAAAACTCAGGCGATTCCTGTCTGAGCTAAAGGTTTGCAATTATGATTACAGCATTAGCTGGAACAGTG
This sequence comes from Heliocidaris tuberculata, assembly GCA_025618425.1. Classification (NCBI taxonomy): domain Eukaryota; kingdom Metazoa; phylum Echinodermata; class Echinoidea; order Camarodonta; family Echinometridae; genus Heliocidaris; species Heliocidaris tuberculata. Next base: position 17,465,102 of record CM046851.1, read on the forward strand.
ATTTTTTTTTTTCAATCCTGGGCAAAGTTAATCAATGTGTTGTTTTTTCCCCTTTCTTTCTGCTGAATAATTGCGATTTAACATTTTAATTTATGCTACCTGTTGCTCTGCTTTGCTAAAGAGGAATAAAATTTACCTACAGGTACAACTCAGTACAAGCACATTTCACTGAACATTGTCAGTGAATTTGCCTACATATTATGTTCAAAATTTTTACATTGCAAGATATTTTCTTAGTTTGATTGAATAATCTGTCTGTACGTTGATTTTTACTTTCCATCTCTCTTTAAGTATGAAATTATAGTCGATAAAAGATGTCATAGCGAGTAACAGGAGTTTCGCACATACATGTATGTAATAATTACACTAAAGTTGCAAAAGTTATTTCATGTTTAAATATTATTATGAAAGGCGAGTAATTTATTTACAGCACACACTTTATTGACAAAGATTCTCAACTCATACACGTACAAGAAGTTGACTTGTTTCGTCCTTCCATAATGAGAGAGCTCTTTCGTGCATTTCTAGAAGTTGAAGCTGAAGGGATGTTAATAAGCCATAAGAGATTGTTCAAGTTGCACAATTTTTTTTAAAAGCTCTTGAAAAAGAGTGAAATGTGCAACATTGTGTTTAGAAGACTCTGAAAGAGCCCAATCCAAATCAAGGGTTCAGTTAAATTAAGTCCCAGCTGTTCAATATAACTGTCCTGGATTCAAAATTTGCCACAGCAGTGTTTGACCAGGAAAATGTTACTCTGGTGCAGTGGACACGTGTCCCATGCACGTGAATGTAGAAGTCACATGGGGATTTCAGCTTGACATTCCCAGGGAGTTCCCTCAACATTGAACTTTACACCAGGTTTTATTTGCACAGGCGCACCTTCCATTGATATCTCATGTGTCATTATTCCATTTCCCTCCAAGGTTACTGTAGCATGTGGGATCCCTTTTGAAGGCACTTCTATTTTTAGGATCATTTATCAAATATGAGTTTCATTTTCGATGAATGAATGCACTTGCGTAGGTTTTAAAGTTTGAGTTCATACATGTGGGTGTATTTGGGGGATAAGCCATTCTTCCATTGATATATCCGGCATTCATTTAGCTTGTTGTCCAAGGTTGTTGATGAGTGAGCTTTGTTGTCCATAATTCTGATCAATGGATGTTTACTGCATTTTGAGTACATTTTGTTTCATTTTGCACCTACATGTAGCTGAGTTGCATAGATGATGAATGTGTCATACATGTAATTTAGGTTGAATCAGTAATCATGTCATATGTGACTTTGAACCTTGTAGGATGAGTTACAGAATCACAATTTTTTTTCTTCAAATGTACAGGCCATTGAACTTTCCTGACACCTCCCCCCCCAAAAAAAAAAAAAAAAAAAAAAAAAGAATTATATATCAAATTCGGAAGAAGATCACAAAACATTTTTGTAGGTTTAACTTATCCTTTTGGTTTTGTGAAAGCAGGAAAATAATAGCCTCCTTATATCCAAATCATCTGATTATTGCTATTATCAAAAGTTAGAAAGAAGTTGATGTACATTTTGTAGAGTCTACAGTGTAGGCCATGATGAATAAAATACAGTATTTCAACTACTACATGTAGGAACCTTGGTCAGCTGTGTTGGGATCCCAGGGAGATTCTATGCTATGCTATGCTAAATGAACCCCCTTTCTCCATATCATCTTGCCCTGGAAAGTGCTCAGCTGTGCATAGTAACTGTGCTTCATTGCAAGGAGCCCCATGTGATTGGCCAGACTGTATTAATATTAATCATGAATATGCATTGCTTTCTGTGCACTGTATCCAGGGCAGTTTAGCTCATTGTGCATTTGTTGCTGGCAGCGCAGGCAGTGAAAGTGAAGTACCGTAGTGGTTATTGGGGAGTTATATGTTTCTGTATGTTTATACATTTCTCTAAGGAATCAATGCCATTTAATAAAATTGATTTTCTGTGTGCTATGTGCTATGTGTACATCTCTAGCTGGTAACTGTTGTTAGATCACTCTGGATTTATATCCCAATGTTCATTTAGAAAATGGGCCTACAAATGTCCATGGGTCTTACAGTAGGTTCAAGGCACTACCATTGTACAACATTGTTAATTGTTTATTTTATAACAGTTGAATGTTAATCTGAAATTGTATTTTAAGAAAGATATTTGGAGTTTAATCAATTCAATTTACATGTAATCGTAGAAACATCATTTTTTTCATGTCAAGACTCGTTCCTATTTACATGTACTACGCACTATTGCATTTTGTTGCTATTTTAGTCTGAATTACTAAATGGTTTGCTGACCAATCCTGTAATTGAAAACAGCATGAATCCCCCTATTCATGAAACAAGAAAAAGAGGGGGCATAAAAGTGAGCTAATCTTTGCATACAATGGGCATTATTGACATCCCTTCTCTGCCTGTATACCAATTGAGTTCAATCACACAATAGGATTTCTTAGTAGAAGTAGCCCATCTCCAGACTTTACAATCCATTTTTATTTTTGTGCATAATGTTATTTTATATTTCATATTATTTATAAATTGTAGAAAATTTGAAGTAACATGTGCAGTAGGACATTTATTTCCATTCATAAGAACAATTGTAAAGCCACTAGATTGATAACCTGTGGGGCGAAAAAAAGGGTGACCTCAACAAACTTGGTAACCTTGACATGACTTTCAGCACCTGACTGGAAGGCCCAGCATGAAGCTTGAATCCCTAATCCCCTGTCTGGTTTAGTACAAACTTGACCTGACGGAAAATGTGAATGTCACCTTCACATGTTCTAGGACATGCACATGTGTATGGCTATGTGGTCATTGTCATTGTCTCATCCCTACAGGAAATGCCCTGTAGACACCTTGACCCGAACATATTAATGCTGTGCATCTTGACTTTGCCTTTGTTAGTCACCTTCATGATCGATCCTTTTCCACTCTCCTCTTTGTCTGGGATGCAAAATGAAATTTGTAATTAAGACTTGTTTTATAGATGAGGAAAAACTACAGTAGGCTTGCAAACAGTAAGATCCTTGGTCACAAAATTTCCATTTTTGTTTTTACAACTCACATTTTGTCTGCAACTCTTCATAGAGCCTTTATAAATTATGTAACACACATGATTTTTCACACAATCTTAATATTGTTGTTATGTATACTTTTTTATCTCCCTGTGCAGATGGTTGTGATCGTCTCGATCATTGCGGGAACCATGAAGACAGTGACCAGGACACCAAGATGGCTCAGTTTGTCTCACACCTGATCTTCCACACATTGAGGAAAGCCAAGGACTCGAAGCATTTCAACGGCAAACTTCTCATCCCCAGCCACCTTCCTGATCACGTGGCACGCGATGTCCTCCTCATGGCGCGAGAAGAACCTTGCGGAGTGCGCGGATGCTCGTTGGACATTGTTTACGAAGACGGCGACTTGTGCAGAAGATTTGGAAGGGTCGCGGTTGATCCCGACACAGTAACGACTTTTGAAATCACTGTTGTGGTAGGGAGGGACTCGCCGAAATGGTTCTTGTCAAAAATGCAGTCAGTTTTAAGGAACTCTGGAGAGCAGACTGTCTTGAAATCAAGTTACAAGCTTGTGAAGAATAAACTCTACAGACGGAATGGAAGCCTTTGCATAAAGGAAGGATCATAAGCACTGTCAAGGACTTTTTTTTTACTCATCTCTTTTTTACCTAAGCGAACTTTGTGGTTATTGCAATAAACTTTTCTACATTTAGCAAGGATATGACCATCTGCAGATTTTTTTTTCCTGTTTTTCTTTCTTTTTTTTTTTTCTATTTTCCTCTTTCATGTCTGGAAGTTCAGTTAAAGTATTTACATGTAGTATGTACACCACCTGCAATATTTCTTCCTCAGTTCTGAAAAACTACTTTTGTCAACAGTATCGTTGGTCTACCAGTATTGTCTCTTGAAGCATGGTAAATTCTATGTGCTAGTCTATCGCCGAAACAAGGATTTTGTTCTTTGCTTAATTTTTTCTCTCTCTCTGCGCTGCATAAGAATTTTTGTAGTGCAATGAGTGCTTTGTCTGAAATTCTTATATACCATTCCATTTTACGTAAATGTTCCATATTTGTAGAATATGGTGCAAGTTAATAAATGCCACTTTTCTTTCTTGTGTTACACAATAGTAGCAATGAAAGCATAGATAACTACTTTTTGTTTTCTTCCTTTTACTTGTGTATTCAGTACCCATAAAGTCTGCGTCGGGCTAAGCTGTATTCATAAAGTGTCACCGTTGAGCGGTGCAAATAGGCAATACGATATCATGCCAGAGCTGAGTAGCTGCGTTTTGTTCTGCTTGTACAATGTGTCAACTGTCAAATGTTTTGTTGGCCAACTTATTTCTTAAAAGATACAGATTTCTGAATATTGATGCATTGCGCAGTGCAGGTACATGTACATCATTAGCATGGTGTATGTATGTGATTGAATGCTCCCACATTGCCAGAGACCAAACTGCCAACTGGTTGATAGTAGACTTTTACTAACAAAACTAATAAAAAATGAAAAAAATATGATTTTTTTTTTTTTTTGAGGGGGGGGGGGGGAGGGGCATTCACTGGAAATGTAGCCTGTTGTGGATATACATGAAGTGATTGAAACTTGTAATAGTCAAACTATTAGATGATCAATAATAGTGTTTATAATTTGAATATGTTTGGCAGTTTCAATCATGCTTGTATTAAGCTTCAGTTATGGCATGGCTTCAGGAAAAATTCCTTGTTCGTGTTGTCAGGGTAACAAAGGATTGTTTTTGTTGGTTTTACTTAAGTGAATCTTTTCTGAAATGTTATTCACCAGGATAAGTATTACTGTGAAAACATCATACAACTTTTGTCAGTTCTTTGTTCATGTTGTAGATTTAAAGTGGTAGATTTAAAAAAACAAAAAACTACTGTATTAGATGTATTTATAATAGTATGCATGCATTACTTGAAGCATTGATGGTCCTGAGACCCATATTTGTAGTAAGTTTGTTAATGTCGATTAATGAGACACAGGGTTTGGCTAGTTGAACCATGCATGGTTCAATCCAATATACTGCAGGTCCAGCATTGATATATCATAGGTACAAGTCTGTCTACTATTTTGTCAGCTGAGAGCCAGGAGCCCGGTAACTTATATTCTTCAAAATGCAGTTTAATACTATTGTTGACTCTCAATAGACTAATATTTCATCATTACAGTAGGAAGTCCATTGTGTGCTGCTGCACCCAATAACATGTAGGCAAGTACACGTAGCATTTGTTCATGACTTGAGTTCAGTTTCATTTCTATTTGTTTTCCCCCTTCCTTCTTTTACTTCTTCTTTTCCCTTTTGCCCTTCACAATGATGAAATGTTACTTTTGTAGAATAGATGTATCCTATCTTGGGCTGGATTCCAAGAGGATTTACTCTTTTACTGTACTTAAAAATGTTAAATTGTAGAAATGGTTGAAATGTTAAACTCTTTGTTTGGAAATCACATGTGTGTATTTTGTTTGGGGTTTTGGGGTGTTGTTTTTTTTTTTTTTTTTTATAAATCTGATAAATATTGCATCCCTCCTCTGAATAATCATGAATAGACTTTTATTATTTCTCAATATATTGAAAATCAAGGCTTTATTAGTCACAGACCTGCAGTAAGACAGTGCTGACGCAATTTAAAACCAGTATGGTGCCATAATAATTGCGACCAGTACCTGATTCTTACTGTGTAATTTTCTTTGCACAAGACTGAAATTTCTCTAAAAATTGTGGCTGCGGTTTCGACATAAATCTGAAGCATGAACCTTTGTGGTTACTTGTAGTGGGTACATGTGTTTCCTTTAGCTAACCACAGCTGTGTACGTTTCCTTTGTGTGCAGTTTGGTAGTAATTTTTTTCTGGGTTGTTTAAGGATTACACTTTCCCTCTTCATTTTCTTTTCTTTTTTTTTTTGTTGCTGTTCCTTCTTCATTCTTTTTTTTTTTTTAATTTTGCGGGGGGGGGGGGGGGCGCTTATTGCATTATATGTGGAAAGGTTACACATGCTCGTAGTTAGTCTCCGTAGTCTTGAAATGTGTTGTTAGTGCCTTTTTAAAATTACAGTATTTGTTCTGTCAGACTCATTATGTGGCTATCGGTGTTCTGAAAATATTCATAATTTTTTCCCCGAGATAACTCTAAAATGCTTTTATACGTTGATTTCTATATGTTGATGTGCGGGACATGATTTTATGAGTTCCACACACAGATATTATAACATCTGCAGATTTCACCTGATTTGCTAAAAGTTTATATAAAAATTCATTATGTTTTCATGTGAAAAATATGCAATAAAATATGTGAACAAAATAGAAAATACCTATAATCATGACTTTGTAGATGTTCTTATTTGTTGGATCGAGCCTACATAATTTTTTATACACAAAATATAAAATATTTAATATACAGAGTGATTTCTAAAGATTTCTCCCTGATACACGGTTTGAAAGGACGCCAGGCAGAGAGAGAGAGAGAGAGAGAGAGATTGGAAGCTGGAGTGAAAGGCAGAGAGAGAGAGAGAGACTGGGGCGGGGAAGGGGGTATTGAAAGGAGGGAGTTGAGAATAAAAGAGAGGTATGGGGTATTTAGTATTGTGCGTGAATTGTTACGAGTGTCGTGTATTTCAAATGGAACGGAGAGATGAGAGGAGAAAGGGAAGTGAAAAGAAGACGCTACAATCCCCTCCCACACCCTCCCCTTGATGTCAATGCCCATGTTAATTTGCAATATTATCCTCCGAGTAAGACCGATGCCCCGCCAAGCCCCGCCCCGCCCGCCAATCTTCGGATTCACGCTACGCCTTTGATTTCGAGACGATTGTTCTAAGTATCTTTTTTTTTAATTACTATATTGTAGTTTTATTGTGATATGAGTAAAATCAGTGAAACAAATATGCAGTACCACTCTCTGACGCCAACGTTTGGCTTATACCACATATTTCCCATTGCCCACAATTTTCCCTTTTCTTGGAGGTCTTAGCCGTCATGTGACGGACACGTGATCAAGTACATCCTGCACTTGGCTTTTAAGCCCCTTTCACAATTGGTCTGCGACCAGTTTGCGACCGCCTGCAACAGATTTTTCGGGGTGTTGCACGACCGATCGCTTGGTGTCTTGCGACCACTCGCAGTCGTTGCAGGCGGTCGCACGAACCTGAGGCGGTCGTGACTGGTCGCATCTGAACTTTGAACATGCTCAAAATCCAGACACGACCAGATGCGATCGATTCATTCGCATTAGGTCGTACGATCAGTCGTGCGATTCTCGTATGAGTGTTGCACAACGTTGCACGATTAGATGCGAGAGTTCGCACGACTCAATAGTCGCAGTGGGTGGGCTGGAGGTCGTGCAACACTCGCACGTGCGCTAGCGACCTATAGCGACCAGTCTTGCGAATGGGTGCGATTGTGCTAAGACCATGAGACTGTTGCACGACCGATCGCAGCACATCTTACAACGTTGTACTACCGTTGCACGACTGTATGAGACTGTATGCGACTATTCCTCGGGGGTATATATAGGGGGACTATGGAGATGATCCTCTGCAACAGGGCCCTCCTCTAACAACTTTCTCTTCTTTGTAACTTTCTTCTTTGGCATCTTGACTATTAAGAAGGCCAACTTGAAACTGACTACCGGTCAATTGTCGAGGGGGTTTTTATACCCCACGCCACTCGCACGAATACTCTCACGACCACTTGCACCGGTCTCATTCAATCGCACGAGCGATCGCATGGTCTCACATCCACTCGCACGACCATGCAATCGATCGTGCGACTATGGTGATTGGCGTCAAGCCACTCGCAATCACTCGTGCAACTCTCGCATGTGAACGCAAGACCACTCGCACGAGCATATGCGAGCAAATGCGACTTACTCGTGCAACGGTCTCTTCTAGTCGCTTTTGTTTTACGACCGCTGTTGCATTTGTGAATGCCTTTCTGCGACCTGATGAGATCGATGGCGATTGAAGCCTGTTGCAGCCTGTCGTGCGACCAAATGGTCGCAAACGGTCGCAGACCAATTGTGAAAGGGGCTTTAGGGAAATTGAGGATTTATATTCAGTGCAGGCTCAGAAAGAAAATGCTGACTAAATGTTCACAGTATGAGTAAAACTACAAGCAAAATACACAATTAAAGAAAAAAAAATAGAATTCAAAACTTTTTTGTCGCGGAGTAAATACTATTTTTTCTTTTCAAATTTTCTGGGGAACATGTCCACAAACCCCACAAGCAATGACGAGCAAGCTTCTAGAAACGCCACTGTGTCAATCAAACCATGCAAATTGTGATTTTTATAACCATATGTTCTGTTTTCTCTTAGAGCTCGAGCATTGGTAATGCAAAAATGCTGGATTGATTATGGACATATGGTCATGATGGTAGGTAGGCCTATATAATCAAAGTGCACTGATTGCAAAAAAACTGGTTGGCAGTACGGGGGGGAGGGGGGGGGGGGAGGCTTCGCAACTCAGGTATTTTCTCCTCAAGCTTATTTCTGGATACGCCACTGTGTGGTGTCAATCAAATTATGACAGAAAATGTATTCCTCTCTCTTTCTCTCTCTCTCTCTCTCTCTCTCTCTCTCTCTCTCTCTCTCTCTCTCTTTACCTTTGAGTTCAAGACTTGGTTTTTGTGATGAGAATAATGTTAGATTTAATAAAGACATTAAAGTAATTAAAGTACAAAAATATCTGACTTCAAATCATGTTTAAATGTTTCGTCAGACAATTTTTAAATTTCAGGAAGATCGCATGGAAGAAGTGAGAGAGTTAATGAGGAGTTGAGATAAATATGGAGGGGGAGTCTCACCAAACTTGAGTTATGTAAAATTTGTTATGTCAAAAGCAGTTACGTATAAGATGTAAAGTTATGTAAAATTACGACCTTCAAATCCTTTTGTAAATCACAGGCATACGGGTTGGTGGGTGTGGGGGAGGGGGCTGGTTACGCTGCATCCCCCGTCCCCGAGAATTTTTACAATTCAGGCAACCATCACCTATGCATCCAGGCAGCCGGGTTGGGTATTTGTAATTTTTACTCTTTTTATTTTTTACTCTAATATTATCTGACAATAGCAAAAAAAAGGTCATCATCTCAAAGGGGGACTAGGGGAGCGGGCATTTACGAAGATGTGTACCTAAATCCGCCACTGTAATGAAGTGTCCACATTTTCGAAATGGTAACATTATTGCACCTCAAATATTTAATCTAATGAGCCTATGAGATTTTAAGACATATCACATAATTATCCTTTGGCAAAAAATCTTGGAAGGAACCTCGGAAAGGTTGTTTTTTTTTTGTGACATCCCATCATCACTTCTTACTTTTTTCTTTAAATCATTAACATTTACCTTTAAGGAACTGTGGATATATCGTTGACTAGATATAGCAAGGGTTAACAGATACCCTGGAGATTACGCAGATTATCTGACAGAAGACCCTAGCGGCAGCGCGGGATCCAGGGTTAGGTTGTTTGTTTTTTTTTGGGGGGGGGGGTTGGGGTTTTTTTTTTTAATGGGGACACAATACTGAAAAAAATTCTGACAAGAAAAGAAGAAAGAAGAGAGAATAAAACATGTTATTCCAGAAGCTTTTGAGGTCCAACATTTTAAAAGGGGCACATTTATTTATTTTTTTTTTGGGGGGGGTGTATACTTACGATATGCCACTTGGGTTTCAAAAGGGGGCACGGCCCGGCCGTGTCCTTCCCCCTTAAATCCCCCAGTCCTATACAGGACATGTACGTCCAGGGTCATGGGTATATAGGGTGATCCATATCATGTTTGGAATCATCACCCAATTTCGACGACCCCTCAGTATATGCACGTGTATACTGACGTCAAGGAATCCCTGGAAGAAATCGCACCACGCAGGGGTTGGCACGGGACAGGATTTGCCCGTACTCCGCCCCCACCCTCCCCCACCTCATCTCCCCTCCCCTTCCTGACTTTCATAGTGAACACATAGCTATCGATTTGTATCAATTTCACTGTGATTTTAGACACATGCCTTTTAAAAATAGGAATAGGGGAAATATTTCTTCGAAATATAGAAAACACTCCTTTTGACGTGTTTATTTATTTCTTCTTTTTTTTTCTTTTAAAGATATGCCACGTTTACCATTATCTGAACTTTAACTTTGTTTCAAAACTTCGTTTATATGACACTTTCGCCCTATGTTCATGATGTTAAAGAATAACTGTTACATTATAGACAAACTAAAATCACAACTTATATCAAATGTCACTATGAAAAGTATAATTTTAATGAATTTGTTAAAGGTCTATGTGTATACCCAAAATATGATTTAAATTTGAGAGTTTAATTTTTCAACCGGTTTCTCTTTGGGTTCTTTTTTTAAAATCAATTCTCGACGCAGAAGGTATTTCCATTCGTGTCCACATGCGCCTTTGCAATATAAAATAGTAATATATAATATAAAAATATAGAAATATTTAATATAGTATGGAGCCCCTTTCTTTTCGCCAAAGATTGCATGGTTACGCCAATACCAGGTATGCCCATTAATAAATCGTACCATGCTTAGAACGTCTCCTGTGCTTGATCTTTGAACTTTACTTTGTTGGAACAATGTAACTGGCTCTGACAATGCATGCAAATCTGAAATTTGTTTTGTCTAATGTGTTTATGGCACCTGGACGGTCACCAAGCCTCCCATTAATTACATCTTTTCTTTCATCTTTTATTTTTTTTTTCTATCATCGTTTTTCAATCAAAATGATTAGGACTCTCCCATCCAGGCTTCTATGTTTATCTGTCACCATGTGGATGATTCCTTGGGTTGGACAATCTCAAAGGGCCCTTCTAAAATTTCTTCTTCTTCTTCTTCTTCTTCTTCTTCTTCTTCTTCTTCTTCTTCTTCTTCTTCTTCTTCTTCTTCTTCTTCTTCTTCTTCTTCTTCTTCTTCTTCTTCTTCTTCTTCTTCTTCTTCTTCTTCTTCTTCTTCTTCTTCTTCTTCTTCTTCTTCTTCTTCTTCTTCTTCTTCTTCTTCTTCTTCTTCCTCTTCTCCTTCTCCTTCTCCTACTTCTTCTTCTTCTTCTTCTTCTTGGAAATTTTCAATTTCAAGAATTGTCTTTTCTTCATTTTTTCTTTGCTTGTAATCAAGTTGTAGGCCGCAAGTATGCAAAAAAACTGGACATACCCCTTCCGATTTTCTTGTAGCAGGTTATTCTCTCTCTCTCTCTCTCTGTTTTCTTCTCATGTCCTCAGCTCGCGTCTCTCTTTCTCTCTCTCTCTCTCTCTCTCTCTCTCTCTCTGTATCTCTGTCTCTGTCTCTTTCTTTCCTCTTTCTTGTACACATTCTCATTACTTCTCAAACACTCCCTCTCACCCCTACACTGTAAAAAAAATGCGACATGTGACATGTTTATTTCTGTGACAGATTTAAAACACTGCGACGTGTTTATATATTGTACGGGTTTAAGAGCTAAACACATGTGTTTAAGAGCTAAACACATGTGCCTATTTTTTTCATCTTTCAGCACGCCTTAGGTGTTTACTAGATAAACATGTTTACCTTTTAAATGGTTCCAATGTATAGGCTAAACACCAAATGTTTACACCTTAATCATTTAGTGTTTACACCTGTTTAAATACTAAACAGTGTGTGTAATTATGGTGTAAACGGTTCCATGACATTTGCTCCTGCGACAATTGCTCCGGTCTATTTTTGCCATGTTAATCCTAAACCTAAACCTAACCCTAACCCTAACCCTAATCCTAATCTTAATCTTCACATTATCCTGAACAAAAAAACAAATCATGACCTTGACCTTAACCTTTGACCTTTCGAGATATGGACGGCGGAGCAAATGTCGCAGGAGCAAATGTCGTGTCACCGGTGTAAACACCACGTGTTTATATATTGTAGCTAAGTTAAGAGCTAAACACATTCTGTGCTTATTTTCATCACGCCTAGGTGTTTATTAGATAAACATGCTTACCTTTTAAATGGTTCTAATGTATAGGCTAAACGCCAAATGTTTACACCATAATCACACACACTGTTTAGTATTTAAACAGCTGTAAACACCAAATGATTATTTGTAAACATTTGGTGTTTAGCATATACATTAGAACCATTTAAAAGGTAAACATGTTCATCTAGATGATCTAGTAAACACCTAAGGCGTGCTGAAAAATGAAAAAAATAGGCACATGTGTTTAGCTCTTAAACACATGGGTTTAGCTCTTAAACCCGTACAATATATAAACACGTCGCAGTGTTTTAAATCTGTCACATGCAGCGCGCAGAAAAGTGTTTAGAAACTAAACAAATTTTTTACAGTGTATCACTATACCTACCTGTTTCTCACTATCTGTACCCTTCACTCCCCTTTTCTTCTCTCTATATACCTCCGTCGCCGCCATCTCTTTATATTCCTCTTTCAGCATTCGTACCTATATACTGTAAACGAGTATTCAATTTGAGGTTGGTATATAGTGACATATCCAAAATTAGGGCCAATCCGCGGCGTAGAACTCCCACCCCTACAAAAAGCAATGCCGCATCACATAGAAGAAGAAGTGATAAAATATTGCCAAATATACGGGGAAGCATGCTTGGACCCCCCCCCCCCCCACCACCAAAACCACCACCACCACCAAGCGCTGGCATGCCAATGCACGGTATATTTTCGCCCCCCCCCCCCACCCCTCCATGTTCAAAATTTGAACACGCCTCTGGTCACAGCAAGTACATGACCCAGAAGTCACCCCATTAGTCCGTTCTTGAAAATAAATATCTTGATCCAAAATAGACTCGGGACGTTCAACCTCTTCAAAGATGTCATTTATACCCGATCAAGAAATATATGAATTTTCAATTTTAAATTTATAATAGACTCCAGGATAGATCCGCTGATGATCATGAATACCATGAGTGTACAAAAATCAAGAATCGAACTGAATGTAGAGAGAGAGAGAAAAAAAAAAGACACAGAATATATCACTCCGTTAGACACAAAATTTTTTGTGTCTAACGGAGTGATTTATTCTGTGTCTTTCTCTATTTTTAATCTCCGTCGCAGAACTTTTTTAACTTCATATATATACATGTGTGTGTGTGTGTGTATACATATATATATATATATATATATATATATATATATATATATATATATATATATATATATACATATACATATATATATATATATATATATACATATATATATATATATATATATATATGTATATATATATATATATATATATATATATACATATATATATGTATGTATATGTATATGTATATGTATATATGTATATATATGTATATATGTATATATATATATATATATATATATACATATATATATATATATACATATATATATATATACATATATACATATATATACATATATATATATATGAAGTTCAAAAAGTTATATATATATATATATATATATATATATATATATATATATATACATATATATATATATATATATATATATATATATATATATATATATATATATATATATAATTATATACATATAATTATATACATATATTCTTCATGCCCCCTTTTCTCGTATAGCAAGTCACTGATCATGCTGTTCCAGAGCACTAACTGCCGATTTTGTTTTTGTTTTTGTTTATTCCCCAAATTAAGTAATAGTTCTTTTGCAAAGTCCGAAGAAATGGGGAAATTATCAACTCTATTTGTTGCCTTGGACAATTTCGTGAAACTAGAATCAAAGCAAAGTGGCTCCTAAGTTGCATGCTTTAAAAACTAGTCGAATATTTAACTTACACATCATTTAGGGGGAAAGATGCCTATAAAGCGTAAGTTGCGGTATAAAAAAAAATCGCGGTCTCATATCGCGAAATCACATGTGACGTCACTGATTCTTACTCGTGTAGAGCTCGTGACCCGCTGATATAGTATTACATAATGGTCACATGTTATTTTGCAATAACAAGACGACTATAGGCCGACTCAAACTGTTCATTGTAATATTAGCGCATTTTTTGCACCCCGCCCATCATTTGCAAATTTCTGTCATGAGTTCCACTGAGTCGTAGTTAGTAACTGATCAAAGCGCTTTACAGTGTATTATTACCCGTATTATACGTTGGTATATCCTCCTAACGGTCAATTGATTCAAAGATTACAAAATGAGGAGCGTATATTACATTATCAAACGAAGAGATAAATGCCCCATTTTCTTTTACCTTTATTCTCGTGATAGTATATAGAAATAATTGCCAGACTCCGGAAATTTCGCCCTAATTTATGCTGATGTATATAAAACAATACCAGATTTCAAATACCCTTGTCACATAGCTGATTATTCATTCACATTTGATGAAACTTTTAATAATACATGTAGTTGTTTTACTTAAACTTATCTTCACTACAGTTTCTTGTTCTTTCTCACAACCTTGTAAGACTTATATTTTATTACTCTCTGGAGCTAGCGCCTATAACCAACAAGCTTTGCTTTTACTTTATACTCCTTCATAATATCCTCATTTCCAATTTTGTTAGTCATTCTATTAAATTACGACAAGTAATCCAAACTGATATAACAATAATGATAATACATGAGATTTCTATAGCGCCATTATCCATTTTGATTAAATGCTCAATTAAGGCGCTTTACAACACAAAGAAAATTATACAAACATAACAAGAGAATGAATAACAAGAGAATATATCTGTCTTCAAAACGCAAGATTGAACAAGTAGGATTTCAGGTTGCTTTTAAAGGAGTTGGAGTTCTTCAGCTCCCGAGGAAGTGAATTCCACAGGGCTGGTCCGGCATGAGCAAAAGCTCGTTCCCCCCAAGATTTCTTAGAAAGCGGAACATGTAGAAAACCAGAATTGGAGGATCGTAGGGTTCGTGTGGGTTGATACTGACGTAATAAAGACTTCTTATATTCAGGGGCTGTTCCGTTAATAATGTGATAGACCAAAAGAAGGATTTAAAAAATTATCCGTTCCTTTACGGGCAACCAATGTGAGTGCGTTTGCTTGACAGAGAAACAATGCGTGCAGCTGCGTTTTGTAGCTTTTGTAATAGACCGCTTCTGTAAATTGTAATGTATACCAATTTATGCACATATATTCTCTGAGCACCTAGTGACGAGCTATTCCATTAACCTGCTTTTCATAAATGAACCTCAATGTTTGGAATCCATTTTGCATACATTATTTGTTGCTATGTCCGGCAAGCTTTCAGGTTGTCAAGAACAACCTTTGTTTGAAAGGTATGTATAAAATTTGCATACATTACCGAAGCAGTCTATTGCGCAATTTGTGAATTTGGTAAGTTGTAGAGTAGGCCGTTACCGAAATCAAGGCGTGAGGAAATGAGCGAGTGGACAAGTTTCTCTGTATAGCAGAACGAGTGAGATATTTTCGGATGAAGCCAATATTGCGTAATTGATAGCGAACTGATTTGCAAATGCTAGTAATTTGATTCGACATAGACATTTGAGAATCCAGCTTAACTCCAAGATTGCGACATATATATTTTTATGTACTTATGTTTATTATATAAACACCGTATTATTTTTTATCATTATTAATTCTTGTAAACAAACCGACAATATGTATTAAAAATGAAAAGTGAAATGTGAATATGAAATAAAAGCGAACTTGAACTTGAACTTGAAGTACTCCCAGCAGTTGCAGTGCGCAAAACTAGAATGGAAGCAAAATGGTTCATAACTGTCTTGGTTTACGACCAAAACAGAATTTGAACTTTAGAAGAAAAAAGGACATTTGCTAAAAAAAATTTTTTTTAATGTACATCTGAGAAGCCGGAGTTGCAATAAGTAAATTCAAAAAACAGAAAAGAACAGCGAACTCACATGTGATATAAATAACTGATCTTCACACGTGACTATAATGCCTTTTGCCGATAGTATTACGTAACAGTCATATGATGTTTTGCAATAGCTGTGATTATTTTGAAACTCGTTCACTGTACTCGTATGGCAAGCCATCGGGGTCTACCTACGTCTACTAGTACGCGTACCCAGTAGACGTCACGTAAAACCAAACGGTACGTCACGTCTACTCGTTACGTGACGTGTACCCAATTTCGTGTACTCTGTCGTGACCTTACGTCACGTCACGTCTGTTCAATTACGTGTGCTTTGTTCAATACGTCACGTCTTCTTTGAAATGGTCTATTTCCAGGCGTTTTTTTTTTTTTTTTTTTTTTTTTTTTTTAATGAGACCGCTTCTATTCTCTACATAGGGGATATGGGATATGACTATGAGAGTTTGGGAAATCAAATCCCGATTATCAGGATTCCCCTCTTTGTTATGAAAATGGATGGCTCTATCATGGTCAAGTTCAGGGGTCGCTGAACCGGGGGGGGGGGGGGTGATCTGGCTAGGGAGTGCAGGCTTCCCCTCCACACACATACACGCACACACACACACACACACTCCCCTTTGCTTATATTAATGATAACATATTATGCTCTTACTCATGCTCAACCTCCTGCCCCCATTTTTCAAACGCTCTGTGGCCCGTGAACTAATAATTGTTATGTCTTTCCACGTATATCAACATCGTTTTCAGGCCTAGCCAACTTGATATTAGGGGTGCCCTATTTCATTTCAAGCCTTTTTTTCAAGACATGTATACTGCGGTTTGTGGTCTATTATCTTCACTTTTGCATAAACTGAAAATGAGGGAAAGGCAACCGTTTCCTTTGTTTTCATAATAGAAGATCGGACAGGCAATCACTAAAGAAGAAGAAAATGAGCAAAGAAAATTACATTTTGTACTTGCATGATAGCCCTCATTCCCTCGAGTTTGGGGGCAAAAAACACTCAAGAAAAACAGAAAAGGAAGATTACATGTAATAATAATTTTCCATTACAACGATGTATAGGCTTAATAAGCTTATTAGTGCTCTAAAATGCAAACTTTCATCATTTAAAACCAGAATTTTCTCACATAGTCACCATCCTCCCTCATGTATTGCCCCTGCACAAAAAAGAAGAGAGAAAAAAAGCAAGTATTAGCTGTATTAGCAAGAGCAGTAATTAAAATTTATATCAAGAAAAGCCTTGATCAGGGGCGGCGCGCCCGCGGTGGGAGGGGGGGGGCAGGGGGCACAGTGCCCCCAGTTTTTCAAGTACCCCAAAAGTGCCCTTTTTATTTCTGAAAAATGCCCCCTTTCCCCCGATAAGTGCCCGTTTTTACTACTACATGTGCCCCTTTTCCTTTCTAATAAGTGCCACCTTATCTCTCTGATAACTATCCCTTTCTCCTTCTGATAAGTGTCCCTTTTCGAATCTAAATATTGCCCCGTATTCTCTCTAATATATGCCCTTTTCTCCTTGGATAAGTGCATGTTTACTTAATCTGATAGCTGCCCCTTTTAACTTCTAATATGTGCCCTTTTCCTCTTCTCATAAGCGCCCCTTTTCACCTATTATAAGTGCTCCTTTCCATCTCTGATAAGAGCCCTTTCCTTTTCTTATAAGTGCCCCCTTTTACCTATATTTTCAACTCTTTTTTGGGGTTTTTTTTTTGTTGGACAAAAAGAGCCATTATATCTAGCTACAAAGAATCAGTGCGGCTTTACAGGTACCCAAATATACAACTACAATGCAAGGCAGCGGAGCTGGAGGCAAAAGGGGCACAATTCTCCCCCCCCCCCCCCAGCAAATGATTTCTCATTCCGCTCGCTCGAATGTGCCAATAATTTACACCAAGTAAGTGCAGTATTTTCTGAAAATGTCCCCATAACTCGCTCGCTACGCTCGCTTGCTCTTACAGTATATAATGAAATCAAGCAGATCGCATAAAGTATGTATATCGGTGTAATCCTAAAGAAAACGACAGGGTTAATGAACAAATTAAAAGATCATTCGACATTCCCCCAATTAGATTTGCTGCTGTCATTTTCATTGTACATGTATATCGCTGTAAATACTGTATAACTCAAGGACTCCAGCAATAGAAAAAAGTCAAAAAAAATTTTGCTCGCTCGCTTCGCTTTCTCGCACATGAATCGTTAGACCATTACACACAACTGCGTATCAGGAAAGCTGAAGTAGTGACCCACAATAAAAGGAAGAAGGTGATGATGCTTGATAGTAACTATACTAATTAGACTGTAGGGTTATACCAGTGTCACAAAATGGTCCCTTTTTCGCTTTGTTCAACCCCTTGAAGGCCTCCTTTCCCCAAATAAGTGCCCTTTTTTGCTCCCCCCCCCCACCCCCACTTTGAAAGACGCTCAGCCGCCCCTGGCCTTGATACTATGACCCTACATATTAAAAAGAGCCACTGGCTGGCATCAAGTCTTGGGTTGTGCCCTACGAGTCGCCCCCGTGCTCCATCCTACCCCGCCCACTTCCGAGTGAGCTGAACCGGTGAATTCAGTTGATAGATACATATACTCAGCAAGACATTTCAAGTCGTAGGTGGAAAGAAAATGACGGAGTGAGACCAAGTTACGGGGAAATATCTGCCCAACGCCCATGAATATGATTTGCACAAAAAAGTAGCTAGATTAACCAGAAACGTAATAGTGGAGCGGCATATCATAATAGTCCGAAAATGGGTGGGGGGGGGGGGGGGAAGGGGCCTTTCGCTCGCGCAGCACACTCCATATAGGCATCCAGTAACCATTCATTATACACGGATTCTAGCATTACCGGTATGTACAACCTGAGTTCCTCCAATACTGCACTTTTCTTACTGATCCAGTCAATTCCCCCGTCCTATTTTTAATTTTTTTTTGGGGGGGGGGGGCGGTGGGGGGGGGGGGCATTCTATGGCGTTTGATAGGCACTTAACTTGTGGTATAGGAATGTCATAAACAGTGCTTATCTAGGGAATTATGGTGCCCGGGACAAACTATAAAACTGCCCCCGCCCCTTCTGATTAAAAAACAAAACAAAACTGATATTAACCTCAAACACTTTGTGGAAATGAATTTGAGGCACTTTACCTTGGATAGTTACAGGAAGTTTTTAAAAACTTTCAAGATCATAACGAAACATTTTTCTGCGAGTGAGCAAAGGGACCAAGCCAAACTTGAATCTTTATTTCATAATAAAAATTCAATTTTGTCATGAAAATATACTAAACATGGAATAAAATTAACAGTCTACCTCGCTGCTGGAATAGGAGGTGAAAATCGCCCCAACATTGGTCTTTCCTAGTTTTTTCCCTTTTCCTCCCCCTTTTCTCTTTTTTCTTAAATAGAGTGGAACGGCGGGGGGGGGGGGGGCGAACATCAATGTGCTCGGCCATTTGCGATGCTTCAAATTCAAGTCAGTGGCAACTCACTCGTGGTAATGAGTGTACCTGATAAGGTAGCTCCCATGTCCTTTACAACATGAACATGCCGGGGGGGGGGGGGGGGGCATAACCTTTACCAGAAGACACGGGAGCCCGTCCGAAGGTACTTGTTTTTGATGCCGTTATGGGATAGAGGGGTCTGGCTACATGCACAGAGGAACGTTAATTCTTGGCCCAAACCTGCGCACTCTTTGTCAGAAAATCATGGATGAAAGGGCCACTCTATATGAAATGTCGAAAGGAGTTTCCCTCACCAACCAGCCTAATTTGAAATATATAAAATAAATTACGAAGGGCGCAGGAGCGTCACCAGAGCGGGGCAGTGACTTCTCATTTTCCTTAAATCTCTCTTTGCAAATTTAGAAGATTGAAAATACAAAAGCTCCCTACAGTGCGAAGGGACTTCGATATCTTATTTAAAGGGGTTAAAGGGGAGGGGCAAGTTGCCCCCTTGAAAATTCTAGAAATAATAGGAACTTTCAGTAAAGTGAGGAAATTATATCGTTATAGTGAATAATCATCCAGTTAGTCTTTTAAAAGTTTGAATAAGCTATAGTTATGCAGGGGCCGCGAAGCATTTTTGAAAGTGGGGGGGGGGGGGCTGATTTGATTTCACTAGAATAATGACAAATCTCGCACCTTTTTTCGGGGGAATTTTATGAAACGTGTCTACTCAAACAAGTGTGGGGGGCTGCAGCCCCCCAGCCCCCCCCCCCCCCCGGTTCCGCGGGCCATGTTATGGAATGGAATACCACTCCTCCAACACAACTCGCCACTCCTGTGCTCCACTTCATTGCAACGGAAGCCCCCAAGGGCCGCCTCCGGGTCCCCCCCCTCCCCCCCCACCCCCCCCCCCCCCCCCCCCCGCTCTACATCTTTCTATGACCTCTTCCTCCCTCATCCATTCCGGATGTATATTGCCTTGTCTTATCCTCTGATTTTCTTTTTAAAGACCCTCTCGTATGATGACACACATCAGGGATTTCAAAACTTAACTTTTCAGGGTTGGAGGAGAACCCCTTCCACATCCACACCTAGGTGTATATGCAGTTTCCTACTATCAGTTTTCTTCCAAACTAGTAAAATTCATGCATTGTTTACCTCTCTTGGGTAATAATAATATCTTGACATTGTAAAGCGCATGAAGTATTCACGGAATACGCTATATAATGGTAACATAATTTTATTATTATTATTATTATTGTCACTATTATTATTATTATTTATTTTTTTTTAATTATTATTATCATTATTATTATTATTTCTAATCTCAAAAATTTCGTGGTAGGTGAGAGATGAAACTAAGACAAGGACAATTTACCCCCGCCGGAAAGTTACCCCCTAGCACAATTAGCCCTCGGTATCACAACGACAGCCTCCCTCCTCTCCACCCCCCCCCCTCCCAAGGGGGGCTAGGGCACAATACCCCAAATTTTCAAGTAGATTCAGCCTATTTTTGTCTGATAAGTGACGGTTTTGTTCATAAGTACCCTCCTCCTTTCCCCTTCTTATAAATGCCCCTTATCACTTCCTGTGAGCTGTGCCCACTTCCTCTTTTAATAATGCCCCCATCCTGCCACTGTGCAATTTTTAAAATCCCAGTGCCGTCACTGAACACTGAATTTCAAACTGAAAAGTGAAAATTCAGATACATTTATACATTTTTCTTTCTTACATTGTTTTAAAAATGTTAAAGGAATGGGGGAAATTGAAATAACAGACCAATAAAAGTTTGAGTAAAATCTGATAAGAAATGAGAATGTTATTAATTTTTTAAAGTTGTAATCAATCAAACACAACTTGGCAACCGACTCCGTGACGTATCTTGTAAGGGCCCATCCCATTGCCCTGCAGTACTAAAAAAATATATTTTCTGCTTTTATTTAAATCAGCTAAATACCAGGGTGAAATTCCCCTTTCATGTAACTATTTGCGAGCGACTACAAAATATTTGGCCTCTATGTTTGATTGAAAGTTTTTTTTGTTTTTTTTTTTGTTGAAGGTCTACATGACTGTTCTTTACAATAATGCATAAGCTATTGATTTGTTTGTTTTAAGTTAATATCATAGTTTTTCTCAGTGAATAATATACAATGACTTTCAAATTAGCTCTCAGACTGTTGGGCTCGACACGTGCCCAGGCCCGTCATAGAAGCCGAGGAAAGGGGGGGGGGGGGTGGGGGCAGAGTGTGAGTGTAGTCCTTGGCTTCGCTCCCTTGCAGATTAATATAGATGTAGTGTTTAAATGGTCACTATTATTATTATTTACAAATCCCGTCTACTACAAGGCCCACAAATCGAATGGGTAACACCGTCTTTCCGCCCACTCGCAAAGAAAAATAATGTGACATAAATCATTTTACAGTAAAACAATGGAAAATATTTATATTTTCTAGTGCTCTAATTTTTTGTTTCTTACTCGGTCTCTTCACCATTCCCTCGCATATTAATGAGGTAGTGTTTCTAAAGACTGTTCTGTAGAAGCACGGTTCAAGTCAAGGCCTCGGAAGTAAGGGACAGGGGCTATACTCAATTTTCCCCGCCCTTAGCGAGACAAGAACCTATATTGCACTTAATAATTTGCAGTATACAATGAATAAGCTTTTCATAGTGGTAAAAAGTACAAAGTTTTATGGAGTTCAACAGCCCAAAATATCAATAATCTTACTAGGTAGCTGTAAGCTCCCTCTTATTTTCCTGTATGTCTCCGGGCGGCCGCGTGGGGCTGGGGGGGGGGGGGGCAATTTCCTCTTTTATTGGTCCCCCCCCCCCCCTCCATGACAATAAATTTTGTTGTATCGCGATAAAAAAAAATTTTAGTGCTCTAAAATAAAGAGGCAAAATTTCACCATACCAAAACCAAAATTTTCTCACAAGTCATGGTTCCAACGCTCCGTTACATAATACACTGGTAATGAAACAGCACTGGAAACAGTGCATTTGTTGATAGAAAACCCGGTGGCGTAAAAGGGAGGGGGCAGAAGTTTAACTCTATCAATTAGTGGGCTACAAAATAGTTTTGCCCCTCCAAAACACACACAAGACCATAATTTTGCAGTATGGTAACATTGAAAAAAAAAAATGTTTTCTATAGATGAAGTACTTATCATTGCGTACTATAGAAACTCAGTCTACATGCGAGGCCACGATTTTGTGGGACAGAGGAGGATCGAGGCTCGATCTCTTCTATATGAAAAGGGGTAGGGGAGAAGGAGGATCGATGCTGATGATGATTTAAACATCAATTGATTAAACATAATATGTACATTACCATGGCGGCGGAGCCGGGGTTCGGCAAGGGGCTCGATGGGCCCTCTGCCGATTTTAGACTGCTTCATTGAGAAAATGATCTCTCTTAATTTATAATAGGCATACAATTGTTTGCGTGTGTTCTTGTTCCATCCCAGCAACAGTCACACCCCCTCCCCCCGCCCCCTGCCTGTATAACGTACGAACATTCAGTCTTTAAAAAATAATTGTTTTAATGAATACATTGAATTTATCCACAGTCTTTTCACTAACGCCTTTGCGACTAGAATATTCATTAGGCCTGTGTGACATTGACAGCCGATACACCCCCCCCCCCCCCCCCCCCTCGGCCTTAGTATAGACCCTATGACGAAATTTAGTGGAGTCTAGCTCTGCCTCCACATGGATTACAAATCTTCTATGATTTTTCAAAGTTCAAGTATATAATGCCAAGGAGTGTAACAACCGATGAAGAGGATTTTTTTCTTTGATTGTTAAGAAAACAAACCGTTTGTTTTATCATTTACTCATCATTATTTTACACTTTTTCTTCTTCTTCTTCTTCTTCTTCTTCTTCTTCTTCTTCTTCTTCTTCTTCTTCTTCTTCTTTTTTTTTTTTTTTTTTTTTTGGGGGGGGGGGGGGGAGGGGGTTCACATTTTTCGCCGGGGAGGGGGAGGAGGACGAGGATGTCTCGTTTCAATTATTATAGCAGATAACTCCTTGGTTATAGCATGGGAATGTATTAATGTAACTAGGATTCCATGGTTATAGCAAGGATAGGCAAGCTATCTCCCCATTCATGTATTAGTACCTTTTATGCACTGGATATCAGCTGGTTAATCCTTGGGTAAACAGGCGGCCTTCCAGTGGTCATGACAACGAGTCCACAGAGGTCATGACCCTTAATTGCACAACAGATGGAGGATAAGAGCGTGAATAGTGTCCATTTAGTAAAAGTTTGCATACTTTGTATGCACTATATAGCTTTGACTATTATATAGTAAACATGAGCTGTACATGTGGGGAGTTTTCCTAATCTAAATCATCAACTTGTTTCTCTTTCCTCCGTTCATTACATGGTATTTATGAATAAACTTTATACATTAATTTTATTATGAAAATTTTTATGACGATAACAATATTAATAATAATAATAATAATAATGATAATAATAATGATGATAATTATAATGATGATAATTATGATAGTAACAATCATAATAATGAAATAAAAATGAGTAGTAGTAGTAGTAATGACAATAATAAACCAACTCCGCACGGTTTATACTTTACTTTGATTTTTGTTAGTTTGCTAAAAAGAGTGTAGGCCTACTACTACTACTCTAAAATTTATAGGACGACTTAATAATCAGTCACCAACAGAAATATATCAAACACCCTGAGCCCCTGCCAAGCCCTATACTTCCCTTATTGAACAATATTATTAACGTACATGGTTTGCTTTATTGACAAAAAAAAAAAAAAAAAAAAAAAAAAAATCCTGGAAATAGACTAACTCTTAGCTGACGTCACGTAACGACCAGAGCACACGTAATTGTAATAGACGTCACGTAATGACTAGTCAAGGTACACGTTACCTAAATGACAAAGCACACGTTACAGTAACTGACGCTTCTGACCCCTTTGGCCACCTATGGCCAGAGGGGTCAGGAACGTCTGTAAAAGTAAAGTACACGTACCCTTAAACACACGTGACGTG
Organism: Heliocidaris tuberculata; assembly: GCA_025618425.1. Lineage (NCBI taxonomy): Eukaryota > Metazoa > Echinodermata > Echinoidea > Camarodonta > Echinometridae > Heliocidaris > Heliocidaris tuberculata. The sequence continues at coordinate 17,489,425 of CM046851.1, forward strand.
ATGACCAAAAACAGTACGCGTACTGAATACTGGCTTCTGATTGGTCAATATAGGTACGTGTATCGAAAATCAAGTACGCGTGGTGAGTAGACGTAAGTAGACCCCGATGGCTTGCCATATACTCGTAGTAGTTGCGTAACGAGTGATGTAACTCGTGAAAGATAGCGAAAAAAGTCAATATTTGGGTCCCTTCTGCGAAGTCACGTGAGGAGTTACTGATCTCCCGTGCTAAAAGAAGAGCCAAGGTAGAATACCAGAGGTATAAAGATACCACGCCAGAAAGTAATAATAATAAGATAATAAAGGTTTTCCCGGCCAATTTCGCAAATTTGTCAGTCTTATTCATTTTGCGAGCATTCAATTTAAACTATATTTCGGCCATGCCGTGCTATTCGGCAGTTCTGTGCCCATATATAATGATAATAATATGCCTTGTTTACCCAGGGTAGCCTCATCAGTATTATATAATATCTCCCTGAAAGCCCTGCAATCATTATTACCCATGGTTGGGATCAGGGGCGGCGCCAGGGTATTTAAATAGGGGGGGGGGGGCAAAATGACGCGTATAGCAACGTCGCACGTCGAGGGTCTTGAAATAACAAAATAGGAATAACAGTTATGTCATAATTGCATGGCCTAGCCTTCTCTTCTCCATTTCCCCTTCTCTTTCTCCTTTTTTCCCCCTTCTTCCTCTTTTTTTTTTTTTTTTTTTTTTTTTGCTCGCTTGAAAAACGATAGGGGGCGGCAGCCCCCCTGCCCCCCCTGTAGCGCCGCCCCTGGTTGGGATATAAAAGGAAAGTTCCCCTCCTATAAGACAATTTTGATAAAACAAATATATCTAGCATGCACAAGATGCATATAATAATTTATGTATATGGAAGTGGAGATACTAAGAAAATTCAGTGATATACTTTCTAATACGTTCTAAAAGACGTACTACTGTAATCAGAAAATTACATTTTTCTAGCAAAGGTTATATAAAATGGATATCTTTTCTATTTATATTTCTTTCTTTCTTCGTTTCTTTCTTTCTTTTCTTTCTTCTTTCTTTCCCCCTTCCTTTTCTTTCTTTCCTTCTTCTCATTCTTTCCTTCTTTTTTTTTTCCTTTTCCCATTTTTTGGTCGTGGAACCATTGAGGGGCTGCAGCGCCCCTAAGCCCCCTCCCCTACCTGTACGCCAGTGCTTCTGAGGAAAAATATCCCAAGGAGATTTGTAGATTTCAAGTATTGTTGTTGGGGTGATGGTTCTCAGGGGAAGATGTTCTATAGTATAATCCACATTACAAAGTAGTAAATAAATAATTACAGATGGCGCTGCAGCACAAATCATCTTTCTCGATTGGTAGGCCTAAACTCACTAAATTATGCTACTTGTCAAAGTGGCAGAGTCATTTTAGTCAAAGAAATTGGGTGACTATGCCGGATACATAATGACAGCGAAAATATGTACGTCTGAAGCAAAATTACATTTAAAATCTCTTACAAGTGCCCCAGCTCCCCCCCCCCCCCCCTTCAAAAAAAAAAAAAAAAAAAAAAAAACCCTTGCTTATTCTTATACACTTGACGGTCTGAATGCCTCTTGCCAGAGTACATTTTTTTTTTGACATGTCTGATTTTGGTTATCGGAGAAGGTAATTGTACTTTGACATAAGGAAGCAACTGTCAAATTGTACACTTCATATTTGTCTCTTTGAGAATCAACTTTTGAGAATACACAAAAACTCTTGACTAATGTAAAACGTGGAAAGGCCGAGTCCTGAGTAAATGCTCAAAACCTCTTCTGTTTGTAGGTGTCTCCCATTAATTTTTTGACAAGTTTCAGATGAAAATAGCTTCTCTTTTGGTTTTGATTGCCTGGTGCAATTGCAGAATGGAAACACAATAATTACATAAACTTAGCCTTGGAAGATAATATGCTTGAGAGAAGAAGTTATTAAACCATACGGCTGAAATAAAGACTAAGTGTGGCGTCGAGGGAGCGTGTTCTCTCTAGCGGATTCACTCATTTTGGTCTTCAGAAGCCCACGAAGGCGGTAAAGCAGGTAGTTTTCATCAATTTCCACATTCTCATTGAATTTTTAATAATATGTGTTGAGATTGATGGAGAACACAATGTCTTTGTAGATCCATTGTGAGTTTGCATTGGTTTGAATTAACGTTGAAATCACTTCGGTCCCACATGTAGAATTTTATGTACCGGTTTGATGGAGTGACAACAGTTTGCTTTCATTTGCAGTGATACACTTAGTATATATGTTCCGCTCTTAGAAGCATGATTATACCTTTTGTGTACACAAAGAGTTGGTCATACACCTCAACCCTAATGAGTTGACAAAAATCAGGAAGATACTGAAAGACAAATGGGTCAGGGGGTCGTTTCATCAAATCAACTCCATGACAGTCATAACTCTTGTCGGCGATCTACGGAAATGTCATGGACTTGAAAAACTGTTTCACGAAGACATGATAAACGACAACTTAATGATATCGATACTCATCGGCTAAGAAACATAGCCTTTGTCACAATCCATCAGATTTATGGTCAATTACCCAAACATATTTTGAGGCTCAGTTTTCCCCAAACTGTTCCAAAATGTCAAAAATGGCAGCGAAAATTAATACTGATGATACAAACATCCCGTTTACATGAAAATATGTGTTACTTGTGGCATCTTAGAATTTATAAAATTGAGAAAACTCGAGGATGCTTTTGTGATGTACGAATCTAGATTTGTAAATAAGAGGATACCGTAATTGACTAATTATGGAAAGAAGACCCAATTCGTGGACACTTTCGAGAAAATGATTAAATTAAGATATTTTAAAGCCCAATTCTTGATATTCACTTATAAAAAATACATTTACTATTATTCATATCAAAACATTGCGTGAAAATGGATAGATATAGGGAAAATACATACATGATAAATTGTCGTCGTTTAAATTGGTCTGTATATACAGACTGTTCCGTTTTCGACGCTCTTTCTATGGTAGACCGATGTTGGTATTTTAATATTAATCTCAGTTACTTGTTACGGGGTCAAGAAGTCATAAGAACATATTGTTCGTCTGCAAAAATATTACAATACGAACATTAGTAACACTATTTGATAAAGGAATGATAAATGATAGTGCTTGGAGATCAGAAAATAAATGTTCTCTTAATTTACATTTGTTATTTTTTCGCAGCCCATAGACTAACTAAAAGCTAGCTTGTGATGGCGTTCTAAAAAGATATGACAGGTTTGGAGTATCGACAAGTCACTTGTCAGGGAAGTTGTCGCTGATCTTCGCAAATACGGCTTTGTGAAACGGTTAGCGGACAAGTTGAGCGACAGCGTCGAGATGTCGCTGATCTTGTCGTTATGACGGTTTGATGAAACGACCCCCAGTAAGCTAAGCTTAACTTAAGCTGAGCGAAAAATCGATCTACGCATGCGTGAAACATGTGAAACAGAACTCTTTTTGCAATTCTGTCCTGTTGGTTTTAAGAATGGTTCTTGGCCGATAGAGCTCCCGGCCTGTAAACAGGATGGAGGTATGTATGTATAGAAAGACAATATATCACGAGATGATGATAGAAAAATAAAGATATGCATCATGCATCAGGCCTCGGGGGAAGATGTAACTAAAAGAGAAGATGAAGGGGAAAAATGAAAAGATATGAGAAATGATAGAAAGACTGAAGAGAAAATAGAAGGATAATAGCAAAGGAAAACAAAAGGAGTGAGAGAAATGAAAGGAAAGGAAGTTAAGGAACTATAGGAAGGTAAAATAACCACAAATAAATCCCAAAGAGATACATAGGGAAGAGAAAATACATAGGGAAGAGAAAATACAATATTAAAAGAAGAATTACACCAGGCAAGGTGGAATGAGAAAATGAAGGGAGAAAAAAATAATTAAGTAAACAGGAGAAGGTGATAGAGGGGTAAAGACAAGGAATATAAGAAAAGATAGAAGAGAAGATGATTTACAGATAAAAACAGAATAACAAGGAAATGTCAGAAGTAAGATGAAAAAGGGAATTTAGAGAATGATGAAAAGAAAATGAAAGAAGGAAAACAAGGGTAATATGAGGAGAGACAGAAAGAAAACATGATAGGATAAAAGCTAGGAATAAAAGGAATGATAGAAAAGAAAGATGAATTGACAAGTAATGAAATACTTGACAAAAGATTTGAAGAGAAGATGAAAGAAGGAGAACAAAAACAAAATATATACGGAAAGGGAAGTCAAAAAAGAGAACAAAAGCCACATGACAAAGACATCCAGAAAAATCAAAACAGTGTGCAAACAAGGATTGGAGCTGGTGTGCGAGGACAGTCACAATCGATACTCTACTGTCCCCATTTGAAAGCTCCCTATTTTCAAACACCACTGTGCAAAGCTCACCACAAATCATTTAAAAATTGACACTTCAGTTATAGATACAAACACCAAATTTTACATAAAGTACAATCATTTAAAATCACCGATGTTTGAAACCTTTTTTGAAAAATCAATTGGAAATAAAGATTTACTGTCGATTCTGGGGAATGGTTGATTCAGAGTCATTGTATAAATCTACTGGGTCTCTTTTCAGTCAAACTGGGTAAAACCAGCTGGTATCCCTGCAAGCACATACTGGAAAATGAGTGTAGTTATTCCTATCACAGTGTTCATCTCTATGGTCTGGAGTGACATTTTGGGGGACTGTGCATTTGACCCCTGATAGCCTTCAGATAATTTTGGAATGGGTAATTCAAGTACATCGTGCATGATATTTAGTCACTGTAAGCACTCAAATTCTGTACATGTCTACTCAAGCAACTGCAAGTCAGAAGGAACCTATTTACTTCATGTTTATTGTTTTGTTCATATTTTTTTTGAAGTCTACTTTGAGGGAACGGGGCAACACTGATCTGAAGTGTGACTGGTCAAGATGTATGCCTTTCATCGTGAGGTCCACCCCCCTACTGGGGTGGAGCACTGTGTCTACTGCCACTTCTTTTCCCCTGATCAGCAGAACCTAGTGGTAGCCAAGGGTTCGGAGCTCACTGTCTACACCATGATCACTATCGACTCAAATAAACCCACAGACAAAGGTGAGAGTTTGACAGAAAATGTAGTAGAAAGAGCTACCTCGGATTACTTCAAAAGACGCATGTATATACACACACATTCTCTTTTGTGTACGAGCTACTTAATTTTTTGACAATTTCCCAACTTTGGTAAAAGCAGTGCTATGAGATTATAAGTAGTGGAATTATTATGTTACAGTCTTCGTATTTGTAGAATGCTTTCTCGACTTGGAGATATGTTATTTTAAACTTATATTCTATGATTACAAAAAGTGATGCTACTTTTGGTTTGTTAAATAAAAAAATGAAATGTTGAACATCTGTATCCCATCTACAACAAGATTATGACTTGTAGACAACAAACGGATGCAACTCATTTGCATTTATCACTAAGTATATATGATGAAAACTTTATTTTTTATTTGCCAGTATATTGGACAATAAGAAAGTATTGAAGTGAAGACTAAAAATTTTGTTTTAGCTACTGGATATAGTAGCAAGGATTTGGGGGGCAATTGCCACACATCAAGATTAAAGAATGTGAGAAGGCTAGATGCAGAGGGTTATGGAAGAATATGACTGCCAAATAAGCCAGTTCGTAATTACAATTTGCGCATGTGCAGATAAAGGTCATTTGTACAATTGACCTTTATTCACAGTCATTTTGTACGCACCTTGATGTGCAGACCAGCATGATTTTACTTAACCTCTATTAAACGAGTAGCGCTTCCACCAAAAGAAATGTGCATGGGCATACAAATCGGGGTCATTTCAGGGTCGTTTGTAGTTTTGTACCTTGTATAATTATGAACTGGCTTATTCTATCTATATGGCACTTAGAGATAGAAAGAGAGAGAGAGAGAGAGAGAATTCAGTTTTTGTCATGAAGAGAAAGATGGATGATAAAAGAAAAGTTTATTTTTCATATAGAATGTTATACCTGTGCTCTGTGTCTTTTCTGTGGTAGACTCCAAACCCAGGAAGAAGCTGGAAGAGGCTGCTACATTTCATCTTTTTGGTAAGGTGATGTCGATGCAGAGCGCTCAGGTGACGGGATCGGGACGAGATGCTCTCCTTCTCAGCTTCATGAACGCTAAGGTAGGACATCATACCCTCCCTCTTGAAATCCTTAGTAACCTACTCAGAGGCGGATCCAGGATTTTGTAAAAAAAGAGGGGGCACAATGCCAAAGAAATACAGAATCAAGGGGGCATTTTTGTAGTTGTGTACTTAAAGTACGGTATGCCAGTTCGGTTTTATTCCCCTTACGTAAATCTGCATACTCATCACCAGACGCTTTTGTCAGACAATTGAATTCTGTCACTTCATTTCAAACATACTCAAGAACATTTGATACCCTTCATGCTTGTACTTACTCTTTTAATAAATGCAGTTTATAACTTTCTGGCCATATATGACTTGTCAATCTGAAGTTCGCAACTACTAAAAAAAAAAGGGGGGGTAGAAGAGGATTCTAGCATAGGAAGACAGAATTTATTGAACCAAGAAAATGTACCATAAGGTTGCAACATATTCTAGTTCAATCTTTCAGCCACTAGATACAAAAATACCCTTAGTTTTAATGGAATACTATGTGTAAATTATTTTTCTTTTTTAAAAATTTCTTTTTATTTCCATTTACAGGTTTCAATTGTGGAGTATGATCCCAATATGCATGATCTGAAGACAGTCTCCATGCATTACTTTGAAGAGGATGAATTAAAGGTGAGAAAATTGCCAGGAAATAATCCGTTGAGGAAAAACATTGCTGATCTTCTTTGCGAGAAAAAAATGTCAAGTAAAACCCAAGCTACCCTGAGAGGATCATGAGAAAATCAAGTAAATGCTTGATGATTGAAACAAATTCTTTCTGTAAAAGCATGCAATTGCTGGTGATTGGGAAGCATTTGCTTGCAAGAAGAACACCACTGCTTTTGTTTGCTAGCAATTGCTAGGCTTTTGCTAGTTTGCTTTTGCTAGTTTGGTAAATATTCACATTTCACATTATTCTTACTGTATTTGATTTTCAGGAGGGAGTTCATCGCAACATCTACCACCCCCTTGTGAGAGTGGATCCGGACCATCGCTGTGCAATCATGCTAACCTACGGCTCCAAGCTTGTGGTTCTACCATTCCGTAGAGAGGGGCTCATTGAAGACCTTGATAAGTCCCTCAGTGCAAGGTAATTTGGTTGGATTTCGATGATGAGGCGGTATTATATGTATTTTTTGACTGAAAAAAAAAATACAAATTTTGTTTTTATTATTCATTTACTTTGGTTGCAGTCCACAATACTTATACATGTAGATTTCTTCTTGGAATGTTGCAATTTTCGTTCAAATATAGTACTCAAAAAAATTGCTGGCCCATCATATCCTTACTTCATTTCTTGAAACCCTCTCTCATATACTGTATTACTTTTGTTATCTAACTTTACTGACCGACCTGAAGTACCGCAATATTTTTTTTTAGCAAAAGAACGAAAAGAAATATAAGTCATATAACAAAATTTACATTAAAATCTGATAATGGTTCAGTAGTCCAATCCATACAATATTGTTCTCCTAATCAAAATCAACAGTAAATATTGTACTGTATATGCTAGATTCAAGGCTATAAAAATTATTAAATTTTGTTTCTTATGTCATTGTTTTCATTTTTTAAAACCTGGTTAGTACGCGACGTGGCGCCCTGATGCCCAGCTATGTGATCAAACTGAATGAAATGGACGAACCGATCTGTAACATCCTGGATGTTCAGTTCCTTCATGGATACTATGAGCCGACGTTACTCATCCTCTATGAACCACTGCGCACATGGCCAGGGTAAGTAATACAGTGAAGCCTGTGTATAAAGACCGCTCAGTGGAGACAAGAGAAGCGGTCTAACTAGGCAGGTGGTCTTAAAGGGGGCCACCGCTCGATATCCATGTACGTTCAATTTCATTCGCTTGCCCCTATTGCAAGGCCGTGCATAACAACAATCTTGGAGCAGCGAATAAAATTGCCGTCGAGGGTGGGGTAGTTTATCAGTTGGGTTGTTCAGTTCGTCTTTCTTCTCATCGAATATTTTTCCCCGAGCAAGGTCGCCCGTGTCACTGCAATTGCGTGCTCGTTTACTGAAGATGTACGGAGATTCCTGAATATTACCTGAGCCGGGCCAAGCTCCAAAACACCACGATTGGCGACTTTTTGGTCCCTTTAATATAAAGGTTCCTTTAAAATATGTTTCAGTGTAAAATATTGTTCACAGTGGGGAAATGTGATTTTCATTGGCGGGTGCTCTGTCTATAAACATGGTCGCTAGAGCAGGTTGTTCTTTTGAATTTAAAAAAAAGAAATAAATCTACTTCTGAGCTTTGTTTGGACTAGCAGAAATGTAAACAAACTTTTGAAATGACTGATAATCCTTTTCCATGTCTATGTCTTTCCCTACAGGCGTGTAGCTGTGAGACAGGATACCTGTTCCATAGTGGCCCTGTCCCTCAACATGGCTCAGAAGGTCCACCCTATCATCTGGTCTCAGAGCAGTCTGCCCTACGATTGCAGACAGGTGCAAGCTGTCCCAAAGCCTATCGGTAAATATATCATCACACTGTAGTATGCGCTATTAAATATATCATCTCACCATAGTACATGCTATGAAATGTATCATCTTGCCATAGTGCTTGCTAAACATGTTCTATAGTGGCCCTGTCACTCAGCATAGCCCAAAAGTTCCACCCTGTCATCTGGTCCCAAAGCAGTCGACCCTATGATTGCAGACAGGTCCAGGGTGTTCCTAAATCAATTGGTAAATACATCATTTGATGTAATAATATAGTTTTATTGCCCCATTTTAGAAAAATAAAATAAACCAAAAACTATAAAACAGTGTCTAGAGCGATTTAGGGCTGGAAAGCTCCATAAGAGCTCTGGGCCCAGTTTCATAAAACTTGTCATCAGTGACAAGTTGCAATAACTGTTATAAGCTACTGAAATCCTTGCATCTGATTGGCTGAGAGCAAATTTGTCGGTAAAAATCACCGACAAGACACTTGATGAAACACCCCCCCTGGAATACTTAAAAATGGGCTCTGGTTAAATTCTTAAAAATATATAAAGATTACTATAGTAAGTATCACCTGTCCCGAAAATGAGCTCTTGTGAAAAAAGTAATATTAATTATGTAATGAACAATTCATTGAATAATTTTAATGTCTTTCCTGAGTACTGATATCTCTTACTTTTTTCTTGTCAGGTGGTGTTTTGATCATGGCACTAAAATCGCTCTTTTATATGAAACAGAGTATCCCACTGTATGGTGTGTGTCTCTCAACTCACTCACAGACTCAAGTGTTGCCTTCCGTCTTAGTAATTATCTCCCTTTCTCTCTTCTTTTTTTCTCTCCAGGTGGTGTTTTGATCATGGCAGTAAACTCACTGCTATATCTGAATCAGAGTATTCCACCATATGGTGTGTCTCTCAACTCACTCACAGACTGGAGTACCGCCTTCCCTCTTAGTAAGTCCTTGGCAGTTTGATTTAATAAAATGTATGACTTTGTTCTTTTAAAAGATTGGTTTGTTTGATTTTTAGGCAGTGATTGTATAAATGATAATATGAATGAACAAAGGACTAGACGGGAAAAGTGGAAAATTTTAAGATATTGGCAGAGATTCTAAAGAGTCATGCAAAAGCACGCAGAATGAAATTATGCTCAATGCCATTATAGTTCTTTTAGAAATGGGATCATTTTGAGGGAAAAGAAACACAACATGTTTATTCATTCTAAATGGAAATTCTTTCTGTTAAGTGAAACGAATGATCATGATCATGATCAAATTCATCACCTCACCAGAACTCAACTTCTTTTTTTAAGAGCTTGAACAAGGATATTTTGGTTTCATTTTGTATAGAAATCCAAGAAGGAGTGAAGCTATCGCTGGACTGCTCACAGGCGACGTTCATCTCATATGATAGACTGGCGCTGTCCCTCAAAGATGGAGAGATGTAAGTCTGTTCAACCTTTTCAGGTCTGCCAACCTTCAAACATGAATCAACTAAAACATGTGCTTACTTTTTACTTGGTCATGCAAACGGATGTATGACATTTGCTCCTGCGACCATTGCTCCGGTCTAACTTTGCCATGCTAATCCTAAACCTAAACCTAACCCTAACCCTAACCCTAATCCTAACCCTAATCCTAATCTTCACATTGTCCTGAACAAAAAAAACAAATCATGACCTTGACCTTAACCTTTGACCTTTCGAGATATGGACTGTGGAGCAAATGTCGCAGGAACAAATGTCGACGCCCCCATGCAAACAAACCGTGAGATGTTGAAATATTATTTGCACCATCATTGAGGTACTTTTGTGCAAATTATGAAATATACTGATACAAATAATGTCATACTACATCTTTATCTGTTTCAGTGATGTTCCTTCTCTGTATTATTATGATAATATCATATTCTTTGTCTTTGTCTGTTTACAGTTATGTCCTAACTCTTGTTGTTGATGGAATGCGGAGTGTTCGAGGTTTCCACCTTGATAAGGCTGCTGCTAGTGTACTCACTACATGTGTAAGTAAACAAGATGATATTGATTGTATAAAAGAAAACAGTAGTCTTTATGGTAAGTATGAAACATTAATGTTATTTTATAGGGAGATGTGAGTTGTTCTAGCAGTACTGTCAGCTCTTTGCCTACAAACTGACTTGACAGACCCCAGTTTCAAAACTGAGTCAAATATTTTGGATAGTGACATTAAATGTTGGTCCCCAGACGTATATAATCATATCTGATTGATACACGTCTGTAAAATCCCAAGTTCACAAAGTCACCACACATTCATTCTGGGCATTAGTTACAGGAGACCACTTATAATTTTTTTGCTACCCATTAGTTTGGTGAAAATTGTAGCTACTTGTAATAGCTGCTTGGCATTGTAGCCTTTGTATATAGCCAACTTGTCTGTCTTTTCTACTTGAATGAATCTCAGAATGTTAAAAAACGTAGGTCATCATATATATATACAATCTGATTTTCACATTTTACTGGTCTAGCAGTGATGTTTAAGAAGATCAGCATACATTATCCATGTCAGGTGTGACACTGTCTTTTTAATTTTTCAGATTTGTCCCATGGGAGACGGGTTCCTCTTCTTAGGGTCACGTCTTGGTAACTCTCTGTTACTGAGGTACACTGAGAAAGTATCGGAAACCAGTTCGTCAGGTGAGTACTGCCACTTTCCCATTATTAGCTTTATATGCTTTGCTGATAGCTGGCAGGGCGTTATCTGTATAAAGTGCTGTTCATTAATGCCCTTCTGGCTCTTAGCAGACAATACATATATGTTTGTACTAAGTTCTTTTATTAACTGTAGATCACAATGAATGAAATTTTGTGCAAATGAAGGTTTCTGTGATGATGATGTGTAAGTTCATTTGTTGAGAGCTGGAAGGGCATTATCTCTGTGTTGTAAGTTGATGCCCTCTGGCTCTTAGCTTACAAATACTCTGATTCATTTTATTCTATGTATTATTTAATTCCTCTTTCTTTTGTATTGCAGATGCATCAAAATCTGAGGAACAAAAACCGGTAAGAAGGACAAGTCACTTTTGAAGAAATAAGAATCGTTTCCATATTCTAAGGCGGAGAGACAATAGATGATAGAGTCATATAAAAACTGAATTCCTAAATCTATCGCTGTAGATTTAGACTTTGTGATTGTATATTTTTTTGTAACTTTCTTAATAGCCTTTTATTTGTAGAATGTAGAAAATAAATTATATGATTTTTTTTTAATTTCTAAGTTGCACCTCTTGATCTGATGCATGATTTCCCTTTTGCAAATCTTAATATTTCTCTTGTACATGTAAGCCATGATTAAACTCAGACAAAGTGGGTATAGTTAGTCCCCTTATTTATGGAAAACGATGTTTCATCCTCTTTCATCCCACAAAATTACCATCTCTTTTTAACTGTAATTAGATAAATAAGCAAATTTTTGTCGTCATAAAAAACTATTTCCCAGTTTTGATTCTTGACTTGGCTAATTTTCTAATTATTGATTTCATTACAAAATTACAATGATTTGCATAGAATAAAAAAGTTTACACTTGGTACTCCAGAAGTCAGTGGACTAAAGTGGAGTCAGGTTTAAGTTGAGCTGCTTTTTATGAATGAAGGCCATTATGATTATTCTCATTGGGGTCAAGTGTAGCAGAGATAGATAAAGATGTACTTGTAATATTTATTGCCAAACTTCTTGTAATGTGTGTTATTTAGGGTGAACCTCCAAGTAAGAAGATGAGGAGTGATGATGCAAGTGATTGGATGGGTAAGACAATATGTATGTCTTTGTTAAGCCCACCGCACTCTATACAATCGGTCTGCAATCCAATTTCGCAAGAAAATGTCATATCATTTAGTATGGAAATTTAAACAAGTATTTATCTTTGATTAAAGGCATTGATTAACTTTGCCCAGGATTGAAAAAAAAAATCACTGTTCCAGCTAATGCTGTAATCATAATTGCAAACCTTTAGCTCAGACAGGAATCGCCTGAGTTTTATAAGCTGATCGGTCGTTTATATATCAAGATATTTACGATTGAACATTGATGTCGGGATAGAGTACCACCGAACCCTAAAGAACTCTTACGGTTGGCATACCTCGCTCTATCACAGAATACCGTACGGGCTGGAAACCCGCTCTGAAATCGCCAAGCGCTGGTGCTTGGTTTTTGTGACTGCAGCGCAGCGAAGAAGCCGAGCGACTTGCGCTAGCGATTGATCGCGATTTTCTCTTTTTTAGGATAGTAAACGGGTTCCATTTTCTCTCATACTTTCACATATCCTTAATTATATATGTAGTTAGAGGAGTGCACACAATTCACTGGCATTTGAGCTGATTTTACAATTTTTCACAAAGTTAATCAATCACTTTAAGGTTCTAAATAGTCAAATAGATAGTAAAATCTAAATAACAGCCTGTTGCAATCCTTCTAGTGCAAAGAAAGGCCAAATCGACTCTTAATCGTAGTGTAGTTGGAGCAGTCCTACAATTTTCTGCAATTTTGAACTGATTTGGCCATTATTCCAAGTAGAAGGCTGACAATGCATCAACTTCCTATGTTTGGTATTCCTTTTATTGTTCAGAACCTGAATTGGGCAGATTCTTTTCATTAAATTTTATGGCATTACGATTTCAAAATCGGACCGTAATCAATCGTATAGTGTGCGGTGGGCTTTAGTCTCCCTTTCATTTATTTAGTGCTGATCTTGAGGATTCATCTATCACTGATGGATGTTATATGTCAGGGCAGATTCGCTCAGTTGACTCTATTTCAGTGTGGATATTGTTTCCAAACTTGCAATTTACAGATAAGCTTCTATTTTATGTTAATATATCTAAAATTAAAGGGAAAAATTTGTACTCCCAAAGAAGAACAGTGCATTTAAAAATGCAAATTTATTTGTCTGGCAGGACCAATAGTCTCGACTTATGTGAACCTCTTTCAAGTTTCTTATCTAATGAAAGAAAACTGATTATTGATTAGTGTCTTCGACCTCTGAGATGCACAAAGAAAAACTCATTTTCGACAAGTTAAAGACCATGACCAACCCTATGTATTACTTGTAAATGAATAATGAACTGGTAATCGGTAATATTCAGAACATTTTTATATTTTTCTTGTCTCCTTGAAGCATCTGACACTAAGTTCTTGGATGATCCAGACGAGTTAGAGGTGTATGGGAAAGAGGTTCAGAAAACAGGAACACAACTCAGCTCCTACTCCTTTGAGGTATGTCTCTTCATCTTGTAAGTTATTTAACCTATACATTGCCATGAAGTTTACCAACATCAATCACAACTCAAATTTTGTGAGAAAAGTTTATAATGCCCTTTTTAAATTTTTTTTATTTCATGGCATCTAACTTCTCATTAGTGGAATTTGGATTTCAAGAAAAAGGGAAAGCATTTCTTCGCTTGGTCAAAGAAAAAGTATTAGATTTCTGTTCTAAGTTTTAAACTATTTTTAACAAGTTAGTTAACACTTTAAACTTGCTTACAGCACTTGAAGGGTTAAGACTCTACCATGTTATCCTTAAGAAGGAGTGCAGACAGTTTTTATGGTATTGTTCTTAGACTTGTGAGTATATTTGTCTTTCCATATTGTCCTGTTGAGAGCCAGAAGAGCGTTAACGCTGTGTAAAGTGTATGCGTTATTGCCCTTCTGGCTCCAAACAGACGATATATGCTCCTGTACTTGTTAAGTTGTCTGCTCTGTCCAACATGGCACGCTGTAAATTTCAAACAGTAGAATTGATATAAAGGTACAACGCCTCTTTGTTCTTTTCTTAATTTGCTATGCTCAGATTTGTGACAGTCTTCTGAACATTGGACCGTGTGGTAACATGATCATGGGAGAACCTGCTTTCCTCTCAGAAGAGGTAACTCCACAGTAGATGACCCTTTTTCAAGGAAACTTCACTCCTCTTTTTTGTCTTGTACTATTGAATTCACTCCATCAGTAATCAGTTTTCATTTGTTAAATATGCTTTGTAATGTGCTCATCTGTTACTTCAAGATGTAAAAGTAATCTCTCTCTCTCTCTCTCTCTTCTATTTTCATTCCTTGTTACACTAAACATAAATAAATAAACAAAATTGCATGTAGCATGTAAATGGACCCCATCCCCTCCCAGCTCTTTTAAAGTTTGATTATAATTTCATAAATTATTTTTATCATATATCTTCAGTTTCAGGGTAATGTTGATCCTGACCTTGAGTTGGTGACAACCTCAGGCTACGGCAAGAATGGAGCTCTCTCTGTCCTACAGGTAAATTAATGTTATATATTTAGCACTGTAATAGGATTGATCATAATGTTTTAGAACAAAGGAAACTTGACCAAATGAACAAGGTGACCTGTATAGTATCAATCACACCTGATGTAATACCTCTATATGCCTCCAAGTCTTCATCATATACTGCAACAGAACTATAGTGATATGTTAGTCTGTATCTTTGATACACAAGTAGTATGTCACACTTGTTTTCTCTGATTTTTTTAAAGATATCTAGGTTTTAGTTCAAAATTATTTGTGTGAAGTAGCATTGATGCTGTGGTTGTGTATTATCTACCATATATCAGAATAGTTAGATAATTAATTTCATGATGAATAAAATCATAACTAACTTTTATCAATCGACAGAGGACAGTGCGACCTCAGGTGGTGACGACCTTTAACCTTCCCGGATGTCTGGATATGTGGACAGTCAAAAGCCTGAAGAAAACGGTGAGAAACTGCTTTTGTAGTCATATATTGAGTTGATGATTAGACAATGAAAGCCATAAAGCAATAAGAAATACAGAGACAGCTGTTGGTTTGACACAAACTGACTCATGAGAGTTTAGATCCTGGCTGGGAGAAAAATTATTTTTTGTCCATTTTAAGGAGAAAGAAATTCTCTGCAGCTTTTGATAGAAATTTTTATTATTTTGCTATTTATCAACTGTAATTAGAGTTATCTGATGATTTTTTTTGTAAAGCAGTACCAAAACTGTAAGCCTACATCATATTTAATTACAAGCTTCTTGTCTATTTTGTATAGGCCTACTGTAAAAGCAGAAACTTTCCCGCGTATTTGATGCTTGCGAATATCGCGAATGGTTCAGACTCACAAAAGTTTCATGTCGCAAATTATTGAATTATATCTGAAACAACGCTGAATTTGTGCAATTTGGGAAATGTTCCTTGCTTGTAAAATGGCAGTGGTTGAACCATTCGCGAAAGTTTAATGTCGCGAATGTTTCTGGTTTTCCAGTAATTCCACCATTTTTTTGTTGTATGATTGCAGAAGGCAGATGAGAAATCTGAGGCCTCTGAAACCAGTCCAGATGACAAGGACAAACATGCTTTCTTGATTCTGAGCAAGCAAGACTCGTCTATGGTAGGTACTCTTTATTTCTCTGGTTCAGGGTAGTTCTTAGTCCTTGAAATCATCTTTATGAACATAGTTCATGATATATATTGTGGTTTATCGCAAAGAAATGTAATGGTGAATATACAGCCTTACAGTATGTATAATATACTTGGGATGTAAAATTTAAAAATAAGAAAAAGCTAATAGTGAAAGTGGTTGATGATGACTAAGTAAAAGGTTCGAGACACGGCTTGGCTCCATGGCAACATTGCCCTCACAGTTCAAATCCTCGGCATGCTCACTCTCCACACATACATCCAAAGATGAAGCTTTCCCACCAAATCTTTGCAATGTGGAGATAGAGAGCATACAGAAAGTTGTGCAACAGATTCTGGCTGTGGCAGAGACTTGCCAAAAGCTTCACATCATGCACAAACATTTTTTCTCAATTCTCCTCTTAACTTTTCTCTTGCCCTCTCTCTCTCTCTCACTCTCTTTATTTCTGTCTTTCTTGTCCCTTTTCCATCTTATTCAAGCTGTGGATTGAATAGAGGGTAGCCAGGAGACACTATGTCATATGAGAACAATGGCTATCTGAAACCATGAAACAAATACTTGTACAAGTGCACATATATTATCATTTACCCACCAGAAGGGCGCAAATGGATGCACAGACAACAAATATATATCCCCCAAAAAGCAACATTCCGAAGTACTGACTGGTTTTGACTGCCTCTCCAGTACCCATTTCGGTCCGTACATCATCCAGATTATTAACAGTGATAGCTTCTTTCTCCAGGATCAAAGCTAAAAAAAATTGCACAAGGTGATGTATCGTTACCTTTTACGGGTACCGATTTTTAGAGTTTTCGTGCAGGCCTTGGTGCTTTAGACAGGATCGAGTTGATAGCTATCACTCTGGACTGAGTCAGGACTCGGGAGTTGGGAGTGCATTTGAAAATGATACCATATATTTACTTGGGTGGTAAGTTTTGTTGTAGACCTTGTTTCCGTTATCACTGGAAGAACCGAAAGGGAACTAGTTAATGCCCTTCTGTCTCTTTTTCGTTGTGCAGGTGCTTCAGACGGGCCAGGAGATCACAGAGGTGGCAGCAGGAGGGTTCAGCACCCAGGCTCCCACCATCTTTGCCAGTAACATGGGTGATGATCGCTACATTGTGCAGGTCATGAACAAGAGTATCTGCCTCATGGAAGGTGGTAAGTTGATGATCGTAGATGGACGACTACCCCATGGACATCTATCCCTTGGACAACCATGGACAATTACTTAATACAATAAATACTCCCCTTGGATGATTACCCTGGTGCCCAAGTGAGGGGGTAATTTTCCTAGGATGGAACTGTAGTTGTCTTGGGATAGTTGTCCAGTGTGTAGTTGCCTTGATACTGCAGTAATGAGATATTTCTCCTAATAAGAATTTTATCTGCAATCAAGAGCATTGTTCTGTTGAGCAATTTAGAGTCAGATCGGCTGATTTGTGAGGCAAGGTTTTTATCCTTTTAGATGTTTAGTACAAGACTTGAATGCACTTCGGAAACCTTGCAACTTAATTTTCTTTCCTGATTCATTTCTGCAGTGGAGCAAATCCAGCACATGGTGTTAGATGTTGGCTCTCCCATCAAGCAGTGCTCTCTGGCTGACCCCTACCTCCTGCTACTAACCGAGAAGGGTGACCCGATCCTCATGACCCTCAAGTCTGACCAACAGGGCAATAGTCATCGCCTCCACATGAACAAACTATCACTGTCTCAGGTGAGTGGTTGGTTGATTATTTTGGTTTTGGTAGTGAGGAAAATCAAAATTTCTCACAGAACAGTGCGACCCGATCATAATGACCCTCAAGCTTGACCAACAGGGCAAGGGTCATCGCCTTCATATGACCAAGCCCACGCTCTCTGGGTGGTTTGATTCAGGATTCAGGATTCAAGATTCAAAATATAGTTTCAGTGTACAATACAAAAATTTGCTTTCCTTTGGTATTACGTGCACGGTAAGCAAAAACAAAACATGATATCGTGTGTTGGGAGCCAGATGGGCATTAACTCTCTGTAACATTGTATGAGCAAACACCCATATGGCCCTCAGCAGGTTATGCAAATATAATTCTGTGTCACATCATAAATGCATTCAAACATAGATATACTAATAAAGTGAAATAGATAACATCATTGCAATGAGCAAGAGAGAGAAAGTGAGAGAGAGAAAGAAAGAGGAGAAAGAGAGAGAGAAACAGATCAGTAGCTGGCAGAGTCCACTTCAATTTGGTTTGGTTTTGATGGTGACTGCAAGAACACAAATCAATAATATCCTGCGTTCTCTGCAGATATTTCTTTTCAAACTGATTGCAGTTTTTTTTATCCTTTTTAAACCCATAGTTGTAAATATTTAATGAGTTATTAGCAATCCTAAGAGTCAAAATATGTTTCATTGCACCTTGTAGTCAATATTTGTCAATCATGTCACCACCAATATCCTGAGTTCTCTTCAGAGATTTCTTTTCCAACTGATTACAGTTTCTTATCCTTTTTATACCCATAGTTGTAAATTTGTAATGATTCATTAGCAATCCTAGGAGTCAAAATATGTTTTATTGCACCTTGTAGTCAATATTTTTCAATCTCGTCTCATCCCCCACCTCTAGAAATCCAAGATTGTTGCATTGTGTGCGTACAAGGACACCGGTGGGATGTTCACCACAGCCAGTCTCTCTGCGAAAGAAAAGACCAACGGAAACGGAGCAGAGAAATCGTCATCAAAGCCAGAAGCAAGTAGCCTCAACACTAGGTATTTGAATGAATTACTTATCCAATACGTACCAAACAGAAACCTCAGATCTTCCCAAAAGTCTCTCCTCACAATTCCACAAATGAATACAAAATCTTATGGGTCACACTCTTTTCAGGGTGCATCGGCAGAACTTTTGAACAAATTGTGATACCATTGAAAACTTTAAAGGCACATCTTAAAACATTTCTTTTTAAAATAAAAATAATTTCCAGTGTTAACTGGTAACTAGAGGAAACACATGTATGTTGAGCATACCTCAATCTTCTCAAGCTTCTCTATCCACTTTTTCTTCTTCCTCTTTCTTACAGCGCATAGGGACATATTGTGATATGCGCTATATAAATATGGTATATTATTATTATTAAATGCTCTGACTTAGCTCTGGCGACAATGCTCCGGGCTTTACTTCATCAAAGATATAGGGTTAGGGTTAGGTTTGTGATCGGGTTTAGTTTGGGTTTAGGGCTAGAGTTAGATTCTTAGGTATATTATTCGGTGTAGGGTTGAAGTCAGGAATGTGACTGTGGAGCTGTTGTCACCAGAGCATGTGTTGTACAAATGCTTTTCAAGCCTCGTTCAGACAGGAGACAGTTGACCACCTTTAAAACAATGATTAACTAATGGCAAGTGGTGGTCAAAAAAAGAAAAGGCTGCGTGCTACAAAGGTTAGGTTAACAAAGGCCCCTATTGAAGTGTACTTACCTGAAGCGAACTACATTGATGTGATTTCATTTTGCCAATGCATTATTTTAGGCATGTGTCATATGAAACCTGTACATAAAGACCGCTCAAGGAAGTCAAGATGGCCATTATGTACAGGTTCCTTTAATACGCATTTCAATGAGAAACACTGTTCAAGGGAAACAAAAGTTGTGGTTTTTATAGACAGATGGTCCTTCTATACAGGTGGTCACTATTAAGCAGGTTTGACTGTATCTGAAACGAAGGGACAGTCAAAACTAATGTCTTTAGAATTGAATGCAGAGTAGAAATTGTGCAGTGAATGTAGAACATGAATATCGATAATTTGAAGTAAAGATAAAGTGAGTTCTGGTCGCGCGATTACATTGATTGTAAAGAAACTGTCTCAAAGCAACTGGGAAAGGTTGATCATGTCTACATAGGAATTAGTGTGTGCTATGAGGTTTTGGAATGATCAAAATGATTAGATATTGACTGAAAAGCACATGCACTGCACACAGAAATGGGTATATGGGACTGCACACACTTGCCCAGAACTCGACCTTCTCTTTAATACTCCATATACATGGATGTGTGCGTGACAGAGAAAATGCAATTGCAGTAATTATGAAAAATACCGTCCAATGAGGTACATGAATAAGTATTTCTTTTGTGTGTCTCTGCTCCCAGCACTGTAGATGACGAAGATGAGTTGCTTTACGGATCATCAGAACCTGTGACCTTCACCCCTGCTGCACCAGAGATGGAAAAATCAAGGTATTATTATTATTGGTAGTATTGTACAGTGTTTGGCAATTATCAAAAGAATATTTTTCATGTCTTTCTCATAAACTTTCTCAGCTGAATTCAATTCTAATCTTAAATGGGTTTATTTTGACAGTGATGCTTTGCATACATTTGCTAAACTGCACATATTTACTATAGTTTCTCTATACATATTACACATTACACCATACATTATTTACTCACATTTTGAAGTACTGGTACATGATTTGTCATATTTTTCTAAAGAATAAGATGTAATTCTTCTGTTTCATATCATATAGCAAAAGTGAAGAGGACAATGAGAAGAGCTCACATCAAGAGACTACATACTGGTGTGTTTTCTGCAGAGAGAATGGACAATTGGAGGTAAGTGCTGATCACAGTTTGGTCATGACAATTTTCTCATTTTGTGTTTTCACTTGTCAGTGAATAATTAGGAGATTTGAACGTTTTTCATAGCAGGAACCTATTGGTTTTTGTAATTTCAGTTACAAATGGCTGGTGCTGTTTTATTTGTGTAAAATTACAAAATGCTGATTTCTTTTTTCTTCTTAGGGTTCTAGAATATCAGAAAGATTTTCATATTAACGGTAAAGCATTAAAATGGAAAGATGATTATTTCTAAGTTCACATATATTCAGAAAGTGTCAGCTCTTGATTTGTTATGGAATATAGAAATTGATGTTTTCGAGACCATATCTCTCCGAGTGTCGCCTATTTCTGTTTCTCATTTGCAATTAAGCTACTGCTGTATGTGTGTGTCTCTCTCTCTCTCTTGCTGTCTCTTTTTGTCTCTCTCTTTCCTCATCTTCCTCAAACTTTCACACTCTTCATGTCTCTCTTCTCTCTCACTTTTCTGCCTCTTTTTGTCTCTCTTCTTGCTCCCTCTCCCCACTCTCTCACTATCTCTCACCCTCCCTCTCTCTCTCTCTTCCTCTGCTCTTAACCTCTCTCTCTCTCCCCTCCCTCTCCATCTGTCTCTCTCTTCACAGATGTACAGCCTACCAGACATGGTGCTAGCCTTCTTGGTCAAGAACTTTCCTATGGCCTCCAAGGTGTTGGTGGACAGTGGATCAGCCTTCATGACAGGGTAATCATCTAGATTGGCACAAATTGTCTAAAAGTGTTGGCAGAGATAGATATACACCCTGTTTCAAATTCAACTGAATGTTTTATTGGGAGCAAGATTACATGGGTCATGACAACAGTGTTATGGAATTCCTTTGATACTACTTGTCCAACTAGGAAGATATCCATTTGTACCGATAGAATTGTTACTGAAAGTCAGCATACATTTTTTCCTCAAGTTTTCAATAATAAACATTGTTCAATTTTCTTCTAACTCTCACGAACATTTTCTCGTGTATACTGAGACTAATTGATGAACAATATATATATTTTCATTACCATGTCAAAATATTGATTGTTATTGTCCCCGCCGAACGAAGTTCGCGAGGGGACTATGAAACGGGCTCCGTACGTGTGTGCGTGTGTGTGTGTGTGTGTGTGTGTCCGTCCGTCCGTCCGTCCGTCCGTCTGTCCGTGTGTGCTCAAATGTTAGAAAATGCTACTTCTCCGTCATTTCTTGGTCGATTTTGATTCCGATTGTTTTATCTGATAGGGCTGGGTGGGGGCTTCCAAACTTCTACACAGAATTTTGAAATTCATTAATTATGCAAATTTATGCAAATTTATTCAAAATCGACGAAAAATGCTACTTCTCCTCTATTTCACATCGGATTTTGATTCCGATTGTTTTATCTGATAGGGCTGGGTGGGGGCTTCCAAACTTCTACACAGAATTTTGAAATTCAATAATTATGCAAATTTATGCAAATTTATTCAAAATTGACGAAAAATGCTACTTCTCCTCTATTTCACATCGGATTTTGATTCCGATTGTTTTATCTGATAGGGCTGGGTGGGGGCTTTCAAACTTCTACACAGAATTTTGAAATTCATTAATTATGCAAATTTATGCAAATTTATTCAAAATTGACGAAAAATGCTACTTCTCCTCTATTTCACATCGGATTTTGATTCCGATTGTTTTATCTGATAGGGCTGGGTGGGGGCTTCCAAACTTCTACACAGAATTTTGAAATTCATTAATAATGCAAATTTATGCAAATTTATTCAAAATTGACGAAAAATGCTACTTCTCCTCTATTTCACATCGGATTTTTATTCCGATTGTTTTATCTGATAGGGCTGGGTGGGGGCTTCCAAACTTCTACACAGAATTTTGAAATTCATTAATAATGCAAATTTATGCAAATTTATTCAAAATTGACGAAAAATGCTACTTCTCCTCTATTTCACATCGGATTTTGATTCCGATTGTTTTATCTGATAGGGCTGGGTGGGGGCTTCCAAACTTCTACACAGAATTTTGAAATTCATTATTCATGCAAATTTATGCAAATTTATTCAAAATGGCTGAAGGTTCATAATGTTTTCATGTTTTATATTTCAGTTGTATACATGCATTGTTGGTATTCTCTTCTTTTGCATGCAGTAACATTATTATTTTATTCACTAAAGTTTTTCACTGAAGTTTTAAGGTTCAGGCTAGTTAATTTCCACAGATTTGCACTTCCGGCGGGGACATTTATTACGCATTGCGTAATTTACTCATTCATTGATTACGCATTGCGTAATTTACTCATTCACTTCCGGCGGGGACATTTATTACGCATTGCGTAATTTACTCATTCACTTCCGGCGGGGACATTTATTACGCATTGCGTAATTTACTCATTCACTTGTTAGTTAGGAAAGATCTTTTCTACCATTTTGTGGAAATTGTAATTGTTTAAAAATGACTTCCCGTTTCCTAGAGATCAAAGCCAACAACATGAGATGCTTCAGCAGGTCCAAGAAGTTCTCCTGGTTGGTCTGGGACATGAGAGGAAGAAGATCTACATGCTGGTAAGTCCCGTTGTCCAGTAGCTCTTTCACACAAGTGGAAAATTTGTATGAAGATACCAGGTATCAAGAAACAAAATGGCTTTATAGCAATAGGGGCACACACTGGAATATTATTTAAGGAAACATAACCTCTTTCACACGAGATGATTGTATAAATACAGGGGCACACCTTTGAATATTGTGTAGCGAAACAGAAACCTAATCCGTACCTGTAACCATATAAGGATATACTGTAAAATGCACCTTGATAAGGAGAGAAGGGCATGGATGTTTGTAGTGTTGACAAGACAAGTCATTTGTGATTCTCTTTTCAAGTTCTTGTACGAAATGACGTCCAAACCTCTGTTTCGCTGTACATGTCTTTATGCAACGTTTTTTGGGGTAGGACTTTGCATAATAAGATAGATGCTGTGGGGTTTTATCAGGGGTATAGAATTTTTAATGTACCTTTGTTGTATTACTGAATATTTCTCATGCAATATATGATACCATCTGTTAGGAGCCATAAGGGCATTAAGTCCCATCTTTTATACAGAGTTACCGCCCTTCTGGCTCCAAACAGATGATACATTTTATTAGACATCTCCATCAAGCTTTTATTAAAGTTCAGGACAATCCAGTGATTCCAGTCATGTATAGCATTGAAATTATTATATAATGTCATTGTACCATTGCTGATTCATGTATTTCATTCATGCATGAAGATGTGTATCAAATCAAAATCAAATCATATTTGTTTATCTCTTCCTACAGGCACTAGTGGAAGATGACATCATGATCTATGAGGCTTTCCCTTACCACACTGTCACACAGGAACATCATCTCAGAGTCAGGTTTAGAAAGGTATGTGTGTTGATGTGGTATAGACTATTTGGTAGGCTGAATTTATTTTACAAGACAGATGGAATCCTTAAAAGATATTATTTGTCTTAAGGTGGTATCTCACTGAGCGGCGAATGCTTACGAACGTTGTTATTTTTGGATTCGCCAACTTTTCTGACGAATATTGGCGAAAATCAGGGTTCACCTCGGTCATTAGCGACATGGTCACGTGGTTGCTGTAGCATTGGCGAATCATAAAGAACTTTAGCGAGTAATAGCGACATGTCTTACAAGCATTTGCATGTCTTACAACTGTTATGCAAACGCTTTAAATTAATTTGCAAAGAAATTTTGAATTCGCAAAGAAATTTTGAACATGTTCAAAATTTCTTTGCGACAATAAAAACTGTTTGCAAACTGCTCTGCAACCATTTACGAACCCTGACATAACCCCAAATTTGCTACATTCGCAAGCAATCACCGCTCAGTGAGATACCCCCTTTAAGGCCACCACACACCTTACAACCAGACTTGGACTAGATTTTTAAAGTGAAAATTCAAATACCCCTAAGTTATTCCATAATTAATTTTCTTTGACCGTTCCAGATCTCAGTAAAAAAGAATTGTAATTTTATTACTTCAAATATAATCCTAATACATTCCTTTATCGGCCATACAGAGATGATCTGACTTACAAAACATGTCATTTGAAAAAGCATCCTTTGCCTCTTTCAACAGATACCCCACAAGATTTTAATGAAGCCCAAGAAGGCAAGGCAGTCTAAGAAACCAACAGCAGAGGGCGGTACCAAGCCAGAGACGGAGACTGAAGCAGAGAGCGATACAACCAAAACCCAAACAAGACGGATCAACAGACTTAGAGAGTTCCACAATGTACAAACATACTCTGGGGTAAGACAATTATCGAGCAATAAATATATGTCATCGAACCATGAATAAATATCGTTTTATTTGCCATGCATAGGAAGGATTCCTTTTTATTTTTCTCATTATTTTCTGAAGTGATTTCTAATACAATGTAAACTCACTATAACAAGGACCTTAGGACTATGAAAATTACCTTGTTATATCAGGAATCTTGTTATATCAGAGCTCTTTATAAAGAGTTTTTCCACTGCACTATCAATCTTGTCACTGCAGTATAAGATGGCTCACTGGTAGAGTAGGTTCTTGTAACCATAGAGTTTCAGGTTTGAAGCCAAGTCGATGTGCTTGGTATGGACTTTATCCTCCATCAAATAAAGACATTAACCTGTAGGTCCACTAGTTTCTTAACAAAAAGCATGAGTAAGACACATGAAAGTGAAATATGGTAAATTTTAAATGTTAAAGGTGAAGAAAGTAGTAAAAATGACTTCAAGTCGTTGCAAAAATAGGTCATACATTTACTGTGTATGAGTATACCCCCAAATAATGAAAGCATCACATATTTCATGATGAATACATTTAATATCAGGTCTTCAAATATTGCTCTTGAAGGTATTCATCAGTGGATCCCACCCTTACTGGCTGTTCGTCACCTCCAGGGGTGCCTTGCGGACTCACCCTATGCCTGTAGATGGCGCTATATCATGCTTCGCTTCATTCCACAACGTCAACTGTCCCAACGGGTTTTTGTATTTCAACAGAAAGGTGAGATCCAACATTAACATCATAATGTATCTCTTCATTGTATTTATCAGAATTTGTGAATAAGTTATCAAATCAATTAATGTTTTGTATGTTTTATTATATCTTAACATTGAAAAAAAGAATTTGTTTTGTTTATATTTTATCAAATGATATGATTAAACATTTAAACAATTGAAGTAAACTTTATGTATGAAGTAAAGACTTTATAAAATATAGAATATATGTTAGAACTTTATTGCCTTCTTTGTGGAGTACAAAGTGTTGTCTGACATATATTATCTGTTTCTGTTTTTCAAAATTTTTTGTAATTCATTTGCATGTAAATTTGTCACTTTTCTTTATACTCTCATTATTATAAAATCTTTTACTCCTTTCCACAATTTCTTGTTAATTATTCTGCCTTTTCATTAGTTCCTTTTTCTTTCTAATATTTTAGTAGTTTTAAACATGCACTGTATGTACATCTATCTGTCTATGTTTGTCTAAATGTGTATACATGGGCCGCGGAAGCAGGGGGGGGCTGCAGGCCCCCCCCCCCCCACTTTTTTGAGTAAACACGTGTCGTAAAACCTCGGAAAAAAGATTCGAAAATTGTCATTAATGAGTGAAATCAAATATTCCCCCCCCCCCCCCCCCCCACTTTCAAAAATGCTCCACAGCCCCTGTACAATGCTTCAGTAATTGCCTGTAGATCTGTCCCTCCTTTGTGTTAGTTTATTTGCAACATGATCGCAAAGATTTATAAAAGAGCAATCTTGGACATTCATTTGCCATATGCACCACCTTGTGAAATGTGCGAACATTAAACTGACAATGGGTAATCTGAATATGATTTCTAATGACAATACAATAGGATATTGAAATTACCCTTGAAGTGATATCTTGAAAGTTTTTTGGATCATGTTATGTAATACTTTGCTGTGTAACGATGCATGTATTCACCTGTATTTTGTGCAGGATGAGCTAAGGATATGTGTGCTACCCTCCCACCTGTCATACGATGCCCCCTGGCCAGTTAGGAAGGTCCCTCTCAGGTGTACCCCTCATTATGTGGCATACCATGTAGAGACAAAGGTAAGGAAATCATACACAAAAATCAGTTGTGGATGTCACTTTGTGGCATACCACGTAGAGACAATAGTAAGGAAATCATATACAAGAATCAGTTGTGGATGTCATCTTTGCCTCACTTTATGGAATACCACGTAGAGACAGTATTAAGGAAATCACCTGCAAACACCAGTGATGGTTGTCATTATTGCCTCACTTTGTGGCATACCACGTAGAGACAATATTAAGGAAATCACCTGCAAACACCAATGATGGTTGTTACTGTTGCCTCACTTTGTGGCATACCATGTAGAGATTAAGGTAAGGAAATTACACCCGAAAAACATCAATGGTTGTCATTGTGACACCTTCTAAGGCCACATTTAGGTATGCTTTCTTAACCCTCCTGTAAAATAGCACAATCAATCTAATTTCAGCAGAAGCTTGGCAAATTTATGCTCAGCAATATTTGACGTAATTGATGAAAAGATATTTGGTACTGCAGAATCGGAGAATAGCGCTGAATAAATCTCTGTATCATCTTGCGAAGTTTGACACTGTTTTCTTTCCATGTAGCATTTAGTATTTGTTTGGATTTTTTTTTTTGTGGCAGCAAATGTTGTGATTCCTATCCTCTTTTTCTTCTTGTTTTCTTGTTGTCTCCCAGACATATGCAGTGGTCACAAGTGTACAAGAGACAAAGACACATGTATGGAAAGTGACAGGAGAAGAAATAGGAGAGGAGCCCATAGAGAGAGGTGATTCAGGGCCCCGTTTCATCAAACTTGTTATCAATAACAAAGATACAAATATCTGTTATAAGCTACTGAAATCCTTGCATCTGATTGGCTGAGACCAAATTAGTCATGGAAATGTGGCACTTGTTGCCGATAACATGTTTTATGAAACGGGGGCCCAGATCTATACAGGTTGTCCTCAAAAAATAGAACAAGCATTTGATTCTCAAATTTCAGAGAATTTACCATCATGATCAGTGGAACTTTTTAGTTGACATAATTAAAAGCATCTTTTGAACTTTCTGTGAATTTTACAATAAAGATAGTCAAGAAAAATAATATCTTTTTTTCCTGATTGCTGATTGAAAGGAGATACTCGATGAACTTTAAATTAATTTTTTTTAAATGCTATCTTGACTGGAACAATGAAGGCAAAATAGTTTCTGTTAATAAAAGAAATAATAATTCAAACAGAAAATCATTCTATGAATTCCTTTTCCTCTTATTAGCAAGATATTGGAGTTCAGCTTTCTTAAATCCGTGGATAGGATAAAATCAGATAAATTACTAAATAAATTATAAATTAGTGCAAGATTTGCAAAAACATCATTTACTGACATGCAGTATTAAAAAGTTTGGAATACAAGATTTTGAATAAAAAGGTGTTATGTGAATCCAGAGCTATACATAGACCCTGTGGTCACATCAATGTCAGCAATATACTTCCTTTATTATCATTTATAATAAATTACTTTTGTCACTTGAAATCAGTGTTCTCACTAGTGTATCGTTCCCTTGGTGCTGATAACAAGCATGAGGGATCTCAGAAACCAAGTGTGAATTCTCTCCAACAAGGGTACCTACAAGGGTAATAAATATATCAGTGCATACTTTCAACCTCTAATTTTTTTTTGACACTCGCAAATCACCTGTCTGATGTGACACAAGGCCATATTTCACTCGTTGTGGACCAATGAATTTGCCAATGCATACTTTCTACCTGCAAGATTGCTTTGGTCCTCTCCGATCACCCCCCCCCCCCCCCCCCCCATGGGATTCCGCAAAGCAGTATTTCTTTCAGTGTGAACCATGTGTAAACAATTTTCTGCAGAGAAGGCTGCTTGAAAATGCCCACTCCTTTTACTGGTTTCTGTTCACTTTTGTCCCACAAATACGAAATACGTTTAGATGATCGCTTTGTGCCAACCACCAAGGAATGTTTCTCCATACAACTCTTCTCGCCCGTCAGTTGGGAAGCCATTCCTAACACAAGGTATTTAATTTATTTATGATTTAGGGTGATTCTGTGAAATATGTCCCCTTAAGACTTAACTCTTTTATCCATTTATGTCTTTCAATAAAATGGAAAATCTCTAGAATTGACTCTTGACTTATTGTAGTATTGCCAGAAAGAACCATTAGCCAATCATCATATCGAGAGATTTTCAATTTTTTGTCCCCGCCGAACGAAGTTCGCGAGGGGACTATGAAACGGGCTCCGTTCGTGTGTGCGTGTGTCCGTCCGTGCGTCCGTGCGTCCGTCTGTCCGTGTGTGCTCAAATGTTAGAAAATGCTACTTCTCCGTCATTTCTTGGCCGATTTTGATTCTGATTGTTTTATCTGATAGGGCTTGGTGAGGGCTTCCAAACTTCTACACAGAATCGTGAAATTCATTAATTATGCAAATTCATGCAAATTTATTCAAAAGTGACAAAAAAATGCTACTTCTCCTCTATTTCACATCGGATTTTGATTCCGATTGTTTTATCTGATAGGGCTGGGTGGGGGCTTCCAAACTTCTACACAGAATTTTGAAATTCATTAATTATGCAAATTTATGCAAATTTATTCAAAATTGACGAAAAATGCTACTTCTCCTCTATTTCACATCGGATTTTGATTCCGATTGTTTTATCTGATAGGGCTGGGTGGGGGCTTCCAAATTTCTACACAGAATTTTGAAATTCATTAATTATGCAAATTTATGCACATTTATTCAAAATTGATGAAAAATGCTACTTCTCCTCTATTTCACATCGGATTTTGATTCCGATTGTTTTATCTGATAGGGCTGGGTGGGGGCTTCCAAATTTCTAAACAGAATTTTGAAATTCATTAATTATGCAAATTTATGCACATTTATTCAAAATTGATGAAAAATGCTACTTCTCCTCTATTTCACATCGGATTTTGATTCCGATTGTTTTATCTGATAGGGCTGGGTGGGGGCTTCCAAATTTCTAAACAGAATTTTGAAATTCATTATTCATGCAAATTTATGCGAATTTATTCAAAATGGCTGAAGGTTCATAATGTTTTCATGTTTTATATTTCAGTTGTATACATGCATTGTTGGTATTCTCTTCTTTTGCATGCAGTAACATTATTATTTTATTCACTAAAGTTTTTCACTGAAGTTTTAAGGTTCAGGCTAGTTAATTTCCACAGATCTGCACTTCCGGTGGGGACATTTATTACGCATTGCGTAATTTACTCATTCACTTGTTTAGAATTGATTTTATAATTTCAGGATCGAGTGCTAGCCAGTGGAGCGTGGGACACATCTGAAAGTTAACCTTATGTTTGGGAATTAAAATGAGTTGTTCAGAATTTACTGTATCATTTCATGTTAGAGGTTGAACCTGCAGGTCATTAATAGCATTAGAATTCGACGTTTGAGCATTAAAATATTTAGAATTATGTAATTTGAGGAACGAGTTCAAGCAAGGTGAGAATGTCACATGTCTGAAGGTTTTTAAATCATAGCTACGAAAGAACCATGAAGACAATAGAATTCCAGTCTTAAGTTTTGGAATAGAAATGAGTTATTTTGGATTGATTTTATAATTTCAGGATTGAGTTTGAATCAGTGAAGAATGTGACATGTCTGAGGTCATTAACCTCACCTGTGAAAGAACAAAAACAAAAAAATCAAACTTCAATCTTACCATTGGGCATGAAAATGAGATTATTCACAATTGATTTCCTAATTTCAGGATTGAGTACGAGCCAGCAGAGAATATCACGTGTCTCAAAGTCGTTAACCTGAGTTGCGAAGGAACCATGACTGGAAAGAAAGGCTACGTTGCCGTGTCAACCACTCATTGTTTCTCTGAGGACCTACAGACAAGGGGATCGGTAAGATTACTTGAATGAGGGCAGTGGTATAGCCACGGGGGGCCTATGGGGAGCAAGAATGGCAAGAAAAGAGGATAAAGGGAGAAAGAGAGGAGGAGCAGAGAGGGAGTCAGAAAAGAAGATGAGACAACCCACTCCCACACCCTACCTCATTGTATGGCCTTGTTTTAGTGAATCACCATTTGCTACAGTGACGACAAGCCAGTTCATAATTACGATTTGCGCATGTGCAGCTAAAGGTCGTTTGTACCCAGTACAATTGACCTTTATATGCTTTCATAGTGTGCGCACCATGATGTATGCAGAAGTATGATTTTACTTGTTAAACAAATAGCACGTCCACCAAAACAAATGCGCCTGCATGTACAAATTGGGGTCATTTCAGGGTCATTTGTACCATTTACTAATTACGCACTGGCTTATTGCTCCAGGGGAGCGTTTCATCAAGCATTTTGTCAGTGATTTTTACCAACAAATTTGCTCTCAGCCAATTAGATGCAAGGATTTCAGTAGCTTATAACAGTTGTCGGTAAAAATCATTGACAAAACACTTGATGAAATGCTCCCCAGGCTTTATTTCGTCAAAAATATAGGATTAGGGTTGCACTTTGTGTTTTTGGTTAGATTTAGGGTTTCACCATAGGTTTAGGGTTAGGTTTACTGTTTGGTGTACAGTTGGATCCAGGGTTGTTGGAGATAGGAATGGGGTTAGTGCCGGAAATGGACCACGGAGCAATTGTTGCCAGAGCATGTGTCGTACAACCCTTGATTCCTCCCATTTGATTCACCAAGTAAGGCCTGTGCCCCCTTAATAGCTGGACCCACACTATGCCCCTGCTTGAGACACCCTACTACATGTACTTAGAGATTTGTCTGTAATATTGTCATCGGATATATATTTGTTATCCCTTTCTCCTTTAAGTCTTTTGCAACTATGTTCGAGTATCAAGTAATTTGCTGATATTATGTGACCAAGGCTGACATCATTAAGCACTTTTTTCTTTTATTTTCCCTTCACTAAAATGTGTATTTTGTTAATCTATTTGTTTTATTTATATGACGTATGAAATTTTTAAATAAATGATGGAATTGCATAAAAACCTGAATCAAAATTTGTTCAGTACAAAGAGCAGGTGTCACACACAAAAAAAACATAGCAGTGCTCATCTAAATCACTGATTAAAGTCATGATTTTTACAGAAAAAAAAGTGATTTAGATTAGTTTCTCCTTATGGATTTGATTTAAACCATGGCTTCTTTTTCAAATAAAAGAAAGTCACCAAACCTAAAAGTATTTTCAGTGAGAAGACTGTTTTTTGTGCTGTACTTAAGAATTTAAATCCCCTTTGCATCTCCCCTTTTGTTTTGATTAGGTGTACATCTACGATTGCATTGAAGTTGTCCCTGAGCCTGGACAACCCCTCACCAAGAACAAACTAAAGGTAAGATACTTCTAAATGTAATGATTTGCCCCCCTCCCCCACCCGTTGTCTAATTTATTACTATAAGGCTGTTAACTGTATGATGACAAATTAATGTCTGTCAGGCTCTCAGTTACTCTCAGTGTGTATCCATCTAGTCACTTCCAGCTCCTCTGGTTATAATATATATATATATATTGGAGGGAATAAGGTGCGATTAAAAACTGCACATTCATCTCAGATAGATCTTTTATCTTATATGATTGGGGTTGGAGTTTCCCCATTTGACAATCATTTCGCAAAAAAAGAGAAAATGTGCATTTGTAAGTGTCACCAGTAATTTTCTGTGATGAACCAGCTGTTCAAATGACTCAAATTCACAAGTGCGCTTACGCTGTATAAAAATGAAAAATTGTGTTATACTGCTGTTTTCTCTATGCCTAGCCTGTGCCTTGGTATATGAATATTGACAATTTCATATAAAGGAGTCTACCGGTACATGTATGTACATGTATGTACATGTACACAAATGCATGTTTTGAGCTGTCAAGAATGTGAACATGGATATTCACAGAAAATGAAGGAGAATATTTTTTCTGTTATGATTCAGGCCCAATAATTGATATATATAGTGAAACCTCCTTATAAAGAACACTTTTATAACAAACTGTCGTTATAACAAGGTGATTTTACTGGTTCCCCTTCTTTGTATTCTATTGTTTTTTTTAGCCCTGATATAACAAGGTTTCAATATAAAGAGGCAATTTTCTTGGTCCCAAGGAGTTTGTTATAACGTGGTTCCACTGTAGTGCATAATGAGTAGTAATGAATACTCTATGAACTTCAATGCATGTATTGTAGTAGAGATTGTTAACACATCTTTTCGTGCAATTCTTCGTTTGATTGCTTATAGCCCTTGTATGAGAAGAGACAGAAGGGACCGGTTTCCACTCTCTGTGAGGTCATGGGATACCTTCTCACATGCATAGGACAGAAGGTGAGCCTTTACAATGAATTATATTAATGTAAATATATGTAAGATAAAGTTGAGTTCTGGTCATGTGATTATATTGTGAAAGAAACTGTTTCAAAGCAATTGGGAAAGGATGATCAGTCAACATAAGGATGTGTCTATACTGTGAGGTTTTGGAATCATCAAAATGATAAGAAATTGACCAAATCTTGCTGAAAAACACATGCACTGCACACAGAAATGGGTATGTGGGACTGCACACACATGTGGCATGAACACTTCTGATCAGCTATTTCTCGTCTTATTTGGAACTTGAGGGCATTTGAGGAGCAATCCTTTTCAGGGGAACTTTCTACTTTGATGTTCTTACAAACTGACGTAAAATGAATGAGAAATCTCACAAATTAATTTTCACCTTTCCCGGAACTCGACCTCATCTTTATTCCATAGAGGAACAGACTTTCCAGTGGTCTGAATGAATCAGATTTACCTCCTTGATTGTCACTAATTTCATATTTTTCTTTTACCTGATTAGACAAAATACAATGTATATTGATTAAACTGTATGAATGCAAATTACATGATGGATCAACACAATGCCAATTTGTACATGAAAATGGTGGTTTTATAATCCATAGTGTGTTGCCAATTCAAAGATTTTGATACTTATTTCTTATGAGATGTTCTAAATTCATGAAGTGTATTTCATACTGCAACAGACTGTCAAGAGTTTTTATCATGATAAAATAAACACAACCCAAAACAAAACAATACAGAAATGAATTCTAATGTTGTAATGGTTTTGACATGAAATGTTCCAGTGAAAGATGTTGGGTTGGTATTCTACTAATTCGGTTAAACTCAGCGCTTGGTCTAAAGGCATGTTTAACAAAGGGATAACTTAGACCTCAGGCTAACTTCCTTTGTTAAAATTCAACTTTAGATCCAGTGACAGGTTTAAATATTAGCAGAATATGGGCCTTTGTGTTTTCAATTATCAAAATAGCCACCTCTTTATAATCTGATATAAAATCCTGCTTCTCTTTTTGTTTTGCCCTAGGTGTACATGTGGCAGTTCAAGGACAATGACCTAATAGGCTTGGCATTCATTGACACTCAGATCTACATCCACAACGCTATTAGCATCAAGCAGTTCATTCTGATAACAGATGTGATGAAAGGAGCGTACTTCCTACAGTATCAGCAGCAAGATAGAACGCTCTCACTAGTTAGCAGAGTAAGGATTGGGGTTCTGAAAAGTTCTCTGATTTTCCATTTTATGTTTCACTATTATTTGGGTATGGCTTAACCCATAGCAGGACAGTGTCTTCTTTTAGTGGCACTTTTGATCCAGAATGCTAGGAATTATACATTATACATGAGCAGAAAGAGAAAAATTCACTGAAAATTTGGGGTCCATTTTTAATGCAGTATGCTGTGCTTTTCTCGAAAAAGAGCGATTTAATTGTAACTAATCATTATAGTCTATAAATTGGCAAAGCAGTGCAAAATATATAATCACTATTTTTGTCTGCAAATTGGCAATCTTTCTGTTACAAGTTACTTTTGCAATTTTCATTCATATTTGTTAATGTAATAAAGGTTTTTATTTTTTTTCAAACTATAAAGGAGTAGGAAAAAAGAATAATTGTTGCCAATTCGAGGAAGGAAAGCTGATTAATTTAGACCTTAAGAAAAACTATGAGCTGCTATGGGTTAAAGGTTATCAACATTTGCTCTGGGCTATATTTCATAAGGTGAGGGATTGCACTAGAAAACAATCATTGTTTTACTGAATTCTGATTGTATTTTAGGTTAACATATAGCCCGCTATTGTCGACCACTGTCACTTCCGGGTTCTCGCTTCTCACGTACAAAAGATATAGCACTTGAAATAATCCAGCAGCCATGGGTTTCATAATGCTCAAGGCAAAGAGATAAGTTTCAGGTTAGGGCTAGGGTTAGGTATGACTAATGGTAGGGTCTAGGTTGCATTTGGGTTTAAGGTTAGCTTCATGGTTAGGATTGCATAAGACATAGCATTTAATGTTTAAGTTAACAATGTGCAAGCTAGGAGAAAACGCTCTGATGAATTTAGAAGGTGCTAGCTGGAAATGGAGTATCTATGTGCGCTTACTGTTCTGGCACAATCACTGAGCTTTTCCTTTCTGTAATCCTCAAGTGATAATAATGGAGAATAATTTCTCACAAAAAATCAAACGATACTTAAACTGAATTTCTGAGATGTGAAAAGAACATCTGCCAAACAGCATTGTTAGGAATTGCTGTGTAATGAGCTAAGAAAGATGAGAAAATTAAAGTATTCTCATATTTGCTATTGCAACTGACTTTTAGTGAATGTTATTTCCTGAAAGTGTTTGTTAGTTAGTTAGTTTTCTATTTTTGCTGGTCCATTCATCCTGTCTACAGCATGATAAACAATCCGCTTTCTTCTGAAATGCAATTCCTCTACCAGAACTCAAGTTAAGTTGTTAGATATGAAAATCTTCTTTCTTTACTTTTCTCAGGATATCAGACCTCTAGAGATCTTTGGCTGTGAGTTCATGGTGGATGATAAACAGATGGCCTTCCTGGGTAAGCTTCCACCTAACTCCTTAGCATACCCTTAACCTGAATGATACAATGTATGGGCCTATATTCATAGAGGCAAACTCCTGTAAAACCAAAAACGCTCGCGACACAAAACTTTCACGAATTGTGAACAACAGATATTTTCACAGCAAGAAAATCTCGCGATTTACAAAAAAATTGAGTGTTATGTCAATTATGATTCAATGATTTCGCTGCCTGAAACTTTGGCGAATCTGAACCACTCGTGAAATTGGTAAAAACATGAAATGCGCGCAAAAGTTTCTGGTTTTACAATAAGTTAAACCCGGTTGAACAGAGTGAGCTGCTTTATGGAGCACCAAGTGTCAACATCTTTATTCCATATAGATTTTCGTAATTTTGTAGCAAAATGAATAAACTGTATGGCCCGAATTCATGAAAGAGGTTTATCTTATTTAATGCAAGGTTTAAACCTCCATGAGCGTACGACGTGTGTCCTCATGGATGGGCAGTAATATGCTTATCTAAGCTTCTTTTAGTCCACAGTTGAGGTTTAAAGCATGATTTAAGACCATGAGTTAAATTAGACCTCCTTCGTGAATTGGAGCCAATGAATCCAGTCATGAAATGGAAATGAGATAGGGATTTCATAGTGACATGGATCTTATTTGTTCATTTAGTTCCATACATGTAATTATGGTAATTTTACAGATTAAAGAGATTGATACTTCTTATTTGTTGATGAAGGAATATATCTACTTCATGAAGGAGGTGTGTAAAAACATGAGTCAAATATTACATCCAAGGTGCAAGTGTGATCAAATATTTTCTTTAGAGAAAACTGGAAATCCTTTGTGCTTGTAAAGTGTACATCATATCTTGTGAATGAAAATGCATTTTTTCTCATTTCAATTTTGTTGTTGTTCTCTGTGCTAAATAGTGTCCGACGAGGATAAGAATCTGATCCTGTTCCACTACCATCCCGAGGCCCCGGAGAGTGTCGGGGGCACCTACCTCCTTCGAAGGGCAGACATGAACATTGGCTCGGCAGTCAACACCTTCGTCAGGGTCCGTTGCAGGCTGACCGAACCCTCCACGGAACAGATGCTGTCAGGTCCGGTGGTCCGCAGACAAGTCGTCTTCTATGGTAGGGTTGCAATTCTTTCCTTTCACCACCAAAAGCCTTTATTAACACTGCCAAATGTGTTGCTGTTTTCCAATATTTAATTTTATGTATGAAACAGTATTCGGACAGGACATTCTTAAGAGATAAAAACATGAATTGTGTGCTTATTCCAAGGGGCTGTGTTTTGTTTAATGATGACATATTTTGACAAGTGAAAAAACAGGTAATAAAATGCCAATCTGCTGAATAAAAAGAAAAAGAAAGAGAATTCTCACTCGCTACTGCATGATTTATTCTGTTCAAGGACTACCCATGCAGGACAGCAATACTAGTGTCACTGTGATAATAGAATGACATTTCATGTATGGAGATTTTTGCTTGTGGCAGTCTTTCTGTCCATTGGTTCATAGTATTTCCATAGGCTCACAAAATCTTGTCTCCCCGTATCTTCAGCCACTCTCGATGGTAGTCTAGGCCTTCTGCTGCCCATGGTTGAGAAGACCTACAGAAGATTGCTTATGTTGCAGAATGTCCTCACCAGTGGACTCCCGCATGTAGGAGGACTCAACCCCAAATCCTACAGGTAAGAAAATCATTTCATTTATTTTCTCTTTCAGGCACGTGAATTCACTAATGCATCACCTTAACAACCCATAATCCTATTCTGACTAGGCCTTTTGAGAACAAGTTTAAACTGGGGGGGGGGGGGTAATTGCCTCTCCCCCCCCTCCCCCCAAGATCTCAGTCACAGGTTTGATCATGTTAAAAGCAACACAGCTTAATTTTTAAAAAGAAATCATCAAAATTGCTCATTCATTATTTTTTTTATTGTTCATGCAAATCAGATGCCTCTTTTTACAGTCTTTGATTTTTTTAGTTTTTTAAAAGGGGTGTCGCGGCAGTCACAGACTTTGTAACCTTCCCTCTGTATCTATAGGTCTAAAATAATAATTTCCCTACTTTACCCCGTCTCCCTTTCAGGCATGTGAAGTCGCCGATGCGTCACCTCTGCAACCCTCATCGTAACATCCTCGATGGGGACCTCCTCTTGAAGTTCTGTCATCTCAGTGTGGTGGAGAAGAACGAGTTTGCCAAGAAGATAGGAACCAGTGTGGACCAAGTAGGCCCCCATTCCTAATCATGAAATAGCAGATTTTTCTCAACATTTATGGTGCCATCAAGTTTATTAACATGCATCATAAATATGATTTTGTGAAGACATGTTTTCCACTAAAGTGCCTTTTTCATCGGTCATCTTGATGTTATCACTGTTCATTCTTGATTCACAATTTATAGACCTAGTTTTCAATTCTAAGAAGAAAGACCAGTTTTCTTTGTTTACAAATATCAAATATAATATAAGAATGTGGGCAGTTTTAAAATCCCAATGTTTGTATGCATGACGGAGATGTTTCTGTATAATGTATGTATATGGTTGGTTAGAGATTCTCCTACCAATCATGTTGTGTTTATGTCAAGACTTTAGTTTGAAGGGTGTTATTCATTTTGCATCAGCAAAAATTCCCTTCTATAAGATTTCTCATTCTAATTTTTTTTCCAGATAATGAGTGACTTGATGCTTGCCGAGAACCTCACAATGCACTTCTGAAAACTGCGCAGGACGAGCAGGTCACCTGATCAAGAAATTCTGGAAACTCCTTAAGCGTAAAGACACCAAGAGTTGAGCCTTCATTACCTTCTACTTTTACGCAAAGTTTAACATTCAAGAATCAATAGTCTGCATTACAGATGCTTTTCAAAAATGGCCAGGATGGGCACTGTAGAACATTCCATATGTACTTACGTTTTGATGTTATTTTATGTTGTTCTATAGAAGATCGTGACCTGTCGAACAGTGTATTAATACTACATGTGGAACAAAAAGCAATCATCTTGTGGGCGATGCGGGTAGTACACAGCTGTCTCTTACTTAAAAACTACAAACAAATTTAATAGTTTTGTTGAATCAAAACTGCCAACATAGTAACTTTTGTTTTCTGATAATACATGTAGTTGACGAGTCTCCTATGAGACTGTCTCAACTGATTTGTAAAGTATATTACAGTGGAATCTCATTATAACAAACTCCTTGGGACCAAGGAAATAACCATGTTATATCAGGGCTAAAAAACAATGGAATACAAAAAAGTGGGACCGGCTAAATCACTTTGTTATAACAAGTTTGTTGTAACAGTCTTCTTTATAACGAGGTTTCACCAAAAGCTTGTAAGCTCTCAATTTTCCACAATTTGCCAGAAATTATGTCTGCACTACCTCAATCATGTACAGGGGAAATATTTAGCTCTGAAAAGTTTTATAAGGGCTTTAGAATACAGTGGAACCAGAAAAATTTACACCCTCATACAATAGCCATTTTCGCAGCACGAAACTTTTGTGGATCTGAAGCACTCGCACAATTTGTGAAAAGTTTTTTTGTGTTTCATCCATACAGTGGAAACTTAGTATATCGAGGTCCTAGGGACCATCAAAATTACCTTGTTATAGCAGGAATCTCGTTATATCAGGTAAAAAAAACCAATAGAATATAAAGAGTTGGGACCGGAATATTGTTATATCAGGGGGGTGATTCACTAACAGCTAAAATTAATCCCAAATTAGAAAAAAATCAATTTTAGGAACAATATCCATCCTAAGAGCGATATCGCTTTTAGTGACTGATTCACTAAGGTATTTGGGATTGATTCCAGCCTCTGAATTGATTTTAAGGTTGGGAGTGATCCGGATCGCTCCTAACAATCACAAACGGTCACTCCACTGCATGCCCGCCTGCACCCCAACCTGGGCGTGGCTACGCTGTGCCTGCCTGCACGCCCATTGCCCTAGCCATAGGCCCTAGCCCGGTGTATGTCCAGTCCATGCGTGCGCGCAATTAACGCAGTAGCTAGGTAACGCGCACTAGCTACGCGCTAAGTAGAGAATTAGGTCGGGTGACTGAGGGGCGGTGACTGAAATTTGAGTACGTTGATTGGTTGGAATGAGTGCGCTCGTAAATATTCATTTGTGCTCATATATATTCATGATAAAATTGATTCCATCCTAAAAGCGATTTAGTGAATCAGTAAGGTGGAATTCATTTTAAGCTGGGAATGAAATCAATCCCGAAAATTGATTTTAGGAATGATATCGATCCCAGTTAGTGAATCACCCCCCAGACCTTTTTATACTGAGTTTCCACTGTACCTCAAATAAGCTTGGGTAAAAGAATGAAACTTGATATGAATACTGCTGTAAAGAAATTCATTACTGCTACTGTTTGCATAGGGCCATGTGACTGCAAGGGTTACCAAATAAAAGAAAACAGTGAATAATTCTCGGTTACTATGTATTTATTAATACTTTTTCTGTTTTCTACAACTTTCACACACTGTATGTAGCATCATACAAAACATGATAAAAATAGATCTCAGAAAGGGACATGATATAACAATCTGTATTCATTATTTTCATTGATCTGGGCCCTGTTTCATAAAACTTGTTATCAATAACAAGTTACAAAATAACTGTTATAAGCTACTGAAATCCTTGAATCTGATTGGCTGAGAGCAAATTTGTCATAGAAATGAGGCAGTTGTTATTGTTAACAAGTTTCATGAAACAGGGCCCTGGACCAATTAATAACTTGTACACGAAATCTGTCTGTTAATGTCAATCTCATTCCTCATCACAGAATTATTTTTTAGTTATAAATAATTCTTCAATTAAAAATGGAATTGACATTGATTGATATTTATGTTTTAGGGTCATTAACAAAGATAATCACCTTGCAAAACGCATTTGCAATCGAATGAATACAGGATTACAACATTTTCTTTTACACTTTCTTGTATTTTACACAAATGGGTTGAAAACTTGCAGAAGTCGCTACAAATTCATAACAATTCTACACTTTCAAATCAACAATCTTGAACAATTCTCCACTTTTGGATATATGTACGTATTTTGCTCCATGATAGGAGACAAGTGTTGTGAAAAATGGTCTTGACTTGAAATTTTGGTTCCACCGGGTCTATAAAATCCACTCACTATGAAAAAGGGAGAAAAGAACCAGATGTTTGGTTTTGGGTTTTTTTTCTTTAAATGCATAAACTTTTGTTAAAGTTGAAAGTCTTGGCATTACTTGCTATCTATCAGTTGAAGATGACTTCTTTCTGAAGTCATCATCATTATTATCTTATATGTACATGTAGTATTATGTTGTCTGAGAAATATTTTTGAATTGTAGAAATAAATGGTTCATTGAGAAAAGAATGGTTCTCTTCTAGTCGTGAGCCTAATACAGGTTATTGTTCTTTTTTGTGTGTACATTTGTAAATAGTTCAGCACAAGAACATGTATCTCGATGAATGAGATTTGTCAATTTCTTAATAAATACACATTTTTAAAGGACAATATTATTTTTGTTTTGTTTTATTGACTGTTATAGTTCGAGGTTTAAATATATTGCTGTGTGCTAAGCATATTATTATTTTATCTCAGTAATGCAATATTAGACATTTTTTTAAATATAAAGCAAAAGTGATTTGCATAAACTTTACCAGAGTTTATTGTGATGATACACTAGTAACAGTGTGACATATAGAAATGGCTATCAAGTCTTCCATCTGTCGAAGTTTTGAAATCCCTAAGATTTAATAGCATTTAAGCTAGTAAGGGAATAGCAATAACAAAAGACAATCAATTATTAATGTGTACAGGTACCTCTGCAAGTCATTTCATTAAAGTAAATTTACTACTTAAATAAAAAAAGCCAGTGGCAGATCCAGGAGTTTAAATAGGAAGTGAACATGATCTGGTGCACTTGAAAATGCATGCATCATTGCATATCCATTAT
This sequence comes from Heliocidaris tuberculata, assembly GCA_025618425.1. Lineage (NCBI taxonomy): Eukaryota > Metazoa > Echinodermata > Echinoidea > Camarodonta > Echinometridae > Heliocidaris > Heliocidaris tuberculata. The sequence goes on from CM046851.1 coordinate 17,530,957, forward strand.
ATGGGAGTCTGTCTGAAACCAGAGGGGGCATGAGCAAAACCTTAAAGGGAAAGTTCATCCCGAAGATTACTTGAGTTTAAAAAATGCAGAAAAAATAAAGGAAAATATTTGCGAAAGTTTGGACAAAATCCGTTAAAGAATAACGGAGTTATGGACTTTTGAAGTTTTGATTTTGTGACGTCACATGCGAGCAGCTCCTCCATTATGTAATGTGATAAATATTCCATAAAACACCGTTTTCTCAGAAAATTTAGAATATTTTCGTCTGTGCATTTGATATATTGTCAGAAATGTTATTCAATACTAGATTCTGAAAAGAAACAATATTAATTTATCGTGGAACGTAAAAAAAAATGCGAATATATGGAATATTTATTACATGACCAATGGGCAGCTGCTCGCATGTGACGTCACGAATCCAAAACTTTAAATACTCATAACTCTTTTATTATTTGACCGATTTTCATCAAACCTTCGCCAATATTTTTCTTTATTTTTTCTGCATTTTTTAAACTCAAGTAATCTTCAGGGTGAACTTCCCCTTTAAGCTGTAGAGTGGAACCTCATTGTAAAGAACACTGTTATAACGGTGATTTTGCCAGTCCCACTTCTTTGTAAATGTATTATATTGTTGTTTAGCCCTGATATAACAAGGTTTCGATATAAATAGGTAATTTCCTTGGTCCCAGGGAGTTTGTTATGAGGTTCCAATGTATACTATACTATGGAAGGTGACTGAAAATTGCAGGGGAGCTGATTCCTCATATCTCATATCCCACCCCCCCCCCCAAAAAAAAAAAAAAAAAATCTGTCAATGAGAAATTTGAAACATCAATGTATAACTGAAGAGCAAAAAGTATATCTTGAATGTCTAGAATATATTTTATTATCATAAAGCAAAGTTGACACAACAAATTGACAGTATAGGCCCTGAATGCATTCCTTGCCTTGCACATATAGGAGTGCAAGGTCGGGTGTAATAAAGCATCTTTTCTTCCTCTAATAAAAGTCATGCCCCACTGCAAACGTGAGGTTTATCACAACTTTCACTTTGTAAAATAGCCTTTGCTTGAGATCAGAGTTGCCAATCTATATATATTTACACCGTTGCTTTTGCTCGCACAAGTTCAAAGGTCATGACATCCTGGAGACAGGAGTCCCTTCATATGACTGTGACTTTCTCAATGTCATCTTTCGTGATCCTTCCATCTGTAGGAACCAGATTGGGGATACCATTCTTGACTAAGTTCAAAGGTTGCGTCATACTGGAGTGCCTTCATCTGACTCTGATCCTTTCTCAGGGTTATCTTTCATGATCCTTCCATCAGTAGGGACAAGATTGGGGATACCATTCTTGACTGGGTAGGCTACATTGATAGCATCGCTGATAAGTTCATTGCTGTCGGCATCGTACCTAGATCAGCAAATTCCGAAGAGAGAAGGAATAAAGGAACAATGGCAATGGAAACTGAGTCAGATCTTATACTCACAGTTCTTGTCCAACTGATTAGAATGTATCTAAACTAGAATCAAGTTCGGTTTTTTCTTGAAAAGTAGGCGCTGTGAAGATCAAAACAAGATAAATTTGAAAAAAAAAGAGTTAAAAAGAGTCATGAGTAGAGGGAATAACGAAATACTAAATCTCACAGAATCAAACGAACTCTAGTCTAGATGCAGATCTACAACCTTGTGGTAAACACATCAAATAAATTCATTGTGTACTGTGTACACTCACTCATGGAACAATCACTATGTGGGGCTGTGTCATAACCTCTAAGCTGAAGGGGTAAAAACACCAATATAATACTCAAAATTTTGAGAAAATTCTTCCTTCTACATTTTAGGAAGATAGAATATCTGATTTCATGCCAGATTCTTCAATAGGATCTTTATCATCTTGATCAAGTGCAATATTCAGGCTGCTTTTGGCAGGCAATCTTGCTCCTTTCCAAAACATATCTGTGGGTTCTGTGCTAGAGATCACACACTTGCTATGGGAGGCAATTATTCGAGGTACGAAGGTACGGAGTGCGAGGTTATCTACAATAACCTCGCATATGTGTGAGTGGTGTAGACTACTTCATATTTTGATATAAGATTGCTATCTATAATATATTAATGTTACATGAAAAAGTCCAATGCATTCATTTACAATCAGACTGAGAGAGTCAGAAAGCAACATCGAAGGAGATCTTTAAAGTAAACAATATGAAAGAATCTTTTCTTTTTCTTTTTTTTTTTTTCTTTTTGACAAGTAAAACCAATTCATAGTTTCTCGTCCTTTTTTGTGAAAATGAAGACAGTCTACAAAACGGGGCGTGGCACTCATCTAGTGCCACGCCCCCTCCCCCGGCCCAACCCCATGTAAGTGTAACCCCACCTGCCCCAGCCATCGCGGCCCCTCCAGCGAGGGGTCAGCACTCATCTGTGCCCCGCTGGCTCGAGTCTTACCTTAATGGCTGTTTTGAGATCGGACATACAAGAATTTTGAGAAGCTCTTTGTCAATTGAATCAGTCCTATCAGATCTGTGAGATATCGTGGACGTAGAGAATGCTCTGAAAGTACGATCTTTTGCCCTAGAGACACTATAACGACAAAATAAACTCACTCTCCAGCACATCGAAGAAGCTCTCGTGGGCGCAGCCATTTTGGATGATTATGCAATCGCGTATATCGAGAGTGTGTGCGCCGCGCCGCGCCGCGCCATGTACGTAGGTACGGTGCGTGTGCGCTGACTCGCAGCTGAAAATTAGAGCAGAGCCAGAGAGCTAGAGTCATTTTCTCCCCTCTGAAGTGGCATTGTTCGAGGTGAATATTAAGTCAAAACCCTCAAATATTACGCTAAGTGATGATGGTAATGAATATGGGATGTATGAAGGCATTGTGAATAGGGATCTAGGGGTTTTTATAAAGAAAGAAAGCTGGCAAAAGTGGCATGTGACTTTGTGCAACTTTTGAGTTGTGATCCCATGTATTGCATTTGAGGTTTGTTTCATTTTGAGGATTCATCTAATTCATTGACATTAGCAGTATAATCATGTTGGCTGCATAATTAATCACAGCTGTATTTATTTTGAAACCAACAATGTAGCGATCTCGACAGAATCGAAGGAAGTCAAATAGTTTTTTAAATTGCCAATTTTTGTGGGGAAACTGCAGTGTATATCATGTATATTGACTAAAGTGTTGCCAATTTGAATTTTGATTGAAGATTTTAATGCTTACTCTGCATGCTCTGTATTTTTGTTTTTAAAACTCTTATGTCTACAGTCAAATATTTTTGCATTTCAAGCTTTTCATCTTCCAGATAGTTCCTGTCAATTGTCAAGTCTGTAGAATCCTGGGCAGCGTTTCATCAAACGGTCATAAGTACAAGTTCGCCGACATCCCATTGAAACGCGTGTATTAAAATTAACACACGTTTCAATAGGATGTCGGCGAACTTGTACTTATGACGGTTTGATGAAACGATGCCCAGTTCAAGTAGATGTAACGTTATTATGCAACATAAAAAATGGGAGCATGTTGTGCAGAAATTGTTATACTTTCTGCTAAGGCATCTGATATTTTTAGGACCCAGAATTAAAAGTTAATGGGCCAAACCACAAATAGTGGATATTTGTGCTAGATAGTGTAGAGTTTTGATTTGAACAAGAATATTTTATGTAACCATCTTACACTTCCTCTCTCCCGATCTCTCCTTTTGTCTCCCTCTACCTTCAAACCCTCTTAACTTTTCTCATGATCACCCTCTCTCTCATGCTTTACATTCCCTCTACATTCCTAAATGGAATGTCTTTTGTTCCTCCCTTCATGTTCATTCCATGGATCAGTAGATTTACTCTCTTTGTTCTGATTGGTTTAGCCTAAGTTATGATTATTCATTTAATATAATGTATATTTATAACAACTCATTTATATTCATTGATCTGTGTATATTCATGTCTTCCTTTCATTTGCAAATTATGTTATTTAAATATTTATTAATTACCATTGTAATACAAATTATATATACATGTATTGTATATGCAAAATAAACCCCTGATTTTGAGATAAGTGCCACACCTCAGGTCAGTTCATCACAGGCAAGCAAGGAGTCAACATGTCATTTTGTTCTCTGTAGAATAGAACCACACCTTGATATAGCTTGCTCTATAGGCTATAGCATAGGCCACCCTACAAACAATAGGTTTATGTTAGATTCTATTCAACCAAATGTGATATAATAATATTTGTTATTTGACCCAGGATATTACTTGACCCACTGATATCAGAAAGAACATGGCTTCAGATGGAGCCCAAGAAGGAAGAGGAGAGGATGGGACATCCATGTGGCTCTACAAAGGTCTCCCACCAGATGTCAGGGAGGATGAAACATTGGTGCAGGTAAAATGAAAGAAAGACATCATAGATTCATTTTTAAGAGGTTGTCTGGATATTTTTCCTTGTTTATTAAATTTTTTTAATTACAATTTTTTTTTTGCAAAACAATACATCAACTGGTCAAATTTCAAATCCCAGCTGTGGCACTGAAATCCTTTGGGAAACGTTAACCCTTTCAAGACAGGAATTATTTAAAGGCTAAATTGATCACATTTCGTTCTTCAAATTGGCAACAATAATATTTTTCTTTTAGTGCTACATGGTTCTAACAAAATGCAATGTCTTTGAAAACAATATACATCATTAGAAACTTAGTCGAAAAGTTGAATAAAATTGCCAATTTTGATTAAAAAATAGTGATTTTGAACCTCTCAATGTGTTGCCAATTTAAGGATTATGAAGCTTATTCTCCTTTTTGAAATTCCTGGCATCAAACGCAATATGGTCATGCAACAAAAATGGACACAATGTGTGTAGAAATTTTTGCTTTTTCTACTCCTGTATCTGGTTATTTTTTAGAGCCCTGAATCAAAAGTTATTGAGCCAAACCACAAAATGTGGTCAATTGTCTTGAAAGGGTCAATAATCCAGTTCTTAATTCATTCATGGTACAAATGACCCTGCAATGCCCCCAATTTGTACATTTGTTTTGGTGGACGTGCTATTTGTTTAACATGTAGAATTATACTGGTGCGCTCCTCGTGGTGTGTATAAAATGACAGCATGTAAAGGTCAATTGTACTCGGTACAAATGACCTTTATCTGCACATGCGCAAATTGTAAAATTTACGAACTGGCTTATTTACATTTGCTTCTCTTAACCCTAGTTAAGTGAAATTTGGAAAAATTACTTCAGTATTTTTTTTATCAGAGATTGACTAAAGCCAGGATAATAAGAAGTAGGGTATTGCAGGGTTATTTGTAAGTGAAGTTTTTCAGAATATTCCAAATTTTTCAAACATTCATGATTGAAGTAAAGAAATGCTAATGGTCTGCAATTTTCAGTTACCCAAGTTTTATTTGAAGTAAAAATCATACTGATACAGTGATGCAGTGATATGGAGGCATTTTAAACTAAATCCTTATATGGGGATTGATTTATTTTTAATTTTCTTCTATTTTGCCAACATCTAATTACCTTTACATGTACATCTACCCCAATGTCACTGTGGCTTATCAGGATGAGGTCTAATATGAGTAAGAATCATTGTTTAATGAAATGCTATAAAAAAGAAAGATTTCATAAACTTGTGAAATGTTACTGACATATATGTAAATGATGTATGGATTCATATCTTTGTTGAAATTGCATTGTAGACCACTAGCAACCCCCAGAAATTCATCTCCAGCTTCATGAAGCGACACACTCCAGAGAACCGCAGCTCCGAAGTTCAGCGAATCCTAACCCACAAAGATGTGATCATGGATGGCATCAAGCAGAAGAAGAAGAAGAAAGGAAAGAAAGGAGTAAAAGGAGGAGGAGGAGGTGGAGGAGGCACTCCACAGGGGAGAGGGAAGAAGAGACTGAGCTATCGCGAGAAGAGGAAGTTGAAACTGTTTGACATTCCAGAGGAGCAACAAAGGTGAGGGGTTGAACTGCATTTGCTACTACCGTATTTCATCAGAGATATAGGGTTACGGTCAGGGGCGCCATTGGAATTAAAGGGGCATTAAACTGGTAGAACTTGAACAGCACCACCTTAAATTGATTGCTAACTTCAGATTATAATTTGAAAATTAATTGCATTTTATTTTAAATTTTTACAAACAGCTTGTTTGGATAATAAGCAAATTTCAAACTATTATTTTTGACTTGCCATTGTGGAAAATTGTGTGCAGGTACATTCTAAACTTTTACAAACTAGATTGGAGCATGACGGGAAAATGAGAGCGCAGACACTTATCAAATCCTGTTGAAAGATGGCGCTATTTAGGAGCTCTAGTTGGGTAAAGTGATGGTTCAGGGTTGAAATTAGGAATTTGCTTAGAGTAAGAAACTGACTGCACACCAATAGTTACTGGAGGCGTTATACAATCAGGAGAGAGAGTAAACAGCTCAAATACTTTCAGAAATGATTAGAGGGTAAATTGACTGATAACTGCTCTTACCTACCAAGAGAGTTCAAGTTATTCCTTCACGTTACTGACTATTGGAGCAAGCTCCTCAAACAAATTTTGGAAGTTCTCTCCTTCAAGATACATCAGCAGTACTAACATCAGGGCCCTGTTTCATAAAACTTGTTATCAATAACAACTGCCCCAGTTCTATGACAAATTTGCTCTCAGCCAATCAGATTCAAGGATTTCAGTAGCTTATAACAATTATTGTTACTTGTTATTGATAACAAGTTTTTTGAAACAGGGCCCTGACTTACACTAGTCAACTTCCTAAATACAACCCTGGACCCATCACTATACCTAAGCATTGACATTATCCTCAGACTTAATTAAACCCATTGGCACCCCTAACCCTAACCTTGAATCTCTGCACAGCTGTATGTATTCAGAAACAATTTGATTTCCTCTTCTATTTTCCATCTTTTTCTGGTATTGTGAACTTGCCCACTATGATTTTCTCTGCAACATTTTTCTGCAAAGTGTGTTTTCAAAATGCATTCACAAAGCAAAGAAATGCACAAAGCAAAGAAATGCACAAAGCAGCACAAGACCCGAATTACTCTTTGCATCAATACCGATAATCTTTATGCATAAATGTGTTTTCTTAAGCAGTTTAGAGCCTGATCGGTTAAGAGTAGGAATTTTGTCCGTCCGTGACATTGAATATTTTATGGATTATAATTTTAGTAGGCAACCATGGCAACCAAATTTTATCAAATTTCATCAAATTTTAACTATCCAGTGATGCCCTTCACAATGAAACAGAACAACTCTCTTCAATTAAATACTTATCTTATTTTCTATGTGATCTGTTGTGTGTTTCAGTGATGAAATAAGGGGAATGATTTCAGATTTCATGAATTGTAAGGGAATTTTTGTGTTTCATCTGTAGATATGAGCTGTTTGAGCCTCTCCATCAACTCTGGTTGGATTACATGAGAGAAGCTGTGTTAGCACACAGCCCAGACATGAAGTAAGTTTTTTTTGAATATTCAATTTCAATTCAATTCAATTCAATTCAATTCAGTTTATTCAATTCCAATAAAAATATACATGTATAGACAAGTCCAAGTGTGCCGAAATATAAAATACAGATGTAGATAAGAATACAGATGTATAGCTTATAATCATATATGGAATTAAGGGTACCATAAAAGACCAAGGCGGTCGACAGTCCCCTCACAGTAAAGTAAGAAAAGTTGAGTGAAAAAGAAAACATAAGTTGAGTGAAAGTGGTAGAGTGGTTCACTTCCAGGATTTTCAGTAAAAGAGTTGAGGGTTCGAATCCCTGCGCAGCACTAAAGTCCTTTGGCAAGACATTAATCCACATTTGCCACTCCTCACTCTGGTGTAAATGGGTACCTGTACACTATATATTTGGGCCACTGTGATATAATTGGGGTAATGATAATCTGTTTAAGTGCCCTCAGGAGTTGGAAATGAAAGGCACTAAATAAATAACAGTTTAATACCACTATTTATATATTGTTCATTTCACATTTTGACCTCAACTTTTGTGCACTTGTAATTGAAACTACATAAAAAGTAGAAATGTTCTAAAGATATATGCTTCTTTGTTTATCTGTAGAGGCTGTTTGTTAAGCTCTTTCATAGAGTTATGAAGGTATACTATTTAACATTTTTTAATGTTGATGGATGAATTATTCATAAATATATATCTTGAAAGGCATATTATAAAATAATGTATAAATATATTAAAAACATATCTTAAAGATGAAAGAATATTTTGGAAAGTTTCAAGCAAAATAGTACAGTGGAAACTTGGTATAAAGAGCTCTGACATAACAAGATTCCTATTTTGCTGGTCCCAAGGTCCTCGATATAATGAGTTCCCACTGTAATGTTATTGTTCAAAGTGATCTCTGGTATTTTGCTAATTCTTTCATATGTTCCTTTAGCAAGACAAAAAATAGCAGTTATCTGAAATTTATGTCACTGAGCATGATTACACATAAATTGTTATCTTTCTCATCATAGGAATAAGAACATATTGGAAGCAAGATTGCTGAAATGTGAGGTGCATGGATGTATTTTGACAGGTAAGGAGACGGTTTTGAAGTACAGTAATGTTCAAAGCATGCAGTCAGTGAATGTTTGTGTATCAAATATTTCATTACACTTCATTCATTTCAGCAACCTGTTAAATATTTGACATCCTTAGACTGAAGTAAGACTGTAATCTATCTTTCCTAAAATTAATAATTATAAGGTGAATCGTGCTTGCAGGCAATGTGAAGTATGTACAAATGACATCACCTGCTAGGACTGCTACAACTCACAATATCTTGCTTGTGTTCAGAGAGAGAAGGAGAACAATTTTCAGATAGGGACAAGGAGAGAGTAGAGAATTGAAGGAGAGAGAAACAGAAACAAGGAAAGAGAAGCATACAGAGAGAGAGAGAGAGAGAGAGAAGAGATGTAAAGTGAATGCTGCAAAAAAACGCTCATTGTGATTTTCATTGGTGATGGATAGGAAGAAATAGAGACGAGGAGGAAAAAAATCGGGGCATGATCATCATGATGTGATTTATAATACTGTTCTCTTATCCCATCAGTCACCCGCTCCAAATGTCCGGCTTACGTTGGCACATCAGGCATCCTTCTCCAAGAAACCAGAAATACCTTCAAAATTATCACCAAGGAGAACAAAATGAAAAGTGAGGTTAAGTACTTTTTACCCTCATTAGTTTTACTTATTTATTTCAAGAAATAAGAATAATTACAGAAGTACTTTTCACCCTCATCAGTTTAACTTGTATATTTCAAGAGTACATGTGTTGAATAAATATGTATATATATATATATATATATATATATATATATATATATATAAATATATATATATATGTACACTGTATATATATATATATATATATATATATATGTATATATATACATACATATATATATATACCGTCGAGTTATGACAGAGGAGATTCTGTACCTAACCTAAGGTTTCTTTTCAGCTTGAATTGTAAAATCTTTTATACAACTGAAACTGAACAATTAAGTTTGAGCTCAAGAAATTTACGCCATATATATATATATATATATATATATATATATATATATAACTCTTATTCCGGCGTTTAGGGGAATCCTTTTATCTCAGCCTATTGTTATCATTCACCTTAACGCACAGTTGCTTTCGCCGTAACGTTGAATTTCTATTGTGACGGAATAAACCGCATTGATAGGATTCCCCCTAACGTAGGAAATGATCACTGTATATATATATATATATATATATATATATATATATGGAGCTGTGTAGATGTTCAACCTTGCATGTCGTAACATAAAACATGTTGCTGTCTTGTTCTTATATTTTTGTATTTTATGTATTTCATATTGTTATTCTTGTTAAAGTACCCATGGGCTACATGTATCTATCCTGGACAACTTACCCTCAGAAATCTAACCCTTTTGGAAAGTCTCCTACCAGACCCACTGTCACCAAGACAACTTCGCCCTAGGACAATTGTAACCTCCCTGACAATTGCACCCTCCCCCGACAACTGCCCTGTAATTATTATCCCAGGAGGTAGTTGTCCAGAGGTGAAAATCCCTGTGGTAGTCCTCCTGATACACAAATTTTGACCCAGAGTTTTTTTTTCGTTTTTTTATCGTGCAGCAATCCCGAAGAGTCAGTGCTGGTTCATGTTTACAGTGGATCAATACGCAATCACCATCTACGGCCAGCACTTTTGTCAGCGAAGCAGCATGCGAGCCTCCAAGAAATTCAAAGCCAAGACTACCGTCGAGTTATGACAGAGGAGATTCTGTACCTAACCTAAGGTTTCTTTTCAGCTTGAATTGTAAAATCTTTTATACAACTGAAACTGAACAATTAAGTTTGAGCTCAAGAAATTTACGCCATGTTGTAATCTTTAAAAAATGTGCAATTATCAGTTTTTGTGACTGATGTGCAAATGTTCCTCTGGTGAATTTATTTTGCGCCTTTTGATTTTTTACATATCTAATACATTTAAAATGATATTGTAAGGCTATAATGTTATTCAGGTTGTGTTAGAATTTCAAAAAAGCTCAATAGCTAAGCTGTTTAAATAGCTGTAGCCAGAGAATTTTTAATTTTTTAAAAAGTGGTATAATATGAAAAGTGAATTCTTACTGAAAATTGAAAAGTGAATTCTTACTGAAAATGATGGTTTTGCATTGTGATCATGTCTCGCTAACTCTCAAGTCTGGAAATTCTTTATTAAAAAACATGTCAGCAGTTATTCGGGCAGGACTGCTCATGCTACATTTATTTGCATACAAATCATGGATTCATACATCCTCCCATTCCATTAAAAAGTATTCAACTATATTCTTTTCAAATACCAAGCTGTAAGCATTCAAAAGAACAAAGGGATCTTGATAGCGGTGCTTTTGGGTTGCCGAGGCATCAAAGGATGATATTTATTATACCTATCCACATACAATTTCCAAGGTTTTCCAATTAGAGAAGAATGCCAGTTTCCCAGCACTCCTTGCTTTTTTGAAAACCTCCATTTATCGCTTTCTCTGATGTCATGTGGGTAATGGCAAATCCTTTGTGATATACATTGAAGTCCCTTTGTTGGCACTTTTCATGACCATTTCTCTACCTGTGTAATTGACAAAGCGAGCCTTTGTTGGCCTCGGCCTTATGGTAGCCGCAACAAACCCATTGGTATTTTATTTCAGAGATATGAGGGGACGGATATACAGAATGTCCACAAAACCACAATAATTCTGAACAAGATTTGTCACGAATGGGTTTTGCCTTCAGATAAATCCAAATTCGGCACATTTGGCACATCCGGATTCAGCTAGGGCAAAGGCTTTCATCCCCCAACATGTTGGCTTATTCCTCATGAACTGCCTGGCAAGCATCCTTGCTTTTCCCTGTATCATGGACTTGGCAATAGCGATGTCTCGTTCATGGTTGTACACCTCTTAAAACTTAGGCACTTAGTAGTTGAAGATGTAACGGACCTTGTAAAAATTGTCAAAACCAGCATGTTGGCGATTTGCGGTGGCCTTCTCCTCATTTACGAAATGAATTTATGGCAAAAATTTGAAAAAAGCATTTGCTAGGAATCACCTCTGGAAAGCCATCAGTTCTTGCTGGCTTATGTTTTACACTCCAATACTTGCGACTGTCACCTTTCACGGTTCATGAAGGATGGATTGCCATCTCATTGAGGATAGTTCAGTGACATGTTTAGCATGACCCCAAAAGTCACAACTGTGCCTGATCTTGCTACACATTATTTAGGAAATGCTTCCAAACTTGTTAGTCCTAGGAGTGTAAGATGGCAGTTGGTCGTGGAGTATAGTTTGCTCCATATCACAGTCTCCATATCACAGTAGACAAAGAATGGATTGTCAGCTCAATCAGGATAGATGTGATACACGCTGCTGATAAGTCACACCACCTATCTTTTAGGAGGTAACCTGAGGCCTTCTCGGTTCTCTTGTTTGTATTTTTTTGATACAGTGACACTTATTTCAGAGGCGCCTTTAGGGTTTTCCTTTCATTTCCAAAGGTTGGTGTGAAAAACACATCATGGCAGTATATAACTGCATTTAGGAGCTGGCATTCCCTTATGGATTTTCTTCTTCTTTTGTGAGATTTACTTGACAAACTCCTTCTTAAACAGAAGTGTAAAAAAATGCCACGTTCAGCCTCCATATCGGAGTAGGCGAAGAATGGATTGCCAGCTCAATCTGGGTAGATGTGATACACACTGCTGATGGTCACACTAGCAGCCTATTATGAGGTATGCATATTCAGGGTTGCATATTCAGGGTTGCGAGCTAACTTCTTCTCCATCCCAGCAAGCATTCTCACTGCCTGCATCTTATTATCTGGCAGAGAACTAGGTTCCTTCTTCCATGGATATGGGATCCTCCACTGACGTCCTACTTTCTAGCACGAGTCATTAATGATGTCATACTCATCCCTTTCTACTTTACTCAGCTTGCTTGGCTGACACTGGCAGGATGAAGCCTCTACACCCGTGGACTCCGTACTCCAGAAATCAGACAGATCAGTCACTTGCGTTACTTGCATGTGGAGTACTCTACTTGGTTGCTGTTGTCCAGTGTTTAGAGGTCCAAACACAACGCAACCAATCAGTGATTTTCGGGCTACACATCTCACTCCTTGCCTCGTCTGACCTGTATGCATCTGTGTGTGGTCAATGCCAACCAGGAGATCGACTGGACCACTCTGTCTATGCACTTCATGTGGACTTAAGTGCATCTGTCTCAACTCCTCCTTTAATGACACTTCCAATTCGCGCTCTCCGAGCTCGCATTTCTTAGGGCTGACAACCACTCCGTACTCTTGCAATCGGTCAAAGAGTAGGCGAAGATGTCTCTCATGTTCCTCTAGCGTGCTGCTGGCCACGAGGAGATCATTGATGTATGCATAAACAAAGTCAAGTCCTTGTGTCACTTGATCTATCTTCTTCCGTTGGTTTTTTGAGAGGTTGTCAAGTTTTTCGTGCTGTTTTAATAGACTTGAACGGTTTTCTTTGTGGAGTCACCCTTTGTGGTGCTCTAGAGGCAGTCTTATCTTGAAATGTCCTAATCTGAACTGGGTTACAAAATTTAACTAATTGCACAGCTGCCTCTGAATGTTCATAAACAAAATCTAATTGTGCATCATCCTGAACTTCCTTTAACAGTTCCTGAAGCTCCTGCAATTTCAGCTCTACATTTGCCTTTGTTTTTGCATTTAAATTCCTACTGCGGGAGGTCATCTCCTGTATGATCTTCTCTTCTGCAGGAGGTCGCACTGTATTCTCATTCTCTGACTCTGACTCAAGATTTACTCTATCCTGTCTCTTACCTATCACTCTTACTACCAGATGCACACGTTTACAGCGTGTTCCCCTCACTACCCCATCTACACATGTGCATGAAAACTCATGCACACATACTCGACAATCCTTGCGTGATAGGAGACATGTAACGGAACATGCCTCATCATTTCTTTCCACTACATATGTACGTTTCCTATCAGAAGAAATCACCTCCCACCTATTCGTGCATACCCCTTTCACATCACTGCAACTGACTTTTTGACTTAGCCTGTGCCTGCTATCAATATCATTGATGCGTCTTGATTTTTTCCTTTTTTTGCAGTTTCACAAGTCTATCAGAAGTCTTGTCCCATGCAAATTGCATGAGAAGAGTCAAACATTTGTCCACCCTACGATTAGCAAAGCCCTTCATGTAGATGTACTTAAGAGTGTGGTGAAAAGCTTTTACATACATGTTTGTGTTTATCCGAGCGCCCTTTCTGTGAAAAACTCCCCAGTGTTCCTTCCTCTCTACATGACTTCTGAAGTACTCCCCATACTGACCATTCAGGTCACTTTTTACTTGCTCTATTTTTTGGTTTCAAATTTGGTCGCATCAGTTTCATCTAGCATGCAACGCATTGTCTTATACACAGAAGACTGTAGCTCTACATGTTCAGTGATATGAGTACAAAGTGCTCCCCTCCATGCCCTATCTACATGCCATGTACAGAGGAGCTTATTTGGCCTGCTGGAAAAAGCACCTACCCATGCCTTGAAGTATTGTTCAGCATCATCAGTCATTATCCACTTAGTTTGAAGTGGTCCCACTGCATCCCGCACCCTCTCCAAAAGGCAGTTAGAACCGCAAGATCCTCTCGATTTGATATGAGCCAGGCAACAGGAAAGCCCTCAACAAACTCATCCACTACCATTACTGTCACTAGGCAAAAGTTATATGCTTTATCCAGCAGGCAATGCAATGTCTTATACACAGAAGACTGTAGCTCTACATTTCCTGTGATATGAGTACAAACGCTCCCCTTCACTCCCTATCTACATGCCATGTACAGAGGAGCTTATTTGGCCTATGGGGAAAAAGCACCTACCCATGCCTTGAAGTGCTGTTCCGCGTCATCTTGCATTATTCATTTAGTTTGAAGTGGTCCCACCACATCCTTCACCCTCTCCAAAAAGGCAGTTAGAACTGCAAGATCCTCCCGATTTGATATGAGCTTCGCAACAGGAAATCCCTCACCAAACTCATCCACTACCATAAGCATTTGTCCCTTGCGTAGCATCCATGCAAACTGTGTTACCCCCGAACGAGTACAGCATATCCCTCTGTACTGGCGTCATGATGCCTAATGCAAAGTCATCCTGAGCAAAATTATCTAGACTGTCTGGACAAGTAGCCCCCTGTTCCTTGTACAGGAGAACAGGATTGCTATCACTATCTGCCCCTACTTCCTGCACCCACATACCTACACTAGTTGCATCATTAGCATGCCTACTTGTTCCATTTAGACCTAGTGACCGCTCAGTGTTTTTCACATCCTTTCTGGTCACAGTGACCAGATGATGCCTTTCTAAACTATCAGAGAGCAACTTTTGAATGTCATCTAAGATTCTGTCTTCACTAACCCCTTGCGAAAGCTTCTGAGCAACAGCAACACGCTCTTCCTGACTCAATTTGAGGTGAGCCAGGTCCTTTTCACGACCATAATGCATCTCTGTTAAAACTATGCTTACACCACCAGTCAACATGCAGGTTTTGGTGCAGATCCCAGCAGTGCAATGTCCATCAATTTTGCAAGAGCCTTGGGCTTTTTGTGCACACTTACCAGACCCCTTAGAAGCAAAAAAAATCCACTACGATTACAGTAATGAGTTTGCATGCTTACCTGCTCTGTAGCTGTAACTCCCTTCGCTATCACGAAAGAGCACTTGTTTGCTCGTTCATACTGTCTCTTCGACAGGAGGAATCCTAAAGGGGAAGAAAGCAAAAGGAAGTAGTAAGCAATGATTTTAGTCTGATTTATAACTCTGCAAGCACACCAACTTAAATACTTTGCTGTGTTACAAGAAATCTCTATTCAAAGACTATTCAAGAGGAGCTTAGAACCTTGGGACCAAGAGTGGATTGTCTCCCTCATTTCTAATTCATAATAAACTCCTCAAGTTCCTGAATTGTAAACAATCAAAATACAAAGTTTGTAGCCATATAAACTTTACTGACCCCTGAATATATGATGAGTACACCTACATGTACAGGTATATAATTTTCTCAATTTCCATTACGCCCATGCTATATTGTTTTTTGTAAATAATTGGTAGTCTGGAGTCAGATGGGACATGCTGCAATTTACTAAGTATGGTCAAATTATATAAGCTGGACCAAATAAAGAGGAAATTATCGGCCAAAGAGACGTGTGGCAAGCAAATAGAGAGTTACAATTTCAAATGAAGACTAAATAAAACAAACAAAAACAAACTTCATGCAACATTCATAGTATAAAATTTTACACTTACCATCTCGTGAATCAAAGGACAGCTCAACTTTCTCCATGGGGACTCGATGAAATGATAACAGGTGGGTGCGGAGGCTCTTCCGGGTATAACAAGCGAAGCTACAGCCTGCCTCCAAGCACCGAACAGGACCAACTCCAGATGGTTGCGGATGCTTATCCATATGGTGTTTGAAAAGGCTGGAGCAATTACAGTAAACACGCCCACAATCCGCACGCATAAATTCGTCCCTGAAAAAGGTTAAAGGTAGATCTAATTGGTTAATCACAGACGTCTAAATAAAAAAATTTGATATGTATGCCATTCAAGACGGCATATTATGAATAAAAATTCTACAAATGAGCCACACACATGCAGAACTGAAAGCATACATAAAAAAGGAGCACTCATCCAGCACAGAGAGCCAGAAGTATATAAAAGCTTGTGTCCAAAAATATTTTGTTGGGAAAAATTTTGATTTTTTTTTTTCAACATACGTAGTATAACACAAATGGAGACCTGCTTGCAAGGAAAATCACGAGAGTTGACACTTTGTGTTTGATCACAGTTTGAACCTAATAACCTTATTTGATTTTCCTCAACTTGCCATTAATCTAGAAGTCCAAATTCTATAAATAAAAGGTTTCACAATAAAAGAGGACTTTCCATTTTGATAAATATGATTTCATTCTCATTCATAAGACTCCCTTTAAGACAAAAACAAACAAGCCCAAAATGATGCTTTTTGCTTCTCTTCTGCACATATACATGTACATGTACATGTATAGTCAGTAAATTTGACTCACTCTACTTCTTGGTGTTTGCTGCATATCTGTGCATCTTGACAGAACACCCCCCCCCCCCCCCCCCCCCCCCCCCGGCTAATTAAGCTATGACACTTCAAGCATTCTTACAGTCCTTGCAGCACCATTTTCCTCTTTAGATACTATTTTTCTTTTGGGGATGATGCATTTTAGATGAACTCATTCTTATCTACAGTTTGCACCTCAAGCTGAGCCATTACATTGTCAGAACTGTCATCATTTATGTTGTATGGGTTCTGGCAGTAGCAGTGCAGAGTATTGGAATCCATCTTTCTAGCATCTTCCTGGTTTTTCCTTAACCCTTCTTCCAGGGTTACATTTTCACATACTATTGGCCATCCTCCAAATTTCTCGAGCTTTGA
Source organism: Heliocidaris tuberculata (assembly GCA_025618425.1). NCBI lineage: Eukaryota > Metazoa > Echinodermata > Echinoidea > Camarodonta > Echinometridae > Heliocidaris > Heliocidaris tuberculata. The sequence goes on from CM046851.1 coordinate 17,547,971, forward strand.
GACAGCAGCATATAGATAGGCATCATCTTGCTGTACATTGTTGACTATGAGTTCATCACCTACTTAGACAATGAAGGTGCAGTAGTCCATATCATACACTCGCATCTGCATCTGGACTTCGTCGAAGTCACAATGGCCATACTTCAGGTGAAAGTTTTTATCCAGGCAGCAGTACTTGCTCTTTGAGATGTTCCTCCCTTGTCATGTTCTTTGCAGAGTAGGGGCATTTTATTTCTATAAACCCATTTCCATGGCAGCTGCACTCTACCAGTCCAATGGCACTTGCCCCTGGCCAGTGATGCTCTGCATCCAGTCGCAGTTTGCTGTGCAAAATCTTGATGTCAGCGTGCCGGGATTCCTTTGCGTACTCCTTCAGTACTTGTGACTCGTTCTTTCTGCCATTCATCAGTGAAGGGGCGTTTATTGTATTCTTGTTTGGGTTTGTTATGTTGAGAAGAACTGATTTGGCTGAGTTTTCCTGATTTGTATGGAGCACATCATACATGTGTGATGCGATGATGTGGTGATTCAGCCAACTCTGTTGTCATGTTAGGCCACCTGTCGGCTTGATTCTCAGTTGCTCTCTCCACCTCGCTGATCTCTTCCTTGGAAAGATTTCATCTTCCCTAATTCTTTTGATTTCTCAGATTGAAGTTCTATGCTGTGTGAAGTGGGGTCGAAGAGGAGCTGGGAGTGTAGTATGATTTTTGTAGTGTCAATGGCCTAGTGTCAAAAGAATTGAGCTGTATGAATATAAGACATTAATTCCCATTCTCTGCTCCTCAACTGTTTCTCCCTTTATATTTGAAGGACCTCTGCAAAATGCTGCTGTCATCTTCCAATTGTTTAGGTCCCCTAGAAATCACTTCCCCCTGGAATCCTGGATAGCTTCCTTTTGTTTGGTGTCTCATTTGGTGAAAAGTTGTCCTCTGAAGATGTTTATGTAGCTTCTGGTTGGATGGACACTAGAATTTATCCAGATGCAAGACTGGCCAGGGTCTCCCAGGCATCTCCCTTTTTTTGGAACCTTGGTTCATCCGGTCTTACCAGAAGCTCTAGTCCACTGGAAATATCAACATTGCCTCCTCACCACCATAGTCAAACATATTCCCCTCTTGTTCCTCTTCGTTCATGCTTCCTTGCAGTAATCTTTTCCTTCATTGTGCTTTTCTCTTTTTGCCACTCACTATGCTCACGAATTCTGTTACCATTTCCCATGCTCTAGTGTTCATTTGAAAAGTCAGTGACCCAGAAAGCAGTTTCAGGATCACATCTTCTCAAGCATTTACTTCACATACAAGCACCTCTACTTCATCTGCTGAAAAATTTCTACATGTACAAATATTGTTGTCCTGACATTTTCTGTGGTAAGCTTTTGCCTAACATATTGGTTCATTTCATTTCTAAAGAGCCTTCTAGGTTCTGAATTTACAGTTGTATTTGCTATGAGAAGCTCCGTAGATGTTAGTTGACTGTCATTGTCATCTGGGCTTAGACTGTGGAAATAACAGTGAGAACGGGATCTTTGGCTATCTGCTGTCCCTGCTCTCTGATCATTTTGCCCTTATCAATTTGCCCAGATCTCCATCCATGGTTGTCTTCCTTACACCTGCCCCTTTCTTGCCTTTCATTTTGTCTTTCTCTAGGACCATGATTAGATAGATGGTTGACTGCAAAGATCTGATCTTGAGGATTGGCTCCCTCCATGACAGCAGCCAGCAATCAACATAAGCTTGTCAATTTCAAAGTCCTCTTTCACAGAAGCTGACGTTGCAGTGCATTCGACTGACACTAGTCAACAATTGGTCTCAGATGTGCTCCTGAGTATGCTCTCCATATTCACACGATGTTGCCGTAGATCTCAATCAAGTGCAATATTCATCCATTGTGTAGTCATTACATTGTGCCATCTGTCAGAATGAATGTCTCTCAACCACAACATTCTTTCCAATGCCCTTCACAGCCATTTTGTAGGTTTCCCCTCCATCAGCTCCTGAACATCAGGGCTGCACAGTGGAGAGTAATTGCTCTTTTCTGGGCATCAGCACCGATTCCCGACCCCACTAGGTAGTAATCGAATCCTCTCCTCCAGTTCGTCAAGGCTGTGCCTCCTCAAGCACATCTCCAACATCCCACAGCTGCCACCATATTTCTTTTTTTCTTTTTTTTTATCCCCACTTGCCATTCATGTACATATAAAATTAGTTTTATTTTGCTGCAACAGTTTTTCTTTTGGGTGCCACATCAAGCATGAACAAGGTTTAAAATGTGAAATCTCACATGATCACGTTTACTGATAAGTTCACATGATGTATTAATGTAATTAAACAATCAACTCTTTGAAAAGAAAAAAAAAGAGGATTTACAAATTTAAAATGATTTGTGTGTAAATACTTGTAGCATGTGTAGCTTTGTATTATTTAATTTTCAATAATTGAAAATTCAGTCCAGGTTATGGGAAGCGAGATTACATGGCTGTTAACAATTGTATGGAATTCCTTAAAGTATCTCCTATTGTGGTGATATGTAGAACTGTATGATAAGAAGTCTTGTTGAATATCATGACCATTCAGTTTTCCTTGTCTGCAATAATGAAGGCTGATCACTTTTCTTTGAACTTCACCATTCAGAGTTTCTTTTTTTAACTTTCCAGATTAATTGATAAACAGTTCAACTATTGCCATGACCATGTCATAATGTAAAATAGTGAGAAAGTGCCAAAGATGTGCAATAACGTTTGTCATATTACCTTTCTTAGACAATCTTTATCTCCTTTCTCTCAAAATTTATACATTTACACCAAAATTCATGAGAAATCATGGACTGAACACCACAACATCTTGCTCATGTATCTTTCGATCGATACGAGTGGGAAAATATGAGACTTATTTGAAGGAGTTTCATTCGAATTATCTCTTTGCTATCAGATGTTATCTTTAGACATTATCTTTAAAGATAAAGTTCTGGTCATGAGATTGAATTGTGAAAGAAACTTTCTCAAAGCAAATGGGAAAGGTTGATTATACAGCTAATAAGAATTTGTGTATGTATGCTGTAAGGTTTTGGAATCACCAAAATGATAAGAAATTAACTCAGTCCTGCTGAGAGTCACATTCGCTTCACCCAGAAATGTGCATATGGGACTACACAAAAATGTTCAGCCCAAATATTTCAGCTGTTTCTTGTCATATTTTGAATGAGAGCATTTGAAGGCAATCTTTTTCAGGGGACATTTCTACTATGATAATCTTCCAAACTAACATAAAAAGAATGAGAAAGCTCACAAAGTATTTTTTACTTTTCCCAGAACTCGACCTTCTCTTTAACATAACTAAAGTGAGCACCATGCAGCCAGCATTATGCATTTATTATTTCTTCTAATTCGACATGTGTCTGGAGAGCTGAAAATTGTTGTAACCATTTTAAACTGTCTAATACTTTTGAAAACCTTGTTTTTCTTCTCAATTCAAAATGTACTCAAAAATTGTATGGCTTGGTAATTTTGTCAGGATGAAGATCATTTTTGAAATTTTGTGGCACTCTTTGTTGAGGTAGCATAGATTGTGCTCCAGTCCTCATTCTAATTATTCCTTTGTTTTATTCATTTATTTGTGATGGAATGCTTTGAATGAATTTAGGTAAAGTAAGATTAACTTCATGTATTTATATTGTATATTATAAAAATGTAACGATAAATGCATAAAAACCCTTTCTACATTTACTTCCATTTGATGCTTTGTGTTTATATCAGTGTCTGTGTGCATAAACATATAATAAAAATTGCAGAAAACTGTTTTTACGAAATTGATAAGAATAAATCTGTCTCCATATACAACAAAATTATGATAGAATAAAAATAAATACCTGTACAGCTGGCGAAGTAATATAATATTTCTCACAATGAGGATGTAAATTAGATTGTGTACACAATATTAATTTTGCTTCCAAAAGAGAATGATGGTGATAAAAAAAATATCCAGGAAAAGTGATTTCACAATCTTTTTGGCAACAAATATAGAAAATTGCTCTTACAAATGTGTAAGTGTACTTTTAGTACATTAATTTAATGACTGTGATTTATACTTGATATTACTCAAATTTGTTTTCATATAGCAATTTACATTTTATCTCTTTCATCCTCCAGCAATTTCACTACATTTTGGATTGTGTATTTTATTAAATTTCATTCATCTTACTCAAAAGCTATGTAGGAGTTGGCATACATCCATTATTTGTGATCTATCAGCCTTATCAATAATATTCCCTGTATTGAAAATAATTATAAATTCAATTTATGAAACACCTTGCCATGAGATGCAAAATGCATCTGACTGAAAAAAAGACGTACAAAGAAAGAAAGAAAGATAGAATACAGTAATGATTAGAAACATGTGTTTTCAGACACCCTTAAACTTTCTCCACCTCTACAACTATCTGATTGTCTGTCTCTCCCTCTCTGGGTCTCACTCTTCCTCTGTCTGTCTGTCTGCCTGTCTCTCTGTCTCTCTCTGTCTGTCTGTCTGTCTCTCACTCTCTCTCATTCTTTCTTCATCACTGTCTAGACAATGCTATTTTCACACATTTCAACAAGCTCCAACAAGATAGAGAATCGAAGGGACATCAATGTAGGCATGGGTACTCCTTAAGAGAGGCTTATGAATACAACTCATGTACAGTATTTAGAAAAAGAGCCAAGTGTGTTCCAAAAAGGAGGATGTGCCTCAGCATTCGTGGTTAAGGATTAAACCCCCTTTTAGTTTCGACTGTGTTCAGCGGTCCTCTTTAAAGGGGGAGTCCAATCTTGCATCAAGTTTATTTAATTATTGAAACACATTCATACTGACTGTACGATTATGTTTCAATAAATAAATAAATACAAGATGAAATATCAACAAAAACTGCTTTACATCATGATCCTGTTTAAAGCTCATAAAATATTTTAAAAGAAGACATACAAGTTTATTTTAATGATTTAATTGGTAGATGTTTGGTTTTTATTTCATTCAAATACAGTCATGTAGATGGATTTGTTTCAGTCAGGATATAAAGCCCATGAAAGTTATTTCAACGTGAGCAATGATCACAAATTTACATATAAGCCTATAAATTCTTGAATTGACAATATTCAAGAGAAATATTTTCAGTTGCAAACTTGATAATGCAAACAAATTTAAGCGATTTTCGAAAGTTAGAGATTAATTAGAAATGAATTGAAAGTGTGGTCAATCAAAAAAAAAAACCAAAAAAAAAAACCCTTTTTTATCCTTTCGATGTATTTTTCTCAAACTTTCACCCGGTAATCATCTTATTTTTTCTTTAATTTTTCATCAGAGGGTTGGTGTGCAAGTGGAGTGCCCCTTTAAGTTCGTTCAAGTTCAACGACTATGAACAGCAACCCTTTGAAATGGTCTTTTGTGCTCGTTTCATTGAGAGGGCTACTCACTGCATGTACCATATTTTGAGGTTCTATTGAGGATTGAATTTGGGCGGGAAGGTTCGAATTATAGGCCTAATTAATTTTGGGAAGGATCTTGGTGGCCTAATATTGATTGGTTTTACTTCAATGCGGAAAATATAGCGAACGCCTCCAAAATCTCCCTATTGTATTCGTTTCAAAGTGAAAAGAAACAAGTAATTTGCAGGGTATAATTGGTAAGCTAAAAAAACGAGAGCCTTCTACATACACTCTTCGCCAAAATGAAAAACAGAAACAGCAACAAAACAAACAGAAAAACAACTTCTGATCTGCCTTGCTCAGATCACCTATACATTATATTTTACTCCCTAAATAGTTATCATTTTGCTATATGTTTGAATATAAACGTACTTATTTTTAATGAATATGGCATTCGCCCTCAACATGAATAGCTATACACTACTTCTTCTTCTTCTTCTTCTTCTTCTTCTTCTTCTTCTTCTTCTTCTTCTTCTTCTTCTTCTTCTTCTTCTTCTTCTTCTTCTTCTTCTTCTTCTTCTTCTTCTTCTTCTTCTTCTTCTTCTTCTTCTTCTTCTTCTTCTTCTTCTTCTTCTTCTTCTTTCTTCTTCTTCTTCTTCTTCTTCTTCTTCTTCTTCTTCTTCTTCTTCTTTTCTTCTTCTTCTTCTTCTTCTTCTTCTTCTTCTTCTTCTCTTCTTCTTCTTCTTCTTCTTCTTCTTCTTCTTCTTCTTCTTCTTCTTCTTCTTCTTCTTCTTCTTCTTCTTCTTCTCCTTACTCCTTCTCCTTCATATTCTCCTTCTTCTTCTTCTTCTTCTTCTTCTTTTCTTCTTCTTCTTCTTCTTCTTCTTCTTCTCCTTCAAGTTCTCCTTCTCCTCCTCCCTCTCTTTCTTCTTCTTCTTCTTCTTCTTCTTCTTACTCCTTCTCCGGCTTCTCCTTCTCTTTCTTCTTCTTCTCCTTCATCTTCTCCTCCACCTCCTTCTTCTTCTTCTTCTTCTTACTCCTTCTTTTCCTTCTTCTTCTTCTCCTTCATATTCTCCTTCTTCTTCTTCTTCTTCTTACTCCTCCGGCTTTTATTCTCTTTCTTCTTCTCCATCTTCTTCTCCTCCACCTCCTTCTTCTTCTTCTTCTTCTTACTCCTTCTTTTCCTTCTTCTTCTCCTTCATATTCTCCTTCTTCTTCTTCTTCTTCTTCTTCTTCTTTTCTTCTTCTTCTTCTTCTTCTTCTTCTTCTCCTCCTCCTCCTTCAAGTTCTCCTTCAAGTTCTCCTTCTTCTCCTCCTCCCTCTCTTTCTTCTTCTTCTTCTTCTTCTTCTTCTTCTTCTTACTCCTTCTCCGGCTTCTCCTTCTCTTTCTTCTTCTTCTCCTTCATCTTCTCCTCCACCTCCTTCTTCTTCTTCTTCTTCTTACTCCTTCTTTTCCTTCTTCTTCTTCTCCTTCATATTCTCCTTCTTCTTCTTCTTCTTCTTCTTCTTCTTCTTCTTACTCCTCCGGCTTTTATTCTCTTTCTTCTTCTCCTTCATCTTCTTCTCCTCCACCTCCTTCTTCTTCTTCTTCTTCTTACTCCTTCTTTTCCTTCTTCTTCTCCTTCATATTCTCCTTCTTCTTCTTCTTCTTCTTCTTCTTCTTTTCTTCTTCTTCTTCTTCTTGTTCTTCTTCTTCTCCTCCTCCTCCTTCAAGTTCTCCTTCAAGTTCTCCTTCTTCTCCTCCTCCCTCTCTTTCTTCTTCTTCTTCTTCTTCTTCTTCTTCTTCTTCTTACTCCTTCTCCGGCTTCTCCTTCTCTTTCTTCTTCTTCTCCTTCATCTTCTTCTCCTCCACCTCCTTCTTCTTCTTCTTCTTACTCCTTCTTTTCCTTCTTGTTCTTCTCCTTCATATTCTTCTTCTTCTTCTTCTTCTTCTTCTTCTTCTTCTTCTTCTTCTTCTTACTACTTCTCCGGCTTTTCCTTCTCTTTCTTCTTCTTCTCCTTCATCTTCTTCTCCTCCACCTCCTTCTTCTTCTTCTTCTTCTTACTCCTTCTTTTCCTTCTTCTTCTTCTCCTTCTTCTTCTCCTTCTTCTTCTTCTTCTTCTTCTTCTTCTTCTTCTTCTTCTTCTTCTTCTTCTTCTTCTTCTTCTTCTTCTTCTTCTTCTTCTTCTTCTTCTTCTTCTTCTTCTTCTTCTTCTTCTTCTTCTTCTTCTTCTTCTTCTTCTTCTTCTTCTTCTTCTTCTTCTTCTTCTTCTTCTTCTTCTTCTTCTTCTTCTTCTTCTTCTTCTTCTTCCACTGGCGTAAATCCCGGGGGGATGGGGGTATTATACTCCCCATTTTTCGGGGAGGGGGATGGCCTGTACAAATATACCCCCACTTTTCAAGGAGGAAATAATTTCTATATCAATCACTTATTGATAAAATTGATGAAAATAAATACAAAAAACTGTTATAGTAGTGAGAATTCCTCCTTAAAATGAAAAAAAATGCTAAAGATATGAATGAATGAATGAATGAATGGATTTATTTCAGAATAATACTGCAGAAATCTACCATGAACATTACAATTGAAAGTATACATAGTTCAAATATCGAATACAGATATCATAACAATTTCAATGTAATCAAAAGTGAAAATTTACATTAGTCAATAGAAATGATTTGAATGTCCCGATACTTTCGATTTTATATATCAAAATTATGTTTTCCATTGGCGCAAATGGGCATTACATCCCCGCCTTATTGCAAAATGTAAGCCTAATAAAACATGGTATTATAAACGAAGTGTAGAAAACAAGCTCAGATATTTTCACGTTATGCTGAGGGCAAGAGGAGACTTCTCGAGACTGTACAGCATTCTCCAAAATGACAGTCTATCTAATACATCTTCTACAAGTTCATGGGCCTTCTTTCAGGATTCGGAATGACGCATCAACTCTTTAGAGAAAAGTTAGGATTATTTAAAATCAGGCGCTGTTGCCGGTGGGGGGGGGGGGGGGGTTTACAGTGTCCCCAGCATTTCAGGAATTTGGGTATCCTAGAAGTTCCTACTTTTTAATAAGGAAAGTGTTTCTTTTACTTCAGATAAGTGCCCCCTTTCCTTTATATTCCTGCCCGTTCCACATTCTTACAATTTGATTTTTATTACCATTGATAATTGCCAGAGGCCTATTAAAATATGAGAGGTGCCCCTTCCTCCTTGACAACTGTCCCTTTTCCTTTGTAAGAAGAGCCCCTTCCCCTTCAAAAGTATCCGATTTATATTAGCACGTGTCCCTTTTCCAATCTTATAATTGTCCCTTTTCTTTCTGATAAGTGCTCCTTTATTTTATTTCTAAAAACAAGCCTCTTCCCTTTTCACCTCTCATAAAACCCCTAATAAAATCTTTCCTTCGACAATTCCCTTTTAAATCATTTACATCAAATGTACCTATATTATAACTTTATAACTGCCTTTTTTGCATTCTCATTTTTCAGATACAAGAATTACCCCCTTTCCATCTGATAAGTGCATTTTCACCTGTGGCAGTGGCCTCTATTCAAATTTGAGAGGTGGCCGTTTTAATTTGACAAGTGCCCCTTCCGCCTTCTGCTAAATGACACTTGTCATCTCTCATGAGTGCCCCTTTACACCTCTGATAAGTTCCCATTAATTCATTTTGACACGGGCTCCTTTTCTTTCTAAGAAGTACATTTATTCCTTCTGATAAGAGCCCCTCTTTTTTTTTTTTTTTTTAATAAAAAACGCCCCTTTTCCAATCTCATAAGTGCCTTTTTCACCTCTGGTAAAGTGCCAATATTCATGTGCGACTAATACCACATTCACTTTTATTTTGTTTCATCCTCTGATATTGATTGCTCTTTTTAATATGACACATTCCTGCTCCTTTTCTTTTCTGATAAGTGCCATTTTCGTTCTTGATAAGGGCCCCTTTTTTCTTCCTCCATAATTAATTTTGTGCTCCTAATTCATAGCGATTTAGAGCAACTTTAAATTCGTCAAGGCTCGCTCGCTATGCTCGCTCACATTTATATTTGATATAGTTATGTTACTTATTAGCGGTCTTTTCAGTCTCTCATGCCGATACTGTGTTTATAAACCTTTCAGAACTAGGTTTTTCCTCTTTATAAGATGTCAATTATATAAATATGTAAATTATATGCCAATGTTTACATGGTTTAGAGATAGTATAAAATTTCCCGTTGTAGGTGCCCTTTTTTTTTCCAGAAATAGCCCTTGATTAGCCCTTGCCCCCAAACTTTGGAAATTTCCGCTCTCAATATTGCGATCATACCCCCACTCCTTGAACCGGATTTACGCCGGTGTCTGCTTCTTCTTCTTCTTTTTCTCTCATATGTGCACTGAGCCTTTCTCAAAGATGAACTAAGATAATTGTATGCGGTGCGATGGAGAATATCGTTTATTGAGATGAGGGCATAAACTTTTGCTTTGGAGTAGTCAGAGCTTTCGCGCTTCGCGCGGGAGGGGGGGGGGGACTCCCCCCGAGTCCCTTCACCCACCCCGGGCCCCCTGGGGAGCATGCTTCGCGTGCTCATAACCGCCCCCCCCTAAAATTAAATCCTAGCTACGCGATTGCCTCCCCCCACCCCAATAAAAGTACTATAAAAACAAAACAAAAACAAAAACAAAATAATGATAATAATGATGATGATAATAATAATAATAACAATAATAATAAAAATAATAATAATAATAATAATAATGATAATAATAACAATAATAATGATGATGATAAATAATAATAATAATAATAATAATAATGATAATAATAATAATAATAATAATGATAAAAATTCATTTTCTTTTTGTGTTTTGCCTTTTCGTTTTTGTTGGGGGTTCACTCTGAGCAGAGCCAAGCAACGTATTGTGCCGGGATGTCAGAATCTTTAAATGCTTTGAAATATAACATTATTTTTAATCCCCAAAGAAAAACCGATGATATATAGTTTTACAATATGTAGTTCATATCACACGGCAATAAAGTTAATGAACTTCTATTGTGCCTATTTTGTGAAACAGATCACAATGTTAGTATTCTCTTTTCCTCTTATTGTGTCACAGTTAGAATAAGATAATACTGGGACAATTCGTCAGTTTTGGCGAGGTATATTGCAATTCCAGAAAACAGGGCAGTGAACATGTCTTTGAGACCTATCTATCTCCCTGTATATATAAGTTTACACCGAATAGAATCCGGAAAGTGCCGAATATTCATTTGGGCTAATTTGATTGATACGATTGGATGATTTTAATCACGTGACATTAGGATCGTCAAATAAAGAGCCGTTGTAGCGTTGGCGCGTAGCGTTACTCCAGTGTATTTGTTGCATCGACTGTACGTACATCTGAAATAAAAATGGTGAGTCCTGATGCTTTCTAAAAATCCTTTATGTTTAACTGCAATATGTATCAATCCATCTGTATTTTTTAGTTATTACGAATAATGAATACGTGAAGAATGTGTTAACTTATTTATTTATATTTCTGTAGATGATGCCTATCTTGAATTTTATTTTTTTTTATAGGCTGGAGGAAAAGCTGGTAAAGATTCTGGAAAGGCAAAGGCTAAGGCCGTCTCTCGATCAGCCAGGGCAGGTCTGCAGGTAAGCTTCCGTTCATAGAAACATTCCCGTTACCGATTTTGAGCTAACATTATTTCAAGGCATGTTTGCAGACTATCAATGAATAAGTATGCATACAATATTAGGTGAATTTAATTTTTAACAAGTGATTTTCCACTTGTTTTTCAGTTTCCAGTGGGTCGTATTCACAGACATTTGAAGAACAGAACGACGAGCCATGGCCGTGTCGGTGCCACAGCCGCTGTGTACTCTGCCGCTATTTTGGAATACCTCACAGCTGAAGTAAGTGGTAGTTTTCTTTTCTCCTGTTCATCATTAAACTTCTGTAAGAAGTAAAAAGTAATGCGGTAATTCTAGGATTCATATTACTGTAGACTTCAATTCCTGTGTCATTTGCTAGACACTTTATCTTCACATTCTGAATGGGGTCATGTTTTTGTGAGGCGTGAGAGTGAGAGCCGGTGTTTTCCCGCGCTTTGACGTGCGCGGTATGATTCAAAGTGATCAGCTGGGTTACATTTTTTTCTGGATGCTGTATCTTTTTTTCTTAATTTAGACTCTTATTTGATCTACTCAAAGGCTGTAGATGAATTTTATATTTTTATGTACAAAGGTCAAATTTTTAAACCATTTTTTAAAGCTTTTGCAGATGGAAGAGAACATTGTCATTGATTTGATCATGTTGTTGATTGATTTCATTTGAAATGGGTTTTGGCTTGGTTTTTGCAAATCCTTCCCTACATTAAACAATAACATGAAGTTAAGAACAACTATTTTGTTTTTTCTTTTTTCCTTTTTTTTTTTTCTTTGCTTTCTATTTTCTTGCTCTCTTTTTTTCTTCTTTTCTTTATTCTTTTTTTTTTGCTCATTTTTTTCTTTGCCAGATTACGGTACACCATAGCATAGGGAGTTTTTTTTTAAAAGGGTAATGTACTTCACATTTCTGTAGTCTAATATAATAGGGTCTACACTGATAAATGACTATGCATAGTCATAGACTCTAGATCAAGGACCTAATGTTGCATGCTGCTCGGGTTTTTTTCTCCAGTCCCATGTGCCTTTTATTTTACTTAGACTACTGTAAGAAAAAGAAAGGCAGTCATGTCATATGTCAGTATTACTCCACTAATTTAGGAGACAGTCTCTGATCCTGGAAAAAATTGTAAAAACTAATGTAGAAGGTCAAAAGGAGTAATTTTTCCATGAGCAATTTACTCCCAAATGGGAAAAGAGTCCAATATAGGCCGTGTGCCTCGGGGGGGGGGGGGGGGCTCATTTTTTTTTCAGATGGGGGTGTGCCACAGGCGCCCTAGAAACGGGGGTCCAAGGAACAGACTTAAAGGGCAAAATACATGGTCTTGGGAACTGCGGAACTCACGAGCCGAATTAAAAAAAATAGGGTCTTGGGAACTGCCTTTCTAACAGCCGCAACAAGGTCTTGGGAACTAACAACCTTTATTTTAGGTCCGCATGCATGTATTTCTGAGGAGTTAGATTGAAATGCAATGTTGCCAACCCAAATTCAAAGAAATAGAGACTGCAATAGTGTGTACATAATAACTTTTGTACAGGGGCGGGTAGAATGTACGCCTTAACTTGGCAGTGCCACCGTAACAATTTTTTTCAGGCGACTAGGTTTGGGTTACAGAGCGGTGATACGAGATACAGGAAACGGAGTTTCTTTGTTTCATACGTTTCGGATGTCTTCTGAGTGGCACTTAACTGAAATTCGAATATATAGAGAGCAACAATCGGGGTTCGAAAAGGGGGGTCGTCGAAGCACCACGTCCCCGTATCATCAATATGTGTGAGTGCAAGTTCAAATGGGGTGTTATTTTTATTTGTCAAGACTTGGATTCTTCATTTCTTGTCAAGTCAGATATGAAATAAGGCAAACTGAAGCCGGAGGGAACCCAAAACTAGAGCTCAGATTGACTTGGCCTTCTTTGTGGACATTTCTGACAATTTTTTCTTTTCTTTTCTTTTCCTAGGTTCTTGAGTTGGCAGGTAACGCTAGTAAAGATCTGAAAGTAAAGCGTATCACTCCACGTCACTTGCAGCTAGCCATCAGGGGAGATGAAGAATTGGATTCGCTTATCAAGGCAACAATCGCTGGTGGTGGTAAGTACTCCAAGATGTTCTGTTTCTTTGTTTTAAAAGATAAGAACAGGGATACAAATATATGGGAGAAGAGCAGATTAACGTAAGGAAACCTCAAAAACGGAATAAGGTATTTGTAATGCAGCAACCTTACCTAACTAATGTGCTCAAGGCAAAGTATAAAACAAAGGTTAGAACATGAATATGTATACAAAAAAGGAACAACTTCCAAAATTGAGTTGGGAATATTATTTGCCCTGTAGAAATTCTTCACAGTTAGGTAAGACCCACAAAAACTTTCTTCTGATTTCTTTGGTTTTAGCTAATATGCAATATTTTTAAGCTGCTGTGTAGTTTTTTCCTTTGTTGATGAAAGAGGTGAAAAATAATTCATATCCTGTCAAGGAAATAAGTTCCCTAGTGTGATGGGCCTGGATAAACCCCACAGTTGTGTCTACATTTGTTCAAACCTGTTAAATTCCAGTGGGTCGGGCTAAGCATATATTTTAAAACCAGATATTTTTGTGTGCATGAAACCTTGATAACTGGTCAGGATTCCATGCCATGAAATATGGTTTAATTGCACAACATGGAATTTTAGCGGTTCATGAAAATTTCTGTTAAAGTTTTATTTCACAGTATTATGGTGTCCTTCATCAGATGCTAAATTTACATAAGTCATAATCTGTAGCAAAATATTTACTATACTTTTCTCGTTTTTCCGGTTCAGGAAAAAATAAGTCAATGAAATGACTATTGTAGTTTTCAACTGTCTCAAAGCAATTAGGAAAGATCAAACATGTCTACATAGGAATTGGTGTATACTGTGAGGTTTTGAAATCATCAAAATGATGAGAAATCTCGCTGAAAAGCTCATGCACTGCACACAACATATGGCATGAATGTTCGGCCCAAACACTTCAGCTATTTCTTGTCATATTTTTTAATTGAATCGAATTGAATTGAATTTATTTCCACATCTCCATTTTGAAAATATGTCAAAGATATGTACAAACAATAACATAGTACAAACAAGTATACAAAGAATAAATGTAAATGACGTGGGATCGTAAAAAACTTGAAAACATGATCCCATTTTGCATGAAAATAAAAATAAGTAAAGAAAAATACAATAGAAAAAATATAGCACATAGAATTGTAAATTAGAAAAAAAAAAATTATAATATTCATAAAAGTGTATTCTTTAGCAATAGATACTCTTTAAATTTGTGTTTGAATGCATTGAGAGATTTATTGTCCTTGATGTGTTGAGTTACATGTATCATTCCATAAAAGGGGTCCTTTGCATGTTATTATTGATCTAGAAAAGGAAGTACAACCATAATCAACTCGATAGTTTATTTCTAATATGAGGGCATTTGAAGAGCAATCCTTTTCAGGGGACATTTCTACTACGCTGTTCTTCCAAACTGACATAAAATTAATCATTCCCAGAACTCAACCTTCTTTTTAAAGCATATCAAGTAAATTTTGTCTTGACAGCAATACCTACTACATGTGTATTCTATCTTTCTTTCTCTCCAGGTGTTATCCCTCACATCCACAAGAGTTTGATTGGAAAGAAGGGATCACAGAAGACAACATAAGGCCTGGATAACTCTAGCAACCTAGGCTACCTTTTGCTACTGCTGCACCAAACACCAACATCGCGTAGTTGTTACCCACAAATCTGCCGGTCTTTCCCGTACAATCAGTTGGTCATCCGTTGGTGGTGGCACTCTGCCATCGTAACCGCGCCATCTCAGGGTGTCGAACGAACTAGAAAAATAGGATTGCGACCCTGTAGCTACAAGCCGATGGCTCCAGCTGAACCGGAATGCAAAATCAATGCAATATGATTCTCCATGATAATCAGTGATCAACAAAACATTTCCGTTGCAACTTGAGTATCAAGTATGAAAGTTGCGGTGTGAGTGTTGTCATGACAGGCCCACCGTCAGTTTGAACTGGTGGAAAAATTAATTTTCAATGCTTAATTTCTGCCTTTCAAGTTTTACTTCATTTGAAATACTTTGTGGTAACAATGACATATTTGGAGCAGCATTTCCTTTCTTTTATTCTCACTTTTTTTTTTCCTTCAATATCTTGTACAGTCTCTAAACTTCTGATTCAGTTATGTTTGACAGGAGTAGGTATTCGGTAGAAATTTGTATGAAATGCCTAATTGTATTATTTAAGCTCAGTGGTGTGAGAGAGATGTGTAGATGTATAGTTGATAACAACAATAACTAATCATTAATTTTTCAGTCATGCAAGAAATACGCTTTAAAAAAAAAAATGCAAGCGGGGTCCGAGAAGGGCACTTGAGCGTTGTACAAAGAAATTATTGGGAGGGGTTTTAGACGTGTATATTGGAAGTTGACAATGTATTAGTACCCCCTGATTGGCCAAACGAAATGCATTCCAGCATAATCTTGAAGAAAGAAAGAAATATTGTCTCCGTAGTGAGATTTTAATCCAAGTCACTTTTGTGTGTATTGTATATGTGAAAGGCTTTTTCTTTTCCTGTTGTAGTCATTTGTAGTTTCCCTCGGTCGGAAAACGCACCCCCAAATTGTATATTCTGTTTTCACTGTAGATTCAGGGTGAGTGTGAATGATTTTTGTATTAAATGTTCAGTTCAATTTCACAGAGAAAATTTGGTCATTAAAACAATTTTGGAAGTTCTTTGAAGTTTTATATAAACCAAGTTGTTCATGCAGTGTATTTTTATTTCCCAGTATGTATTTATGGTAGAGGATGTTTGTAGGATGTACGCTTGTGTGACAATGTGACCTGCTCAAACACAATGTGCCAATCTAATGGTTTACTAAAAGGAAGGATGTAAGTCACGGAACTGGATTTTATTCTCTGCCATTTTGTGAAATTATCCTCCCCCCCCAAAAAAAAAACAGTGGGGGAAAATATACAGAAGGGAAGAGCAGAGCAATTTAGCTTTAAAGGGCAATCCAGCCTTGATAATAAGATGATTTATGTGAAAGCAGAAAAATAAAAACAGGATGGCGAAAATTTTAAAGAAATCGGACAAGGACTAAGAAAGTTATGGATGTTTGAAAATTGAGATCACTACATCTATGTGAATCTCAAATTGGCAATTTGGTGAGTCAATTGTGACATTTTTGTGGACAACTCTCCCATTTATCGTACACAAAAATATTAATTTGCAGTTTTCTTCGAGGCGCTTTTACCCTCGGGGCAGTATTCAAAATATATTGGAGACAGCATATAGTTATAGGCGCTCATGAACGAAAAGATCCTACTGAGTAATGCATTTTGAAAAAAAGTAACATTTTAGGCATTTTGTGTGTTCGAGCGAATGGGGGAGTTGTCCACAGCTACATCACAGTGACATTACCTATTCGGCCAATTTGAAATTCCCATATGCATAGTGATTAGAACTTTCAAAAATTCATAACTTTCTTATTGCTTATCCGATTTCGTTCAAACTTTCACCAATCTGCTTCTCTGATTTTTCCTCTTTCTTTCAAAGCAACTTGTTATAAAGGTTGGATTTCCCTTTAAACATGGGAAATGGTTTCAAGAAACTCCTGACAAAAAGATGCAAGTTTGCGTTGTTTTGGGTAGGTCGCATGATCCCACAATGGACCCATTTACTAATGTCAGATTGTATCTATTTCAAACCAACGAAAAGTTGTTCTTGACTGGAGGCTTGTTGGACGTACATCTACAACTCCTACATGCTTGGTGGATTCCACCCCTAAATATAGCCTATTGAGAGAGATAGTTTTGACACACATGTGAGAGTGCAGTCATAGATTTAATCATGGAGCTCTGAATAGTTCCTTCCCACCTGTAATTTTCCTCAGAGGGAACTATTATGGAGCTTTGTGAAATGATTGACCAATCATGTGCAAGTTCAGTGACGAAACTATCTCTCTCATGTAGCCATGGTAGATATGTTATCATATGCTCTGTTGAGAACCAGAAGGGCATGAACTTTATCACTGGTTGAGCGTTTTAATGCCCTTCCAGCTCTCGGCAGACAATATGTAATACAGTGGAAACTCACTATTATGAGGACCTTGGGACCATGAAAACTACCTTGTTATATTGGTAAAAAACGAACATAAAGACCTGGGACCAGCAATATCACCTTGTTATATCAGGAATCTCGTTATATCTGAGCTCTTTAAAGCGAGTTTCCACTGAAGTATTATTTGTCTCTAGGGTTCGTAGAAGAAGTATCCATGAAAATGAACGCAGCAGGAAACTGGTCCATTACATGTACAGGAGAGTTGTGTGATGTGGGGAGAGATCTTGTGTAGCGCAAAAAGGGAGTGGAAGCTCGTGAAGAAGCCGTGTCATAATGAACAATTTAAGTAGATAATTTTGCCCACCCAACTTTGCTTTCTCTTGTTTTTGCCCCCTTAATGAAACAAGGTTTCAACATTAAGTAATTCTCCTGGTCCCAAAGCATATGTTATTAAAAGGTTCCATTGTATTTGTATCCTTGTGAGAGTTTTCTTGGAGTGAGAGGATGTGTAAGGAGAGAACAATTCATTTTGGGTATTTCAAATGTCCTCTAGTTTACATTTTATTGCCAAGAGACCTTGAAATATGCAAAATAAATTCAACTGATTATGGCTTGAGGAAAGGGGGGTCAAAGGGAATGTGGAGTTCTGGGAAAGGTAAAAAATAATTTGTGGAGCTTTCTCATTCTTTTTATGTTAGTTTGGAAGATTATCATAATAGAAATGTCCCCTGAAAAGGATTGTTCTTCAAATGCCCTCACATTCAAAATATGACAAGAAACAGCTGAAATGTTCTGGCCGAACAATTGTGTTAGTCCCATTTACATATTTCTGTGTGCAGTGCTGTGCATGTGACTTTCGGTAGGATTGAGTCAATTTCTTATCATTTTGGTCAGATCAGTTTCCTACATTTAATGTAGGAAACTGATCTGACCGATATCTGACCAAAAAGACAAATTAAAGAACACTGACAAAAAAAAAAAAAAAAGTCTTACAAAATATAAGTACACAGATGTATTTCACTTCTCATTTATTTTCTACATCATAGTTTCCTGGTTATTTTAATTTTCAATATACATGTATTACACTTCACTATGAGGTGGAATGTATAAGAAAAAACTTACGGAATAATTTCAAGCATCTGCACCATTCAAGTCCTCATAGTGCCTTATTTTATAAAAGGCAATATTATACAAATATTGACTGCTCATGAGGATGATGGTGGAAATTATCACTCCCAAGGTGGTGTTCATACCGGCCCTTCTATCACCCCGAGGCGAAGCCGAGGGGGTGATAAAAGGGCATGAACACCACCGAGGGAGTGATAATTTCAACCACCATCCAATTACAGAGCAGTCCAAATTTGTTTTATATACCTCATCCTTTCATCCTTTTCATCCTCATCCTTTGCTAAGTCACTCGCCATGTTGAATTCTTACGCATTGCACGTATATTGATTAACGTAGTCGTAGCCTAGCAACTCGTGAATGTGCTCTTAAAAACCTGAACCCAATTTTGCTTGTGTATGTGTGTGCAGAAGTCGCAAAGGGGTTACGCGTTCTATCACAGGGTTTGGGCGTTCTATCATTTGACCTTAGGTCAAGTGATAGAACGCCAAAACCCTCTGCCGCAATGATAGATCGAGATGCGCCTTGTCATGTGATATAGTTTTGACCAATCAGTGAATAAGAATCTATGTATGAGGTATATAATCTTCATTAATGAACAAAAGAATGACACCAAAAAAAATCATACCTTCATTGTAAGCACATGATTGCTAATTAGAAATGAGATTACATCATTTTAACAGAGCAGCATTGGTGCTGTTTCATCAATTACTGAGCATTAAAAAAATGGAAGACATTCAAAAGGGATATAAAACTGAAGTAGTATGATTGAGGATGTACTGAAATGAGTTTGGATGAGGTATAGTACAAATGTAATATCAAATCATGCATGAACATGAAATAAGTAGGCAGCTCGGAGGCATAATTCACAAAGATAGGAAATGAATGTCTGCATATTAATTGTGAAAATGGACTGCATATTAACGGTGAAAAATAAACTGCTTCAATTGCAATAAACAGCATATCAGGCAACAAGAGAAACTCTAACACGACTAACATCTTTAAGAAGAGTTATCTCCTACGATTTTGTGCTATGTCTACTCTGTCTATATGACTTATGAATATATTTGTTTTTCGATTATACATGTACTCCCTGATTTTCGTAGGTGGTTTCATAATTTTAAAAGCACAATGCATCATCTTATCACAAAGATGTCTCAAATCTCTTAAGTACATACCAAAAAAGGTAAAAGATTTTCCAACATCTTTTAAAAATTTAAGACACTATATCAATGAAAAGTGGCAATTTCACTTCATTTTCATTATGAACCCAACATTAAAGGAATTATGAAATGTACAGTTAACCTTGCATAACTCAAAGTCGCATAAGTCGAACTTTCCCTAAGTCGAATCACTTTTTTTGACCAAATTATACAAAACGTGTTATTTACATTTCCTAAGTCGAATTTTGCACAAGTCGAACTACTTTTTGTGGTCCCAATAGATTTGACTTAGGCAAAGTTAACTGTACATACCAATACAATTGAAGTTAGAATACTGGGTATACAAAAAGGAAACTACTGGTATATGAAAATAAACTTTTCAAAGGAAGAAGTGTAGATACTTATTCAATTTAGAATAATTCAATACTGGGTATACAAGAAGGAAAATAATATTCAATTAAGGATATATCAAAATCTCTTTTCAGAAGAAGTGAACATACGAAATGGAAAGCAGGACTATACTTAAATACATGAAAATCAACTACATGTATTTTGTATCTGACTTTGCCAGAGTATATCCTATACACAATACAATGCAGCATATTCAGAGTAAACAAAAGGTAAAACAGTGTTTGTAAAATTCACAGGGATAAAACAAATACATGTATACTGGATTTTCTAATTCTTTACCAATATAATTAAGGGACCACATGCCACTAAATTTCGGTCACGGGACGAGTTTGGATTTGTATTTCCATCTTTGGCAATCACATTTTCCACCAAATCCATGATCTTTCTCAATACCGGTGCTCCACTGACAAACTTTTATCCTTGGAAATGAGGGGCAAAATATTGATGTTGCATGCACACCAGACTCCTGTTGTTAATATTCAGATATTTGGAAGGTCTGGGGTCAAAAAAATAATTGTCATTGCTTTACCAACACTGCTTTCCCTTCAGATGGATAAAAATTTATAATTCATTTGTAATGCTGATTAAATCACTAGAATTATTTAGTTTCAAGTTTGTACATTGTCTATTGCACACCTGCCATTGCAAATATTAGTAGCTGCATCTTGCTCGTTTTTTTCACTTATTTACCTACATAATTCAACAACATGTATACACTTGTAAAGCTCCAGGGGACCTACAGCTCCATGTCCTATGGGAGGAACTACAGTAGGATGAATGCCTTGGCCAAAGGGCACCAGAGGACTGACTTAGAGTTTTTGGCTCGACCCTGGGGTACCATCCACCAAGCCATACAGCCTTCTGTGCAGATTTAATTCACAGTGGAAATCCTGTCATAACAGACTCTTGCAACTAATACCATAAACAGTGAAGACATTGTACTATTCTCTCTTTTAGTATCCTCTACTGGTAGTTTTCCTGTTTAATTACATAGACAAGCAGAAAATGCGCAACCTTATCACTGATAGAGCAATGAAATTGCATGTATAAAGATAAATTACATTTGTAGGCAGATTATTTGTGGAAACCTACGGAATAATACACAATAATTAACAATGTATTACTCACGACTTGTCGGCAGTTTACTGTGGTAAATGGATTTTTTTTTTTTAATGGCAGCAAAATTGACTGCAGTTTGTGCGTAGATAGCTGCAATGGTTCAAAATATTTGACCTCATTTCTGTTCGTTACATCACATACAGTATCCTCCAATTTTCTTGCACTTAAATTATCGCAGACAATCGCAGAGATTTAGACACATTGTACGAGTTGCTGAACAAAAGTATTTTTGGTTGTCCCATGGACCTGTTACAACAGGATTTTTAAGGAGGCTGTTCTCTGATCCTACTTCTAAGTCTCTTCCTTATTCAATCTGGAAAATTAATTGTGTCCAATATATTAGCAGAGGTCATTTAAGGTCACTAATTCTAAAAGATTAAATATACAGATGCTTTAGAAGCACCATATATATATATCTATGGCATTTTATTCTGCTCAGTTCACTCATAAATAAATTTGCAAAATAGATTTCGTCCTCAGACGCTAAAAAAGATCAAATGGCTTTCTATTCAAATCTACATGCACAAACAAGCATCATCAAATTTTCTTCTCCGTCATTTACATCACATAAAAATGCCATCAAGATGAGAAAATCATCCCATTCCAATGCCCTCAAAATGAAGTACATCAGTGCTCATCAACCATTATTAATTTACTACAAACCTTCAAAGAGGGTTTAATTTTGTACGAAACCAAGTAATGTCAGGCTTTGTTTCTTGTAGGTGGAAATATTTTCGTTCATATTGTAGACAATCAAAGCTTTTCCACAGTAATAACCTCACGTATAGAATCAGCAGGCACGATGTGAGAAAAATTAAATATTTCTTTATTGCAGCCACGGTGATTTTCTCCTCGCATAGTCATGAATTTCAAGATTATACAATATTTAGCCTGTCCACAAACTAAGCTGAACAACAGCAGTAACCATCAATAACCAAATTTTTCAAAATTGCAATTATACTATACACTATCTTCTTATTTGGCACTTGTTTAAAGGTAGGAAAACACTTGATAAAAATTATGTGGTTGTTAATGAAAGAGTAACATGATGTTAACATCATTACATTAAACTACTGAGGCAGAAGATAGCTTAGTACTATTTCAATAGAAATATAGATTGTTCCGATAGAAAACATCGCGTTAGCATTAATGAGAGT
Source organism: Heliocidaris tuberculata (assembly GCA_025618425.1). Taxonomy (NCBI): domain Eukaryota; kingdom Metazoa; phylum Echinodermata; class Echinoidea; order Camarodonta; family Echinometridae; genus Heliocidaris; species Heliocidaris tuberculata. The sequence continues at coordinate 17,570,058 of CM046851.1, forward strand.
AATTACATGCACTTGATTTGTTACTATTTCAATAGAAATGTTTGTCAGAATAAGAATCTGAATTTTATTACAGCTGTGGCAGCGCTGATGAAAGTGGCTAGTCAATTTGATTTTGCTATACACATATGAACAAGTTTTTATAAACTATAACTAAACCAACACTTGCTGGACCTCCTAGCTTTTGAAATATGCAGGAGGGGGGTGTCACTAGCCCCCAAAATCTGAAAAAAGCATAGGGTATGCCCCATTAAAAAGTGCCAATGGGCATATTTCCCCTTCCTCCCCCCCCCCCCCCCTCGTTGCACCTGTAACAGCTGCTCCCACAATGACACAGCAAAGATATCACCCTCTATGTTATGTTAATTTTCCACCTAATTTCCCGTTTCTTTGTATAATCATAGCCATCCACTGAGTGGAGAGGTTTCAAGTTTAGACCCCCTTTCAGTTCTTTTCCCACAAGACAAGATATACTGCCTGAAAAGACTGCCAGAGCAAAATATAAACCACTTTTAAAGTGTAAACGAATGGCAATGAAATAAAATAGATCTTCCCCAAAAGGGCTCCTATCTGTGCATTATAGTAAATACCCATGTTGCACGAATTTATTATTCATTTTGCTGCAGTACTTATTCGGGGGAGGGGGGTGGTTAACCACCACATGTGGGAACAGTGATGAAAGAATAATGAAACAGAAATAAAGCACCCAATCAATATTTATTTAGAGGTGGAGTTTGAAAGGCTGCTAAAGGGTGAAGTCCAGACCTTTTTAAAAATCTTTAGCCCATACATTACCATGCACACTAACTTTCATTATCCTGATTTCGACACTTTTCAGCTGAACGGCGATAAAATGTCAATATCGGGGAAATCAGGATATCAGGATCTTTTAAACAAATCTGGTATTCCTTGAGTACCTTTTTTTTTTTTTTTTTTACTTTTCAGGTATTTTTCAGGATTGCACCCCCACCCTCTTTACAGAATCTTGGATCTGCCCCTGGTGTGCATGGCAATATATTATAAAAGAGAAATTTTCTGGACTTGCCTCTAATGAGGAGGCACTTTCCCCTGCATGATAAGAAGGATATCATTGTACACAATGTTCTTCGCGTCCATGGCCCAGATGAAGTCCAGATGCTCAAAGTTCTCTATTTCCTTGCTATAAACGAGATGAGGTATCTTGGGTATAAGCCTCTCCACGTCCTGGGGGTCGGCTAGGAAGTCATTGGCCCCCCAGAAGAGGGCGACTGGGACAGTAAGGTTCTCCACATGGTACTCTGGGGGTGTGGTCTGAGAGAGAGAGAGAGAGAGAGATAGAAAAAGAGAGAGAGAGTTAGTAATTCCTCATAGACGGTAAAAGAATTGCATCGCTTTTTATTATCTTTTGCATAGCATGAATTGTTGTTACTTTTTCATAGATTGATTTAACCAGTGTAGGATCAGGTGATACAATTACGATCTACATGTGTAATTTTATAAATCTCCTTTTTAATACCGAAATCCGTTCGGGGCCGTTTTTTGTGGTCGCAAAAACTCTTTTCCCCCGCCGCGTCCGCCCTCGCCGTTGCGCGGGTTCGGTGGCATAATTCCACGGCCCGTGTCTCCCGTATTCCGCGTACCGCGCCAACCCCCTCGTCGCCGTCGACGTCCCTAAACGTGATTTAGGGAGATTTGGGGGGGACGGGCAGGCCGAAGGAACGGCTGCTTCCGCGTGGATCCCTTGCACGACGGCGGTGTCGTCGGTCGTGCACCCTCCCTCATATGGCCCATCACAGGCACGGCATGGCAGGTGACGAACAACATTGTTCACGATGAGTATCAACTTGCATTGGGCGACCCGTGTCAGACGACTCGCGTTAGCCATCTTGCTAATCTTACTCCTACCGGGGGGAACCCCCGTAAGAAAATAATTGTGGCATGGGTATGTCCCATAGTGTCACAGGCTCCATAGAGCTCCGTGGTATGTGTAGGTATGTATTCAATTGTTTGATCGTACACTTTGTGATCAGTACACCATAGGAGCAGCACCCACGTACTGCGATGCAATGCGACGCGATCGACGATGCATATCGCATGCATGCAATTTGTATGTACTCTACACACATAGTTGACTATGGTTTCCCGATCGAGCTCACAAATACGACGTACATGCTAAGGTTGATTTTGGACGTGAGTGATATTATTTAGAACTAAAAAACTGTTAGAAACTGTATTTACGGACTTCCTTTGACCTATTTTCTTTGTATTTAGTCAACAACCGATGGAATTCTCATTTTAGACTCCATCACGGCGGCGCTGCACTATGAGCTGAGCAGTATCAGCGCTGCAGCCTTGGCTGCGTGATATGAACTCCGGGGGAGGAGATCACGGAGAGACCAGGGGTAAATGACTAACTGAGCTGCTTATTTGGAGATGTCCAAGGTTGACTTTGGACATGAGTGACATTTTTGAGAACAAAAAATGTTGCAGTATAGTATTTGTGGACTTTGTTTGTCCCTATTTTCTCCGTAATTAGTTAAAAACTGATGGCATTCTTGATTCTTCTCTACAATATAAAGCCGGTACTCTGTCACGGCAACGCCAGCACTCTGAGGCTGAGCTGTTGTAAGGGTTGGCTGGCTGAACTCCAGGGGAGGAGTCCGGCAGTAAATGCCTCACTGAGCTGCTTATTTTCAAGATTGGAAACAGTTTACTTATCTTTTTTTTTTTATTACTGCAGTTAAAATTTGATGATAAATTCATCTTACCGTATGAGAAGATTCTACATATATCCGTTGAAGAATTAATCGAGTATATTCATATGCTGAAGGCATGGGCGTAGAAAGCGGGGGCGGGTGGGGGGGGTGGTCGATGGGGGATATGTGAATGCATGAATTAATTTCATTATTATTGTAGAAAAAATGAAATCACTGGAGTCATATTCGCAGATACCGGGGGGGGGGGGGGGGGGGGGGATATGTGAATGCATCAGATTATTTTATTTTAATTGTAGAAAAAATGAAATCACTGGAGTTATGGGCGTAAAAAGAGGAGGGGGAATGGGGTAGAAGTTGGGGGATGGGGGATATGTTAATGCATCGATTAATTTTTTCATTGTAGAACAAATGAAATCACCCGCAAAGAATTTGGAACCCGCTTTCTATACGCCATTGGCTGGAGTAGAGGGAGGGGAGGGGGCTTGGTAGGGCCTTCACTCACCATCCATACCAGGGGCGGATCGGGGGGGGGGGGGGGGGGGGGGCGAATCGGCCACGCCCCCCCCCCCTTTTGAAACAAAACTGGCATACCTTAAGTACACAATAAAAAAAATTGCCTTTAGTACGTACTTTTCCGGCTCTGTGCCCCCTCTTTTTCAAAATCCTGGATCCGCCCCTTCAAAGTGTCCACAGATAGGACTATAAGTGGTGGATTGCAATTTTATCTGGGGTTTCAAATATTACAGGGGTACGTGAGTAAATTGGATTATGACTTTCGCAAATCATGTTTCACTGAAAAAAAAAATGGATGGCACGATAGAATTTCATATGTTTAGGCATCAGGCAACATCGCTCACGTTTCTCCTGGGGTAATATTGTGGGAACGGGGAAAGGACAGGTAAAAAAATTGCTTCAATATTATTAATAAACACACAAACATTAAACAATCTTCTTGGAAGCTAAAAGGCATTAGCTCATATAACATAAAATTAATTTCACAGTATTATTGGGCCCGTGATTTTCACGTGGAAACAAGTTTTTAAATAAATATATTGTTATTTCTTACATAAAAACAGTAGATATGCAATCTCTCTCATCAGCAAAAGTGTATTATACATAATCATCTCTATATAAGACATAAAAATAATAAATTATATCAAGTTAGCCCAAAGAACAAATAAAAAAAAAAAACAATTGACTTTTAACTTTCAAAAAAAGTATGTGACGTATTCTACAGTAAGAATAACATAATAAAACAATACTAAAATAATTTAATGCAGATACAAGAGGAACTATAAATTAACTTAGATGAAAAAAATTACAAAATCTTTCTTTTAGAAACCATTACCCAAAGAACCATAATTACTAAACATTCGTCTTATTGATTTTAAAAAATACATGATGTTTATGTACACATATTAATCTATCATTTGATTGAATATTTCACCAATATACAACCCTAAAGTTGCGCTAAAACATAGTTTTCATATGATTATTTCGTAACAAAAACATTGTAACATATGTATTGAATTCGATATAAGTTTAATAAACCAAAATTTAAAACAGTGTAATTTTTCACTACATTTTTTTTGCGCTCGAATCCCGTGGATTTTCCACGGGCGCCGCTAGTATATTTTAATGCACATTTTGTGTCTTTCAACTAAAAAAAAAAGATATTTTTCTGAATTTTCAACACTTTTAGCCAAAAGTTAGGGCTCTTAGCAAAATTTTTGGGACAGAGTGGACAAAAGCGCAATTTTTTCCCTATGAATCATTTATATCAATAGCTTTAAATTTAGGAGTGCCACGAAATCAGCGATTGGCACCCTTTTCAAAAATGCTAATTCATGCAAATTTTATGCATAATACACATATTCAATAACAAAAGAAAGACACCAGAACCTTAATTATGTTAATGGAAGTTTGGTCAATTTGAATGAAATTACGGGTTAAGTTCTGCAATTAAGTAGCCTTTCTAGTATTCAGGCTAATTTATGCCCATTTCTGCAAATTTATGCATAAAATTGCATATCTACTATAAAATTATACTAATACACAAAAATTGCCAGAAAATTGTTTTATTTTATATTTAAGGAAATCCTTCAGAGCATAAATAATGGTCCAAGATTATATGACTTCTATATCTATTTATGCTAATTTATGCAAATTAGGGAATACATATTGTAATATATGATACATATAGTCGGGTAGCATGGACAAGTAGAATTCAGATGCATTTTAACATGCCCTTCACTAAACATATCATATCACTACTTACCTGATTATAATGGACCAAATTTTCAATCATTCCATAATCATACATCTGACATTTTCCAGAAATCACCATCTAAAACAGACAAATCAAATGCATAAGGCAGGATTCGGTAATGTGAACATGGAATGCTTGTAATATGAATATTAATCAAATTTAGCCAATGAGAGCAATAAAACCAAAAATTATTGCAGTCATCATTATAACTGTTATCAGTAAGGTTCAAATAAACATCATAGACAATATTACTGTGGAAATTATCATAAGATCATCATCATCATCCTTTTCCTCCTCCAATTCATCAGATTTACCATTATCACCAACAAAATCATCACCCACCATCATCATCAGCAGCAGCATTATCATCATTATCAACATCTTTATCACCACCACTACCACCATCATTATTACCATCATTTTCACTATCATTCATTATCACTACTATAATTTTTTTTTCTCTTTGTAATGATTTCCTATACCATGAATTATTCCATGTTTTAGAGTGATGTTTCAGCTAGTTTGTTTGAGATGTGATGCAGACCTGGGGGGCGTTTCATCAAGTGTCCTGTAAGTGATTTTTACCGACTAATTTGCTCTCAGCCAATTAGATGCAAGGATTTCAGTAGCTTATAACAGTTATTGCAACTTGTCATTGATGACAAGTTTTATGAAACTGTAGCATCATCATTCATCGTGATTATCATCGTCTCCATTCTTTTTAAACAATGAATTTACAAACCTGGAGGAAGTGCTCCATATTCTGGAGCGACGTTCCAGCCGGTTCGTTGGAGACGTACACCTGCAGCCTGGACGCATTGAGGTGATGTTGGCTGAAGCCACCCAGGAACATCATGACGTCCTCGCAGATGAACCGCGTCTCGGGCCAGGCACACAGCGTCTGAGCTCCCAGCTGATTCAAGAGGTAGGAGTTAGGCAGGAATTCATCGATGCCAGCTTTTGTTAAGATATCCTGTTGAGCATCAGGGAAAAAAAACAACCCCAAATCAGTTGGATTTAACAGTAGTCTGCCTCAATAGTACAGTCTGAGTAAGTAGAGGTGCCATCGTTGAGTGGTTTAATAACTTCACTGGGAATGCAAAGGTTGTGGGTTAGCTAGAGCCCCGGCATGGCGCTTATGTCCTTAAGCAAGGCACTTTATCTACATTGCTTCTCTTCACACAGGTGTTACATGGGTACCCTGTTGGATACCCTGTTGAATGCAAATGTCGTTGTGGTTGGATTGAGAATATGTGCGCTTGTGAATTGACGGCCAGGTAGGAATGCTCCCAAGTGGAGTGGACAGTGTGCACTATCAGTGCAGAATTGGAATTGAATCCAATGACGGGGGTAATGATCATTTACTTGATTGGAAAGGTGCCATACATGTATAAAATAAGTTTTTATTATTGTCATCATTATTATTATTATTATTATTATTATTACCAATATTATGTGGGAGAGGGAGCCATGTTTGACAACCACTTACGACACAGAGCAGAATTTTTAATTCTGGCATATGCATAATTTACATTCCAATGTACTTTCCAGTACCAGTGTTCAACTTGATGGTTAGATGGTCTAACAAATTACATAAAGTTTTAGAAGTAGAAAATTTGAACAGCTGACTTCGAGCCTTAAAAAATAGTTCGAAGATCTGATCGTCCGAAGACCCAGAAGTCCCTTTCAGACTGTTAGCCATTAGGATATTCACTTACTGCTAGCAACTTCACATACTCTGAGGTCACTATGTCCTTCAAGATGATTTCAATGTCCGCCACAGTGTACACAGGACCCAGAGCAAATAGGTGGTTGACCTTCCTGGCAAGGTCGAGGTCAAGGGTGAAGCCAGTGAAGGCCACCAGAGTGCCCTGTGAGTGACCCACATAGTCCAATGTGGATTGACCCGAGATCTTGAGGGCAAAGTTCAGCATAGCAGGGATGTCATACTTTGCCATCTGGTCCCAGCTGCAAGAAAAAAGTTGAGAGTAATAATAAATTAGGAAATGTACATGTACTTCTTTACAGTTCTGAAACATGGACAATCAGGAAAGGATGTTCTACAGTATGGGATTACTGGGAATGTGGTCGTGCAGAAGAACAAAAGGAATTAAATTTTACCCCTTTCAGATTGTCGTTCTGCTTTCCTTGAAAGCGCTTCGCATCACTTTGCTGTCACATCAAGATACCAGTATTTCATGGAAGCGAAATGAGCGCAATGCTCAGAGCGGAAGTACGTCATTTGCACAATGCATTGTTCTTTATTCCACTTTATTCAGTGCGACTGTTAACATAAAAACCGAAGCGTTATCAATTCCGCTTTTCGCTACATAGCGCTTTCAAAACCACCTCTCGTGGTAGTCATAGACCTCCCACGTCAAATATCTGACCAACTACCCTTTCACTTACTACTCTTTCACATCAGAGCGTTATCTGGTCAAAGCAGTCAAAGCGCTTTTGATTCCGCTATATTGGCTCAATATGAAAGGGGCATAAGACTTACAAACAATAGGTCCCAAAGTTGCTTCCTCAGCAGTCACCACAATTTACTGTAACATAAAACCCTATTTTTTCAGTCTACATCTACTAAGAAAATTCCAGTTAATGTGAACTATAATACAAATTGTGTATCGTCACAGCAACATTTGATAGTAGCATACTACTCATACTCTGGCAAGTTTTAGAAGTAAATTAGTTTTTAATTCAAGTATTGAACATATTCAGTAATTAAAGAAACCTTCCAACTTGTCCATTAGTGCCAGACTATGAATGTCCATACTGGAATATTTAAAATAACTTAAGACCATAGTACTATGGCCCAATGTCATTATGAGAAATTTTTGGAAAGAACGGGAGGGATGCTAAAGAGGACACAGACATTTGTGCGTTTGGCCTTGCCATTGGCCCCTGGGCCTGTTTAGCCCCCCTTTCCTCCAGTTGATCTCACTTGCTTTACAGTGGTTTATAAGTGCTACACATACCTGAACTGCCAGTACTGCAGCTTGTCTGGATCCAGCCACGCATGCCTTCCAGAGTAGGTGTTTCCCCTCATATTCCCCATCCAGACATCATAGCCAGCATCAGCCAGGATGAAACCAAGGCTCTCATTGGCTGGATTCTCAACCCAGTTGGTGGAAGCAGCCAATAGGCCGTGCTGTAGGAAGACAACTGGCTTGCTACCTGCTACAAAAAAAAAAATTATTATTAAAAGAACAGAGAACATAAATCTGAAAATTATTGGTATAACTAGTTTCAGGGGTAGAGGCACATATTCTTTTATTATACTAGAGAACTCTTCTTTTATTTTTAATGGAATGTAAATGGATGTTTGGTTTCTTTGGTGCAAGGTACAAATGCATAAATTATGTTAATATTACAAAGTAACTCCACAGTACAGTAACTTTTGTTTTACATGTACATACAATGGTGTAAGGAGTATAGACATACATGTATGTGTTATTATGTGTGGGTATCTGTTCTTTAAAAAAAAGACACAATGGTGTAAGGAGTATACACATATGTGCTATTATGTGTGGGTATCTGTCAAAAAAAAAAGACTTACATCCTTTTTGACACTCTGCCAACAATAATTTCTATTACAGAGATAACCCTCTTTGGGGGAATTCCACACTAAATTATATACACATAATTGTTTAAAAGTACATTCAGGCTAGACCTACATGTATCTGAAGCTTACATGTAGATGTAATTGTTCGTACATTAGAGAGCAAAATGCAATCTTTCCAGAACCTCATTAGCTGAAATGTTAGGAACTGAGAAGAATATTTTGCCAAGTAAAAACACAAAATATACCAAATTCTCTGAGTAAATCTCTTTATTAGCTTTTCTCTTGTGCAAAATGTATATTCGAAATTGTCATATTGATAGCAGGCGACCTGACTAGGGCTGCAGCTCGGAACTTGAACCAGAACCAGAACTGAGGGTTTTGAGCAGAGCCAGACACAAACCAGACTAAAACACAAATCATGCCAACCTGGTAACAGAGGTCCGGTAGAAGAAAGTTGTAAAAAACTCTTTATCTATCATCTTTTATCACTAAGAATGTTTATTTTTCTAAGCTACACCGGTGTGTGTGTCTGTACATCCACCTAGAGTTTTGTTGCAAAGCCCCATAAGGAAGAGAACAGACATTTATTGGTGGCAAAATCTGATGATGGATCTGACTGTGTTCCGTAACAAGTTACCGGACCGGTCCAGAACCCGATAAGGATTTTCAGAAGTAAACGGGCCAGACCAGACCAGGACTTCGTCTTGCGAGCTACCAAACCTGACCTTGCAATTGTTGTTTCAATCAGTGATAAAGAAACATCTATGTCATCCAAAATGTTTACAAAGAAAAAGCAATGTCATCCCATTACTGCCCAGATATATATATATATAGGAATTTCCCTTTTGTCACAAGTCTAGTTGCACTACAACTTTTCCTTCCTCCAAGCGACTTGAAAATGAAAGTGATCTATAAGCACTATCCATCAAGTAAAGGAATTGCACCTGTAAACTGTGCTATGTAAATCACAAAACGGTGACATGATAATATTGGCAATTACACACAGTAAAAACAGAAATGTTTGTGACATGAAACTTTTGCGAATTGTAAACAACAGCTACTTTCATAGTAAGAGACTTTCGCAAGTTGCAAAAATTGAGTGTTATGTCAATTACGATTCCGTGAATCGCAGCATGAAACTTTTGCGAATCTGAACCAGTCGCGGGATTCATGAACATTAGATACATGTACGTGCGAAAGTTTCTGGTTTTACAACTTACTCTTCAATGATGGGCTTGCATTCTTGTATGTTACAAGCACAAGAATTACTTGCATTACAATAAAACATCTTCAGTAATCTTTGAAAATGGAAGTTACATGTACACAACAGAAGTTCTGCTTTCACAACACATTTGAAGTTTGAATGTGAAGAACATTATTCTACTGATGATAGTATAGGCTATTGACCAAATTTAGCCGGTGATTTAGAGCAAATAATGAATCATTATAGAGTGACATTATCTCTTTGTCCATACTTAACTGAAGGACATAGCCTAGTCATAAAATTGACTTGACCTTGCCTTGCAAGCTTACAATCTGTTGATTAGGCAAACTGCAAAGGAACCCAAGAAAAACACTGTGTAAATTTGTGTAGATTTTTGAAATACTTCATAAGTCATTCTCGATAGATTTGCAGTGTGCGCTATACATGTTTCTACATGATCTTTGGGAAACTTCATGAAAAGGCAAAGGTTCTATTCTGTACCTGTATTTTTGGAATTGTTCTGTCTGCCATGAGGAATACGGAACAATCCTAAGAGATAGCCATCCTCTGTCTGGACAGTATACTCTTCTACAGGGTAACCTTTGCTCCATATTAGACCACTCTGCAAAGAAAACAAAAATACATCTGACTGATCAATTGATGTACATGTGCAATGAACATTTATAGCCTACATTTACATACTAACAGGAAATCAAAGGATCTTGAAAATATTTCCCAAATATGCCATTCTGGCTAAAGTTTGTGGTTCTTTCAACATGTACAGGTTCGACATAGGTCAAGAGTCATAAACTAATAGGGTACAAATATAACAGAAGACAGTACTCTTGGAAATGAGTGGACAGAAAAGAAGCAGAATAACAAGAACAAGAAGAACAAAAGAGAGAAAGAAATGGGAATGGAAGAAGATGAAAATAAAGATATGATGAGTAGAAAGAAGAAGAAGAAGAAGAAGAAGAAGAAGAAGAAGAAGAAGAAGAAGAAGAAGAAGAAGAAGAAGAAGAAGAAGAAGAAGAAGAAGAAGAAGAAGAAGAAGAAGAAGAAGAAGAAGAAGAAGAAGAAGAAGAAGAAGAAGAAGAAGAAGAAGAAGAAGAAGAAGAAGAAGAAGAAGAAGAAGAAGAAGAAGAAGAAGAAGAAGAAGGAGAAGAAGAAGAAGAAGAAGAAGAAGAAGAAGAAGAAGAAGAGGAGGAGGAGGAAGAGGAGGAGGAGGAGGAGGAGGAAGGAAAGAGCTTTGCATTCATAATTTCATATCAATTATCAACTAAGGAACATTCCAATCTGAATGTGGAAATTAAAGGCAAGAGTATACTTTTCCATATCATAATAGTATTGAGTTTTCATTCCTATCCTGGGTATGGAAAGGCAATGTGGATTTACATGTATATACATGTACTTTCATGCAGAACTTTGACTACACCATAACACTTCTGCCGAAAGATAACCGACACTGTTATGAAACTGGAATAGACCCATTTACTGATTTTATGCATACTTCTAGAACAAAAGGATTTCTTGACAATTCAAAGGCTTGCCTGAGGCTTGCCTGAGGCTTGCCTGAGGCTTGCCTGACACATCAACAACTATTGTATGCAAAGTGAATTCTATCCATAGAAGAGATGCCATTGTGCAAAGCAGGTGAATTAAATGGTTAGTAACTAGGGGGGGGGGGGGGGGGGGGTTCTGAAGAGAAACATGTATGAATAGAAACATGTTCACAAAATTATACATGTATATTCAAATTTTATGCATACTTTTAAAACAAAGGTTGTTCTTGACAACCTGAAAGCTTGTCAGAGGCTTGTCAGACATAGCAACGAATAATGTATGCAAACTGGATTCCAAGTATTGTACATGTAGTTCACTCATTAGTATCAGGTTAATGGATACCTCATTACTAGGTCCCCAGGATAGGAACGTCCAAAAATTTGAATAACTTTGTGAACATGTCTATTTAAAGTAGTAAACAGGTATAGGTGTGGCAGAGAAAGGTATCCCCTTCCCTAGTCAGTGGCAGCTAAATGTTTCCCCTTCCTTTTGAGGGACATATCAGACTCTCTCAGTCTTAATTATTCATAATGAGTACCCCCTATATGGGTTGAACCTGTCCATGCTGGAGTGCATCCCTTTGTTCTGAGGAATGTCAGAGCTACATGTACATATAACTGTGGTTGGTGCTACAGCAGGCAGAGCATTCTGAGCTGTAAAAAGAGGAAAGTATTGTAGGCTGCATCCCAACTTGTGACCATATGCTGTGTTCAACAATACACAGAAGGCAGACGGCAGCATATGTGTAGATCTGCATCACAGCTAGAATGGGCGGGTGAGTGGAATTTTACAGTAGCATGTAAAATGATGAAAAAAGGGGATGTAAAATGCATTCTACATGTAGTTACATTGTTTTATTGCTTTCAATATATATATTATGTGAATTAATCAAAGAGTTTTGTTTTGCTGCAGACAAGCTCTCTATGGTAAATCATATTCCGAAGAAATGACCAGCATTGAAATTTTAATAATTTATTTTTGATGATTTGATCACTGACACTGAGTATTACAAATTCAGTATTATTTCTCTTCTGTTTTGTTAACAGGAAACTGAACTACATGTAACTAGCATATCATTAATGTCACTAATATTACCATTTCTGTTCAAATATGAGATGAGAACCATATAAAGTTGGACAAAATCTCAATTCAGACTTAAGCAGACGTCATTTCAAGTCACAAACATCCAGTATGACAAATTCATTCAGAACAACAAAATAAGGTCAACAAGAACAATAAAAGAGATATTGGTAGAAGAAAGAGATGAAGCAACAAAAAAAAAGAAACCTCTAATCATTTCCCCCTGTGCCACTTTAAAAACTTCAGTCGAATGTTATCTGTTCCTGACTTGATTTTCAGTTTCAAATTTGCATTCAGATTTCTTGCCAAGGTCACAATGACTTTCAAGCTTGAGCAATACAGACCAATTTCTTGCATGTCATGACTACACGAAATACCCTAAATTACCTCTCTGAGTCACGTGTGTTCCTCTGAAGTTGACAAAGACATATTTAGTGAACTCTATTTTCCAATCAAAAATCTCATTTTCCTTCTTTTGCATCTTGTGACAGTCCCATTTGTTTTTTTTACCCAAGGCAAAAGGATGCCATTATTTATTACAGTTCATGCCATAAAAAAGACAATGATTTTTGTCTAAGATCAAAGGTCATAGCCTCACAATATTTACTCCACCAAGCAAACAAGTGTATCAATTCTTTCTTTCATCAAACTTCCATTTCCTTATCCCATACCGTTTATGTGTTTTGCGTGAGTGTCTGTAATGTGAGCTTTACTGCACGTGACTGCTTGATTCAATTTTTGGTCATGTCTATTTCTAGACAGCACCTGTAGTCCTGTACATTCGCTTTCTTTTCAGTTTTCACATTGGAAAATATATGCATTTTGTACTTTGACAAGTACATTCACTCAAAGTACAGGACCCTGTTTCATAAAACTTGTCATCAATGTCAAGTTGCAATAACTGTTATAAGCTCCTGAAATCCTTGCATCTCATTGGCTGAGAGCAAATTTGTTGGTAAAAATCACTGACAAGACACTTGACGAAATGCCCCCCCGGAAGCTACATGTATGTATTTACAAGTTAAGAAATTACCCCTTCCCCCGTCCTCCTTTTTCTTTAGAACCTGAAGATGAATCGTTTCTGGAATGTGAAATCTGATATCATAGTTTTTCTAAATTCAGAATTAAAAAAACAAAAATGTTCAAATCAAAGTTGTTGTTCGAGGTTCTTTGCATGTGTCTACTCCGTGAAAACTAGTCCCCCGCAGGGGATCGGACAATTAACCCGTGTAACTACCCTCTAGACACTATTCCTCCTCCTCCCCTCCCTCCCCCCCCCCCCCCAAAAAAAAGAGAAAAATACCCAGTACACCAATTACCAAAAGACAACTACCTAGTAGAATATTGGCTAGGAGGTAGCTGTTTGGAGGAAGTTGTCAAGAGAGACATTGTCCAATGGGACTAGTTGCCCAAAGGGGTAGTTGTCCTTGTGTATTTGTCCGGAGGGGTAATTCATAATTGTCTGGGGTTACTGTGTTGGGGGTAGAAGTCCGAGGGGTATAGTTGTCCATGAAATAATTGTCCGGGGGAGGGGTAGTTGCATTAGGGGGCAGTTTTCCTGGGGAGCGTCGTCTTGGGGTAACAGCCAAAGAGGGTAGTTGTCCTAAAATCTGTAGATATCTGTAGCAACTGCACTAAAAACTTACCATGTTATAGTAGACATCAGGATCAACCGGCCAAGGCCAACTAGGAGCTGGGGCAGTTCTTGCTCCACGCTTTTGTCGCCACGTCTTACTTAGCTCTTGCAAATCGTCTAAAAGATCAGAAGATCTTATTCTCTGTCGAATCACATCCACTTCTGATTTGGTCAAATGAACACGGTTGCTATCCTGAGGTCTGTTTGATTTCATGAAGTCGATAAGTTTCGCAGCCGCTCTAACGGTAGTCTCCCTTCTGACATGTGAGGCATTCCGCAGTGGTGAAGATGATGGTGTTTTTGATGATGCTAATTCGGCAGTAAGTATCAGGGCAAAAAAGCTAGCTATAACACAATGCCATATGGCTTGGGGTTTCAGATGGGAAGTCATCTTTTAATCTCCGCCTTAGTTGATCAGCAATTCCAACAATCGTAACACGAGGTTGACAGTATGGTATGTCACAATCTGATAATTGCTGCAAGTGTCATCAATCAACCCTACAGAGATAAAATAGATCATAAGATTAAGAATTGATTACTAGATTCACTGAATTACACTGTATACATTTTATCCTATAAAAATATTTAGTAAGAATCTATCACAAAAAAACACATACATGTAGTTATATGGGAGTGGGTCCAAAAGCTTTACAGGTCATCTATACACACGCCAGCTAAATATGGTAGTGGATCCTATTTCCGAACACTTTTAGAAAATCAACGATAGCAAATAAAATATAAAACGAATATCTGTCAAACTTAGATAATGAATGCTTAAAGTCCTACAGAAAAGGAAGTTGGTGGAATTTGAAAAAGACAACGTAGATCTAATACGATATTCCCTTCCAAGCAAACCTCTTCCCAACGACGCAGCGTTTTGGTCCCTTGAAAAAGGTTTTTGATTTCTGAACGTGTGAAACCTATGGGAAAAAGAAACAACCTACCCCGATTTGGGGCCAACGGGGTGACGATTGGAGGTGACCAGAAAGCAGTTCCTAAGATATTACACAAATTTTTTTGCCTCATTTTATGATCTTGTACCGTGTTCTTTGTTTCAGTAGTGTGGAGAACATTCGTGTAGTCCCATGCGTATGAAAGCCATTTTATGCGCTTAACTGTACGCGTTCGGTAATACCATGCTGTTCGAAAATACAATCCTTGACTATATGTCTTGTCCAACTAACAGGTTATTGATAGCTTAGCCTTGTCCACTCACGGAACTATCACTACGTGGGGCAGTGTCAATTCGGCAGCGATCGCGACCTCTATGTTGAAAAGGTAAAACACTAATATAATCATCAAAATTTTGAGAAAATACTTCCTTCTATATTTTAGGATGATAGAATATCTGATATCATGCCACTTCTTCAACAGGATCTTCATCACCTCTATCAAGTGAAATTTTCAGGCTGTTTTCGGCCAGCAATCTTGCTCCTTTCCAGCGCACATATGTGCTAGAGATCACACACTTGCTATAGGAGGCAATTCCTTGTGGTACAATATCTACAATAACTTCACATATATATGCATGAGTGAGCCTTGTCCAAGTAGATGAGCTACAATGCAGATAGTGCACACATCTAACTTTAAAGGTGATTACAGCTAGGCATGCTAGGTCTACAGTGTGACGAACAGGATTGGGAAAATCATTGAGCATTTTGACCATGTTAACTGAGGAGAGGTTCACCATCAAAATTTGTCATTTCTTGTAGTGCTGGTATCGGCATGGAAAATCTATGTCGCCATGTCGCAATAAAATTAACGCCGATGTCGACATGTGTCGACATCTGGACATGAGTCAAACAAGTCTAAACTCGGGTCGCTCCCGTAGTGACCATACACTATTAAACCAGAGTTACCCGACACAAATTCACAAGAGCTTTACATGGAATACATGCACTATGTCCTCACGGGCTCACACTCGCAGTCATACTCACTTACAGTTCTCAAAGATGCACACTGTCAACTATTTGCCCCAAAATTTGTTTTGTATGATCCAATTTATCAAGCATTAATGAAAGTCATGCGGTGCGAGTCAGCTAGTGTCGCATATCTAGGCATGTACATGTATGTAATGTATACCGGTCGTCGCAGCTAGATACGCAGCGATCGTGTCGCGCGCTGCTAATGCGTATGTGAAACAAATCACGTACCCGCACACGACGCCACGGCGAGGTACATGTAAAAAAACCCATTTTATGTCGCCATCGGAGCATGCGTGTCGACATGTCGGCAAAGTCCAAAACCATTACTTTTGTCGCCATAGTGGCGACATCAGGCGTGTCGATACCAGCACTAATTTCTTGACATCCATCAAGGTACGAGATTGGAGTAAAATTGACATAGACATAGACACAGACCCAAAGTCAGATATAAAATAAAGTTTTTCATGAAGGTACTAAATCTACATGAGTACAGCTTAATTATGCCCCATTAATTTTGTCAAAAAATTATACACGGGTGTCCCAGCTACAAAGTAGAATATCAAGTTTAGTCTTTAATGTAGCAAAAGGCTCAAGTTTTATTAATGGCATGTCATGACTTGAGAGAATGGTCCAGATAAATCTACTGCCTGATCTTACATCTAAAAAATCTGATGTCGATATAGACGAAAGGTTATTCTAAAAAGATGAGCTTATCAATAATAAAAATAATTCAATTTTAAATGTCATATTTTGTGTTGCCATCGTCTTTCTTTCGTTGACTATTTTTTACTAAAGATTAGACTAGTCACATCTAACACCAACGGTAAGACTTAAGTTAGACTAAGTTAGAGTAGAATTAGAAAAGCTAATCAATGTAGTTGTAGTTAGTCCTCGAGTCGACCTCAGCTCAAAATGAAGTCAGATGACCTCGTAGTCGTACTCGTAGACACGACTCTATTCGCTCTAACATGGCATGCATGGTCATTATGCATTACAATTTGATTTCTGAGACTGCTCCCTCAAAAATAATAACTGTAATTACAAGTAGGGTATAAAACAAAGTGAGTAGCAATTGCTTTTTGGTCTCCCATCATATCAATCAAGTACATTCTCCATGTTCTATCTCGGCATCGTTTATGGCTTAGTTATGCATCACTCGGTATCATCACCAATTTCAACAGCAGTCCCACACGTTCACACTAGCGTAGATACATACAGACTCCAAATGTCAGAAAAGTATTGAAGTAATATTAATAAGCTTAAGTTAAGGCAATCCAGCAACTTACGGTACGCTGCTCCACTCTCCGTTTTAATAGTGACTGTCATGACGAATCCACTGCAGGTGCCTAGACTTGTTATATTCTCTACGATACATTTTAATCACCTCATCAGTATAGTCTATCACGTTTTGTTTTGGAATCCTGAGCTGAGTGGGCGGTGCTTAATCTAATTGTAAATGAATCGTGTAGGTACCTAGTACCGGTACGTATCGTCCCAAATGGTACCGGTACGTGCAATTCATTTTCCATGCGTGAAAATATGATACAGGGGCGTCGATAGACCATTTTGAACGAATAAGGGTGGTAGGGGTAGTAGCGGATTTAGGGGGGGGGGGGAATTCCGGCCCATGCTCCCCCCCATTTGTGATTGTGCCCCCCTTTTAGAACTGATAATTTTTTTTTTTTTTTTTTTTTTTGCTTGTCAGATAATTCTGGAGGAGAACTAGACCCCCAAAAAATCTGATAACTCTTTTTTTTTTTTTTTTTTTGCTTGTCAGAAAATTTTCGGACATTTGTGTGCCCCCCCCCCCCTTTTTTACAAAATCCTGGATCCGCCCCTGGATGGGGGGTTCTGTCGGTTCAACTTACAGGTAAGCCCTGGCCAAAAAATTTCCATTAACTCGATCCTCCCCCCCCCCCCCAAAAAAAAGTATATATATACATATATAAGGGACTGTTTTCCCCCATGCCCCCCTCCCCTGGATTTTGATCGAACTTGATCAAAGAATATACGGTAGATAGCTTGTCAGTCATATCACGCTCTTTATGTTTGAGTACCACTCCTATAGTGAAAGAGAATAAGGCCAACTTTGGCAAAATTAAAATGAACCAGAAAGAGAAATCGAATGACTATAAATTGGTAGACCAGCCAAGATGATTTTTTTTTTTTTACTTTGGACGGCATTTTGGGGGTAATGCTTGGCATCCATGCTTAAACTCTTGCAAAAATACTGAGGAGTAAGGTACGGGCGGATGCCACGCGCATTTTTGCCTAAAAATGCCATTTTTGGCTCAAAATTTGAAAGAATGTCAAAAATCACGATTTTTATTTTTTTGACCTAATATGTAATACCTGATAAAGACCTTTCAAGTGATGTCAGTTTCATTTCGAGTTTGAAGTTATAAACCCGATTTATATACATTTGAAAGTTGGATATTACACACACGTGTATGACGTAATGAAACATAGAACTGTGATTTACTCAAAATAATGGGTGTGAAAACTACCGATATTTCAAAGTTTTTTTACCCAACGTAAATTTGTCAATTTAAACGATTTTTCTTGATTAAACATATAATGAATATTGTCATGTCACACACAGAAAAGAAATTATCCGATAAGGTGATAGATAACTCATTTTATGTTATCCCACATGGAATGATGTATTTTTACTCGATGCGCATTTTGAATGAAAAAACACTATTTAAATGTACATCTAGACTTCTTGAGTGTACATGATAAGACAATTATCCCATGTATTATCAGTATAGTCCATGGGCCACAAACTGAAATGTCCCCACCCCCTTAAAAAGAATCTTGAATTAAGTTTTTCTGTTAGATGGGACCATTAACTATCAAAATATGCTTCTTTGCCCTAAATTAAGAGGTGGGCGTGACCACAAGGGCTATTACCATGGCAACGGATCAAGAACAGTAGAATTTCAGAAAATGTCATGTATTCATGATTTAGAAAGTACAAAAACTTATTGTAACATTAAAAAATGATGTATCAAAAGTTTCTCAATTGATTAAAACTCAAATGAGAGTCATAAAAAGGGTCCATCATATTTGAAAATGGCTGTTTCCATGGAAACAGTAAGAAAAAAGTGATATTTGAGCAAAAAATCCCTTGATGCTACCGAAAAAAGAAGTAAATATTAATATTGTACATGATTATTTTCTCTTTTACAGGACACTCAGTTATCATAATTTGTAAAGGGGTGATGGATGTGACCACTACATGTTAGGCCGTTACCATGGTAACAAATATATTCATTGTATTTCTAATAAAATACAGAATTATATAGTTGTTTTCAAAATGAAATATTGGTAAAACATCTAATAATAATTCGCCTATTTGATTATATTCAAAACTTTAGTTTGGAATAGAGTTAAATTTGATTTATTAAAAAAATCCATTTTCAGGAATCCTATTTGTTTCTCTCTTTACATGACAGTGTGCAGTTGAATGTGAGGGTCTGTGATGGTCTGTATATTCATTTTCCGAGCGAGTAATATATAGCTGGCTGTGACATCCAGTGGTGGATCCAGGGGGGCTCTTTTGGCGGAGCTTTTTTTGAATTATCCTTGATAGACATATAGGACTTCGACCCCTATTTTGGTGGCAGAGGCCTTTTTTTTCCCCCTTCTTCTTCTTTTTCTTTTTCCTTCTTTTTTCTTTTTCTTTTTCTTTTTCTTTTTTTTTTTTTTTGCTAATCACTCTTTCATATCGAGACTTCGGCCCGAAAAATCCTGGATTCTTATGAAGAGGAAAAAGCAATCCTGGTGGGGTGAAAATTACAATCTCGTCATGAAAGACTGGACAGACCCAGGGGCGTTACTAGGCCTTTCTGAGTGAGGGGGAGGGGGTGTCGAGACCACTAATTTACCGACGAGCCTGAGTTACCGATAAACCTTTTGGGGGGGGGGGGGCAGGTGCAGAAGCTAGTAATAGATTTTTTTTCTCAACCAGTGTCAACCGTGAGTCTATCTTCATTTAACAAATCTAATTCGAAGAATTTTTTTTCTTGCCGATTTCTAATTAAAGCAACGCTTATTCCATTTCGGCGAGCGTTACGAGCGAGCGAAAATTTTTATGCTTATCATTTCATACTGAACATGTTGAATAGCGTCTTCCCGCCTACCATCACTTATCAATCAAATGAGTGTTTATTCCATATTCGCGAGCGAGCGCCCTTTTAATGTTCTATTTTAATAACAATTGGCAGCAAAAAAGGAGTGTTGTGGCTGCTGGGCGGGGCGGGGTCAATATTATTTAAGGGAATGTTAATTTTTGAGTGGGCGAGTGAGCATAGAGAGCGAGCGAAAAAAATTGACACTTCTCTTTTGATAATAATTTATAGCATAAACGGGATCTTCTTGCTGCGAAGCGGGGCGGGCACAATCGTATTCAGTAAGGAAATGTAAATTTTATTTTGGTGAGCGAGCGTAGCGAGCGAGCTAAAAAAAATCTTTTTATAATGATTGGTAGCATAAACGGGATCTTCTTGCTTCGAAGCGGGGCTGGCACAGTCTTATTTAAGGCAATGTAAATTTTATTTAAACTGTTTTTATTATAGTAACTGGTAGCATAAATGGGATCTTCTTGCTGCGAAGAGGGGCGGGCACAATCGTATTCAGTAAGGGAATGTTAATTATATATAGGTGAGCGAGCTAAAAAAAATTTTTTTTTTTTTTTCCAATGATTGGAAACATAAACGGGATCTTCTTGCTAGGAAGCGGGGCGGGCACAATCGTATAAAAGGGAATGTTAATTTCATTTTTGCGAGCGAGCGTAGCGAGGGATAAAAATAATAAACACTTCTCTTTTGATAATAATTGATAGGAAAATGGGTATTCTTGCTGCGGGGCGGGGCGGGCACAGCTGTTCAATTTATTAATTTCTTTTTGGCGAGAGAGGGAATAAAGAATAACACTTCTCTTTGATAATAATAATAATAATAATAATAATAATAATAATAATAATAATAATAATAATAATATACCATATTTATATAGCGCATATCACAATATGTCCCTATGCGTTGTGAGAAAGAGGAAAAAGGAAAAGTGCATAGAGAAGCTTGAGATGTGAGGTATGCTCAAGATACATGTACTTCATCTAGTTACCAGTTAACATTGGAAGTTATTTCTAAAAAGTAATGTTTTAAGACGTGCCTTAAAGTTGTCAACGGTATCACAATTTTTGATATTTTCTGGCAATTTGTTCCAAAGTTCTGCTGATGCAACCTGAAAAGAGCGTGACCCATAAAATTTTTTATTTATTTGTGGAATTGTGAGAAGGGACTTTTGGGAAGATCTGAGGTTTCTGTTTGGTATGTATTGGATAAGTAATTCAATCAAATATGTAGGAGCCAATCCTTTGGGGCACTTCAAGGTTAAGACAAGGATCTTAAACTCGATTCTAACACGAACAGGTAACCAGTGTAGTTTCTTCAAAATAAGAGAGATAGATTCACTCGAACGGGACCTCGTAACAAGCCGTGCAGCAGAATTTTGGATTCTTTGGATTCGGTTCAGTTGAGTTTCAGGTAGATTGTAGAGAAGAGCATTACAATTTTGATAATAATTTGTAGCATAAATGGGGTCTTCTTGCTGCGGGGCGGGGCGGACGCAAACAAAGGAGATATGTAATTCATTTTGGCGAGCAAGGGTAAAATTAGGCTTTTAATTCATATTGAAAAGCATCTGCATATATATATATACCACGCCTTTTATTAATCACTGATATAAATTATCACACAAGCATTATTTCATACTGGCGAGCGAGGTAGCGAGCAAGCGAAATTTTAGGTATGTCATTTCATATTGAAAAATATCTGCCTGCCTACCATAACTTTTGAAATTTCTTGAACATTTTATTTAATGGGTCTACTGCATGGCAAGTAAGCGAAGCGAGCGAGCTCAAAACTTAGAAAACTTAAACCCTGAGAAACCAACATAGAAACAGAAAAAATAAAATTCCTCCAGAAACCTCCCCCTATATGCTTCTGCATGATCCGGTCTTGGCACTTCCCGAAAAGCTAGGGTGAACCTACTCCGTCAAACTTGTAATTCTTAATTGTATGGTTTGTCAGTTTTCTGTTCATTTATCAAAACATTATTACATTTAAATTCATTCCTTCATTATTTGTTAGGTTGCTTTATTTCAAGATGATGTACCGTCAAAACCAATCATTGTTCTTGTGGTCACAATGCCTTATCTCCCTCTTTCTCCCTCTTTTCACCCGACGACGGCACGAATTTACCGACGGTATCCTGACCAGTGTGTGTGTGGGGGGGGGGGGGGGGAGGGGGATTGTGACATCCCCATACCCCCCCCCCCCCCCCTTTATCGACGGCCCTGGTTACACCTAATTATATCGACCATGTATGGGAGGAGGCCAAGGGAGCTTTGGGGGATTATAGAAAACAAACTTGCTCATTTTAATAGTCGCTCTGAGACTATATGTATAAGGCAAGCGGGCACTTATCACAAGGGAAAGGACATTTATTCGAAAAGACAAGGAGCTGGTGTAAGAGTAACAACAGGTCTGAGGACTACAAGTTCACCTGAGTCCATAAAATTAGAATTTAGTGTTTATTGCCAAGGGGGGCTGGGAACGCTGTCTCCAGCCCCAAGGAGGTATACATACCCACTTTGAACAACTTAAAATTTCCTTTGCCGATGGACGATATAAAGTGTTGGTGAAAATCCAATTCTACGATATTAATAAGTTTTAAAATATGGCACTTCGGGGTGCTGTATATATGTATTCAATTTGAAGAAGATTCCCTTTACTTAAGGATGATTCCTACCAAGTTGCGTTATAAGTCAATAGTGCAATATTGAGAAGGAATATTGCCACAGGGGCACTTCATGGCTCTGCCCCCTGCCTCATTAAGAGATGTGCACCTTATTGGAACAAATCCAGATTCCTCCTGCCTAAGGATGATTCCTAACTGGTTTGGTTAAAATCCAGCCATGCATTTTTTCAAAAGAAGTTGAAATAAAAGTGAAAAGTTTAGCACGACGGACGACATATGTGAGCGATCGCATTAGCCCAATTGAGCATTTTGGCTCAGATGAGCTAAAAGGCCAACAATCAGGTGAAAGAGGCACTTCTTGCATATCATATGTGACACTCATCAGCTATGAGTATGAGAATGGAAAAGGGAGACTGGAGTATTTATTATTTTAAAAAACAGGGCAATTATTGCAACAACAACAACAACAAAATGGGAAAAGGGACACCTAACAGATTTTGATAGGGGCATTTTGATCAGAGACAGGAGCTCTTATTAAAAACGAGGGCACTTATTAAAAGGAAAAGGGGCACGTTTCATAAAAAAGGGACATTTTTAGGGGTCAAAAGGGCACTTAATGGAAGGAAAACGCCATGTATCAGAATGAAAGGGGCAGCATCTATTAGAGAGAAAGGATCATTCACTTTATTGAAAAAAGGGGAATAGGGGTACTTGTCTAAGTAAAACGGGTAGCTCTCAGAAGTGTTTATATAATACAATACACAATATCATACAGAGTATTGTCTTCACATAACCCTCTTACTTAAGTCTGCTCATCCCAAGAGTATAGAATTCCATATTGATACATTACACATCATCACTGAATATTTTTGTTTATTTCTCTCCCTTTCTGATACGATGTTCCACCTCCCGGAGATTGACCCATTGCATTCACATGACTTTATATATATTTTTTTTTTCGAGAGGAAAATGATATGTTTGTGGAACCCACAGCAAATTTATAATGAACCATGATATATATATAAATGTTATAATGTTCATATAACATATAGCATTTTCCCAATTATAGCTAATGATAACTTATATAATAAACATAAAGTTTTGCTTTTGCACGACAAATCAATAAAACCCCCAGATATCAAAGATCTTTTTTAACCATTGATATATTATGCAATATTGCAAATTGTAACTTACATTTTGGGGTAAATCTGATTCAGCATTATAAAATGTTTAAATATAATGTTAAAAACTGATGATTAATCTCCTTGAATAATTTTGCAGAATGCGTACAATGATTTCTTTTGTAGACTTTAATTTATTATTTATTTATTCTTTTTTTTAACTTGATGTATTAGTGTGTTTTGATAGTATTTCGTTGCTCTGATGATAACTCCACATTAGCATCAACCTGCATACATGTTAAAAGAGAGGGTTTTTAATCATCCACAAGTTCTGTGTCTCTGACAGTAAAGGCCCGATCAGACCAAGGAGGTACTAGTACCTCCTTGATCAGACTTCATCGATGTTCACTATTATATAAATAGTGCATGTGCATCTTGTCTATCGTGCACTATACTGGATTGTGTGCATGACAGATACTAAATTATCCCGAGTGCAGTTTTCTTTATACAGACCTGCACTATAACAAAAGTTTTGCACGTCACGTGATGCAAATCTAACCAATCACAGCGCGTATTATACATACACTATTTACTATAACAAAATATTTGGACACTACCAGGGGCAGATTGGGACTGCTAATCGGTTATAGGGAATTGGTATGTGACTGGCCCATCCATTCTGTAACATACATGCTTGCAAGTTTTCTTAATATTCAATATGATTATGATACATTATCGATATCTTGGCGAGACCGACTTCCGACTGGTCGACCAAAGGATGAAAGCCATGGAGACAAAATTTTGATGGGGTGGGCGCTAATGTCTTTATAGCTCAAAATCAGCTTTACAGTATTTAAAGTTTGTGAGCGAGCAAAAATGTTGACATTGTTTAGTCAAAACACTTATTTCTAATATCTAGAAAGATTTGAATTGAAAGCTCAGATTATATCTATTAAGAATCTGACATTTGCTTGTATGTTGTTCAATTAGGAATGTGTGGTAATTTTCAAATTCAAATAGTTTGTGATGTGTAACTCATTATTAACCATGACAACGTCCATGAGGAACACATCCATAACCAACTTTAAAGGCCAAGTTCACCCCAAAAATTGAGTTGAATCAAAAGAGTAAAATTAACCCCCCCCAAAAAAAAAAAAAAAAAAAAAGGCAAAAAAAAAAAAAAAAAAAAATCATTAAAATCGGATTAAAAAAATGAGAATTTATGGCATTTCATTTTTTTGCATTGTTTCATGAAACAGTGACATGCATAACATGGGCTGTATGCAAATTATTGAGCGGATGATGTCATAAGCTCACTTTTCCTTTTCTATTTCATTATATGAAATTTCAAATATTTCAATTTTCTGCTCCAAGAAAGTAAGTTTTGACTCCTCAAGGAATGTGTAAGATCATCATTATTATAACTTAATTAAATGAAATATTTGAAATTTCAAATAATAGAATACAAAAGGAGAATGAGCTTATGACATCATCGGCTCACTACTTTGCATATGTTATGCATATCACTGTTTCACGAAACTAAGCAAAACAAACTTCAAAATGTCGAAAATTTCTTATTCTTATCCGATTTTGATCTTTTCTTTTTCTTTTTGCTCTTTTGTTTATTTAATTTTACTCTTTTGATTCAACTCAACTCATTATTTGAGTGGACTTGGCCTTTAAGGCAAACCAGCTGATTCTCATAGCTATGGGAAGAAATGATATATGTTTCATTTATTTTGTATTGGTTGTTTACGTTTCTTTCTTTGTTGAAAGATTTCATCTTCATTAACATTCTATTTCCATGGAAACAGCTTTTTTATAAATCAATTTCAAACATGATGGACACTTTTTATAACTCTTACTTGGGTTTTAATCAATTTAGAAACTTTTGATAGATTATTTTAAAATGTTACAATGTGTTTTTGTACTTTCTTAATCACAAATACATGACATTTTCTGAAATTCTACTGTTCTTGATCCGTTGCCATGGTAATAGCCCTTGTGGTCACGCCCACCTCTTTCTAAGGGGTGGGGACATTTCAGCTTGGGGCCCATGGACTATACTGATAATATATGGGATAATTGCCTATTGTATACTCTAGAAGTCTAGATGTACTTTTAAATAGTGTTTTTCATTCAAAATGCGCATCCGGTAAAAATGCATCATTCCATTTGGGATAACATAAAATGAGTTATCAATCACCTTATCGGATAATTTCTTTTCTGTCTGTGGCATGACAATATTTATTATATCATGTATATGTTTAATCAAGAAAAATCGTTTAAATTGACAAATTTACGTTGGGTGAAAAACTTTGAAATATTGGTAGTTTTCACAACCTATTATTTTGAGTAAATCACAGTTTTATGTATCATTATGCCATACACGTGTATGTAATATCCAACTTTCAAATGTATATTAATCAGGTTTATAACTTCGAGCTCGAAATGAAACTGCTATCACCTGAAAAGTCCTTATCAGGTATTACATATTAGGTCAAAAAAAATGAAAATCGTGATTTTTGACATTCTTTCAAATTTTGAGGCAAAAATGCGCGTGGCATCCGCCCGTACCTTACTCCTCAGTATTTTTGCAAGAGTTTAAGCATGGATGCTGAGCATTCCCAACAAATGCCGTCGAATCTTTTTCTAGAGCCTTTTTTTGTGTTTGGCTGGCCTACTATAATAGAACTTAGAAGGGAAGGAGTAGAAATAGAAAAAGAGGAAGTGAGATGACAATAAAAAAAAAAATGTACATAATATCTACAGTTTGAGAGTCGCACACACACATATCGAGAAAGGGAAGCCGGGCGAATGAGATAGAGCTACAGGGAGCAGCTAGGAGCCGGGGGCAGTCGCAGCATACCTTCTAATAATATATCATACAGATTATCATGAGCTGATTATTTATCAAAGGCTTGCGTAATATCATTGTCTTTCAATAGCTGGTGCTATATAATAATAATAACAATAATAATAAATTACTATCTCGCAAAATATAATTTGCGAGATAGCATGAGACGGTAAAATTGCAATCATATAGCATGGGCCGCGGAACCGGGGCGGGGGGGGGGGGTGTGTTTGAGGGGCTGCAGCCCCCCCCCCCCCCCACACACACACACTTTTTTGAGTAGACACGTTTAAAAAAAATCTCGGAAAGAAGGTTCGAAAATTGTCAGTAATGAGTGAAATCAGATCAGCCTCCCTCCCCCTCTTTCAAAAACGCTCCGTGGCCCGTATATAGAATTGCATATTATTCAACCACAGATGAATTGGGGCCAAAATATGTGCTTGACACTTTAATTTACTTTTGAGATGAGTAGCGCCCAGTCAATGTAACAAACAATGAATGGTGAGCATGAGCATGATAATAAAACGATAAGCAACGAAAAAATCTGAAATGTTACGAGTTTGTCATCACAGCTACAGACGTCGTGTAGCGGATTGAGAAGTGCTCTAGCGCCATCTGCGTTGTGATGAACAAACTTGGATTTACATCACAGATTTTTTTAACACAATTTGTAGTAATGCTATAGTACAGTAGTACCGCACAGAATTTTTACTTCAAAAACTACGAATTGAAGAATCTAAACGATGATAGACCAAAAGAAAGTGATGACATACACACATAATCCACCTGCATGAAGATAATGCAAGAATAAGTAGGCTAATACGTCATAAATATGGGCTGACATGAAAAGAAAAAAAAATATTTCTAATGAAACGCATTATTCAGGTGATGTCACTATAACAATTAAAAACCTTTATATATTTTGTTGATGTATTACACCTATGCGCATATTAAAAGCAGAGAGGGGTTTTTATTTTTCACCCCAAAGTACCTTTTTTTTCCTTTCAGGTCCATCATCTAAATTTCAAATGTATAGCTAATCAATAGCGATGGTACCACTTTATCTTTTTATGAACACTCGTATAGACTTAATGAATACCGCGGTCAAGTACGATATCTTATCATTTCTGAAGATCTTGGGACAAATCAAAAGTACCTACCTCCGTTCGGCGGAAATATACCACTAATCAGAATGGAATGGGAAAATACAGAAAGATGACCAAAATATCCATCATAATAATGATGACCGATACTCGGTACTTTGCAATATAAACAATCAAAGTGTATTACCGACAAAACCTTCGGTGAAATTAAATCCAAGATCTATTTGTATTGTTGTTTTAAACGTAAGAGTATGAGATAATCAATTATTATATTAAGGGGTAGATTTTGTGGATTTGCGGTTAGGGATGTAGAGGTCGTATTATAAAAAACAAATTAGTACAGGTCATGAGATGGACGGCGATACAATTTTTGCTGGCCTTTTTTTCTTTGTTTTGTTTTGTTGTGGGTTTTGGGGTTTGTTAGTGTCTTTTTTTTTTCTCGTCTTTTTCACTCGCTGGATATTATTTTGACATTTGTATGGCATCTTTTCTTTTCTTTGTATCTACTTGCAAGAAATGGAAAGGTGATGATAATATTATGAAAATTCATATTATGAGTTTCCTTGAAAGGGGCTTTGAAATGGCTGGTATTCGTATCTTGGCTGGCCATTGGACTGTAATTTAAATTACTGATTTGAAGGTTTGGTAGAGATAACAAGAAACTACATGTAAACGACAGTGCATAAAGGGGAATTCCACACTGATTACAAGTTTGTTTTAAAAGAAGCAGAAAAAATAAAGAAACAGTTCAGTGAAGGTTTCAGCAAAGTACGAAAAGAAATAGGAAAGTTATGATTTTTTGAAGTTGTAATCAATCAAATACAAGTTGGCAACTCCGTGACGTATCTTGCGAGCTCCTCTCCCACTTGCCCTGTACCAAAAAATAATAAATTTGCCATTTTCTCTAAAGAAAATATTCAGTCATACATGCACCTTTAACAGATGTAATCATTGCTCATATATTTTTACACAAAACCTGTATAAAACAAATCTTATTTCTCCATCAAAAACTAAGAAAATGAACATTTTTTTGTCTTGAGCAAATGGGAAAGGAGCTTGCAAGATACGTCACGGAGTTGCCAATTTGTGTTTGATTGAGTACACCTTCAAAAATTCATAACTTTCTTACAGTGGAGGATCCAGGATTTCTTGAGGGAGGGGGCTCAATATTCACAAAATATTCTGACAAGCAAAAAAAAAAAAAAAAAAAAAAGCCCTCAGCATTTTTGGACCCCTTTTTAACTAAAAAAATCTCCGACAAGCAAAATAAAAACAAAAGAAAACAAAACAAAACAGCATTTTTTTTTAGCCCCTTTTTGGTCCCAGGGGAGGGAGGCCGCCCCCCCCCCCCCGGATCCGCCACTGCTTTCTTATGTCTTATCGGATTTTGCTCGAACTTTCACTAATATGTTTCTCTCATTTTTATTCAAATCAACTTAATACCAGGGTGGACTTTCCCTTTAAAGCAGAATCATGAAATATGACATTGTCTCTCATTTATATGAGAGTCCTCTAGGCATATTATACATACATATAAATATATATATATATATATATATATATATATATATATATACACACACACACACACACGCCCTTTTACAAGGTAACTTATTGGTGTAGCAGCAGCAGCTCTGCCTCTGCTACTTGGAAATTCTACCTTATTCCATAATAACTAAGGATTTAGAGAGATATTCAGAATGTCTGATTATACCATATTGAAATACGTCTCTCCGTTTTGATGAGGGTCGCCCCTCCCCCATCCCGCATGTTTTAGAATGACTGGAGACAGTGGAACACAATATCAAAGAATGCTACATTACCCCCCAACTCTGTTTAAAAGTCTTCGAAAGGACTAATTTTTAAGTTAACATTTTTTTTAATTGTTTAATTTAATTCATTTTTTTCCAGAAAATTGAATAATCACGTCGAGGAATACGTATACGGTAAGCATGATTGTGAACGATCGACAATATTACAATTCAAAGTTTTTACTTCCATGTTCTCCTTTTAATTAATAAGAATACCTTTCTATAATAGAATAGTGCTCGTGTTTCATTTTTTTCTTCAATTTTCAATTTTGACAAGACGTGTTCTCGCTCCTTGACATCTGATTTCTCAATTACTTGTCATGTCAAAATTCCATCCTCATATTATTTTTTTCTTCTTCAAGAACAGATGATATGTCCTTGAACATGATTCAACTGATATCTAACCCCTGGCAGGTACGGATCATAAGGGGGTGGGGGGGGGTCTGGACTCCCACTTCTTTGTCAGAGATTTGTGGATATTTAACCGCTCCCCTCCCCTTGTCATGCTCGATAACTTTTTGTTCTTTTCTTCCTTTTTTTTTTGACGGGGGGGGGGGGGTTATAAAAAGAATACTTTTAGAGAACTGTGTACCCCCCCCCTCCCCATTTTACAAAATCGTGGATCCGCCTGGGACACTCAAAACTATTTGTCAAGAACTAGATCTTCCAAAGCTGCTCGGATTTTCACCCGACTTCCTCGAAGTTTTGAGCGCTGACCTGTCGGCAAACTTCAAAGCGGGGTCACGACCTCTCGGAAGAAGAGGTCAAGTTGATATCATCTCGATTTTCCTTTTTACATATTTTCTTTCATGATGATCATGCTGGTTTTCTGCAGTTGGTTGGTTGGTAAATGGAGACGGCAATTATGGCTAACTGAAGGCTATGTGAATGCAGTGGCGTAGATACAGGGGACCCAGCTCGCGCCCTACCCCCCCCCCCCTCCAAAAAAAAAAGAAAGATAAAGAGAGGGAGAGAGTGTGTGTGTGTGTGTGTGTGTGTGTGTGTGTGATTTATATATATATATATATATATATATATATATATATATATATATATATATATATATATATATATATATATATATAAAGAGAGAGAGAGAGAGAGAATAAGGGAGAGGGAAGGCATCGTAAAAGAAGATGACAGCCCTCTCCAATACACCTCCCCCCCCCCCTCCCCCATCACTACTCGATGGCCTCGTTTTCGTGCACTTCATCCATCTCGTAAGACCGGCGCCCCCCCCCCCCCCCTCCCCATCTGCCAATGACATCGATGTCCCCTTAATGGGTGAACTCAGGCTACGCCACTCTGTGAATGAGCGGTAGTTGGTTACAGGCGCTAATTGTTTTACTCCTAAAATTGGATTTGTGTCACAATGTATATCGCTCATAATATTGCTACAGAGGTCTAGGATGCAATGTAACAGCTCACAGGCATAAAAACCACCTAACATGACTTTTGTGCGTCGACAAAATGGTTTATTTGTTAAGATTTTGCCTAGATCCCTCGCTCTGATATCCCATTTTAATATCATGCTCAATTTCAGTTTCTCTCGCATTTTCTGTTTACATCCATGGAAGTCGGCCATTGTACATACTTACTTAGCCAAGTTTCAAAGCAGAGAAACTCCGATTCTGGTTGCACCGTCAATGTAGTGTACTGTCCTTGCTTGAAATGTACACTGCCCCAGGCATTACGTAGGTACGCCTTATTTGGGCATACAAAGGGCTCGCCGACCAGCCCCCTCGGCGGCGACGGCGCAAAAGATCAAAGGAAAATCACGCCCCGCCCACCCGATGGCAGGCAGGGCACGCCTCCTAATATCTGACCGGGGAGGTAAAATAATGTAATAGGGGTAATAGAAGAAGTGCAAACGTACTTGGGGGAGGGATGTAAGGGGAAGAATAAAAAGGGCAATATCTGTTCTTTCCAAGCATGTGCTTCAGCGCTCCATGTTTAGGGATAAAAAATATCCTGACACATCGATGACAAAACGGAGAAGTTAAATCGAGCATACAACACAATCTCATGTTTTATGGTTACAGTAACAAGTCGTATATTAGCGCCACGATCACAAACTTCTATTATCATTGGATTTTTTTTATTGACTTCGCTAATCCGCTCGGGAAGAATGTGTAAAATCTGATTTCCGTTTAAGTCCTATTTAGAAGAAGCAAGCAAAGGGCTAATTTGTTTGCGGTAGATTGTAATTTTAGATACGTGAAGTTTATTTGACGCTGGCGTGCTTTTCAATGACTTGTTTGAAACACATTTCGACGGCTTCGTCCTAATTATACACACATCTCGTCTGATTTTAAATTGATAGGTGTACATAGTAGGTGATTCTGCAATTATTATCCCTTTCCCCCCTTTTTCTTCCTTTTTTTTTCTTTATTTCTCAGTTCCTTTCTTATTTTTATAGGGAAACAATGTCTACAGAATTGAAATGGACTATAATTTTGAACTGATATCTGTCGGGCCATTTTACTGTCAAGTCTGTCATTGAAAAGGCCATAGATGTTATTTTAAGTTTATAATTTTTCCTTTTCCAATATATTTCTTTCTCTCTTTATCATCTGCATTAAGCATGTTAAGGATATTACCATCATTTTCATGGTTTATATAGTGCAAACTTGGAATAGATGTTATGTTGTAAAAGGGAAAGTCATATTGCCCTTTGGTTAGTTAGCCTAATGCCTTATTTGGGACCATTTGAAAATATACGATTGGTGAAAATGTTTGGGGTATGACCCCCCCCCCCCCCTCCCCTTTTTTTCCAGAAATTTCTGTGGGCAAATGTAGAATATTTAGAGATTTGTCGGCAAATTGCAAAAAAATGATGACCTGGTTTGTTTTGTTCGGTTTGTTGTTGTTCCTAGGTTTTGTGTGTGTGTTTTTTTTTTTTTTTAATTTGTTTGCTTGGGGGTTTGTTTGTTTGTTTTTTGTTTTGTTTTGTTTTGTTTGTTTGTTTGTTGTTGTTTTGTTGTTTTTTTTTTTTTTTTGGGGGGGGGGGCATTGTTGGAAACTTTTCGGCTAACCTGTCGTCAATGTGTTTCAATAACCACAATATCCATTCAAATTGACATAGCGCCGCCCCTGAACCCGATTTTAAAGATTTAGCGGTGGTTAACGCTAAAAATTCCTATAGGACAACTAACCCCAGACGAATATCCTCAATAATGGGAAGTTTCACATAGATTAAAAAGTTTTTGGGGTAGTGGTTTTCGGGATATAGTTGTTTGTGATTTCATATGGGTATCGTTACCCGGCGGAAAGTTGTCCGGGTACGCAAAATTTTTAAATTATCAATTTTTTTTAATATCTAAAAGGTGCATTGACATATATAAACGTCAGTCAAATAAGGACTACCAACTGGTATATAAAATTTTATTTTATTCATCAAAATTTTTTATTTTATTCATCATCATCAACATCATCGTCATCAGTAAACAGTGACCACCACCACCACCACATCCATTATTCTCATCGCAATCGCCACTAATATTATCATTATCACCACCACCCCCACCACCACCACCATCACCACCACCACCACCACCACCACCATCATCATCAACACCAGCATTATCAACATCATCACCATCATTATCATCATCACCACCATCCTCATCAACATTATCATCATTATCATCATCATCATTGCCTCCAACACCACCAACACCACCACCATGACCATGACCATTATTATCATCACCACCACCATCATCATCATTATCATCATTATTACCGCATTCATCACCACCATCATCATCTTCATCATCACCATCATCATCATCATTATCATCATCATCATCATCTCCCATTTCCCTTATCCCTTCAGATATTTCATCATCATCATCATCGGCACCAGCATCTCCAAAGTCGTCGCCGTTGCCGCCGTTGTCGTCGTTGTCTTTGTCAGTTTTGCTATCATTTAAAAAGATGTAGCCCCATACAAAAGTCATCCTTACATGTGAGCAGTATGAAAAGTATACTAAATGTTAAGTAGGAAATAGAGGCTTGCAAAATATATTTATGAAGATATAGACTTGAATAAGAGCAAGACTTACCTTTATAAGAAAATGGCCAAGCGAAGAAAGTAAGTTCTATTTCACACTTTCTATAGATCGTCTATTTGGAGCAAGAAGGGCCTTAACTCCTATACTGTAACACAAAGTTAACGCCCTTCTGGCTTTTAACAGACGAAATACGCGACAGTTTCATCCAAGAGTGCATTGAACTGAAATGGTTTCTTCACTTGACGACGAAAAAAAAAAAATCTTTCTTCTTATGTTATAGGCCGAACATTAAATAATATCAATAGCATTATCAGATCTGGTGACAAAAGTTATTGTACAAATTACTTATATCAGTCGGATGAATCTTAATTGGAAAGATGTCATCCGTAAAATGGAGAGAAATCGTAAAGCTGATTTCAGCTCAGTCACCTTCGTTTTTATTACCTTACAATGGAAAACATGCACGCAAAGCTGCTCTGTTTTTACTAGCTGAAAAGTATTGTGAAATACTCGGAAATATATAGTTGATGCTTTGAATTTATAGAAAAAAATACTGACCTTTGTTTTAAATGTTTAGATTTTTTGTTTGTTTCGTTTTATTTTTTGTTTTTATGTGATAATCAAGAATTTGTTAAAGTTTACCACTACCATACCCTAGATGATTTTGAAACCGTTTAATCATGTTAATATCAATTTTTAGACCATATCTATGAGACCTACTGGTAATAAGATCAATAGGCTCATATTGAAATGATTTAAATACATACATTTACGTTTCAACGTATTTTAAGCAAAGTTTTTGCGATAATTTAGACTTAGTGTTCGTGTTTATAGCATTTTCCCTTTTGTCCCCCATTTCACCTCTCCCTCTTTCTCTATTTCCGATATCTCTGTCTGTCTCTCTCTCTCTTTTACTCCCACCAACCCCCCCCCCCCCCCCTTCGCTTTCTCTTTATATTTTTTTCTTTCCTTTGGTTTCTCTTTAACTTATCAAGTGCCATATTTTCGTTAGACTGTCGTAGACAGACACACACCTCTCTCTAAAACAGAAATTTGAATCATTCAATGTCCTTGATAATATTTCATGTAAAAGTTCTGATTCTTGAAATGACATGAATTTTATCGATTTCCCAACCCCGGGTCAATACTCGTCTGTCTATCACAAAGTGTTTGAGTGTTTGACAAAATGTTGTGTTTTGAGCTGAGCCCAACGGTCTACTAATTTGCTACAATAGCGCCATCACTCTGTCACCACCACCGTCGTTTTTCAACCGTTATCTTCTATAATTAGATCTTCTACATATTTTTTTTTCTATTTTCTATTTCCTTTCCATATTTTCTCTTTATCCTATTCTAGATTTTGGATATGTTTAAAATATTTGTCTCATTTTCATTTCTTGTATTAATTTGGGGCATTTTTTTCCCCCTTGGATTTATTTTCAGTCATTGGAGAGGTATTTGGACATTCATCAGACTAGCCATGCCATCTCCCTCTTCGACTCTCTCTCTCTCTCTTTCTCTCTCCCACTCTCTCTCTCTCTCTCTCTCTCTCTCTCTCTCTCTCTCTCTCTCTCTCTCTCTCTCTCTCTCTCTCTCTCTCTCTCTCTCTCTCTCTCTCTCTCTCTCTCTCACTTTGGCCCACATACGTTTTTAATGTTAATGAAATATATCATATCATTTTGTTTTATATATATTTATATAGCGCTCATATCCCCCCACGACCGTACCAAGGAAGGAAATGAAAGAAAAATAACGAAGAATCTTGTATAGAAGGCATGCTTTCCCTAACTTTCCTCAAGATTACTCTCCAGCAGTATCATAATATATAATATGGGACCAGGACTGTCGCCAGAACATTTTGAAATGGGGGGGGGGGGGGGGGGGGGGGGGGGGGGGGGGGGGGGGTAATCGAAAGATGGCCCCCCAAAAATTCTAACAAGCAGAAAGAAAAAATTAATCAGATGTTAAAACTTGGCGAGCTATAGAAGAAGGGCCAAACTGGTTGTCAGGCTTTCAGATTTGACGACAGATATCACAAATTAATTTTTTTTTTAAGTCATGCGATTTTGCTGACAAGGCTGTGAAAGCTGGGGGGGGGGGGGTACTTACAGCCCTCATGATTATCTTATGTAGTGTTGTAGTGTATATGCCTACGATCAATGTGTTTGCGTTTGCCCCATGCATGCCCCCCCCCCCGGCCATCATCTTAAAAATGGAACGACGCCCCTAAATAGGCCCTGATTATAATTATACAGACAAGGCTATGGGTCAATCTGGGTATACACATCGATTGCTGTTGCTTCAATACCGCGACAGTCATCTTTCGTGGAAACGTGTAACGATGATCAAATCGTTAGCCGGCCGAAACACAAACAAAGAGACGTATCCAACTCACAATCACATCAATCTATAAAGACAATTAGTGGGATGGACCAAAAGGGCGCCCACTGCACTGAAGCCTACGTATGGGACAGTGCAACTTGCGGTTACACGACCGGAAACTGGCCCAAAGTAGAACGTCAAACATTCGGTTTCTCTCTTTCTTCTTGTTTTTGGATTGCTTGTATATTTTGTGGCGCTTGAATTGGAGTTAGGAACAATGATAATCATGGTTTTGTTTCATTTTTTCACAGAATACATCAAGTAACTAATGCCCTATATAGACTGTCTGCAAGCACGGGCGTCTAGTTTGGGAGGGGTTGCCCCCTTGAAGTATTTTGGAGGCGATTGACACAGTTTTCACATTTTAAAAACATATATATATATAGTGTTTCATAGTTATGATTATAACTTTTTTTTCGTGTCGATTAAGTTGACCTTACTTTGGCGCCAATGTCAGCAGTAAATTAACACAAAGGGCCAAATTGGCACCCCTCCCCTGCATTGAGAAAAAGAAAGGAAAAAAAGTTTTATTGCTGCTGCTGTTGTTGATTTTATGTTTTATTTTGTTTTGTTTTGTTTTGTTTTGTTTTGTTTTTTTGTTTGTTTGTTTTTGTGTTGTGTTTTGTTTAGTTTTATTTTGCTTGTTTTGTTGTGGTTTTGTGTTGTTTGGTTTGGTCAGGTTTTTGCTTACTTGTCAACAATTTTTATTGGCAATTTCCACACCCTTTTAAAATTCATATTCCGGGGGAAATGAATCTATACATGTATCTCTTAATGCACTAGTTCTTTAAACCAGGTGATAATAGTTAATTATACAAGCATGTCGAACAGCGAAAAGGCGAATTTCCCCATGCAGATTTTAACATCACCCTGCCATGTTTCTAATTTCTCTCCTGGGTAGAGAGTAGCAAATGTAGATGAATGCCATGCTAATGTACCTTATTGCCGCGTCTGGGAATTACCGGGTAGGAATTGAACCGAGACCTAAACTGATCCATGCATGCTATTCCCTTGACACATCCAGTAAACCACCATATCTCGATTGAATATCGTTTGTTTATCTTTTACTTCGCAAGTGTTAGTTTTCTCTCTTTAAATAGCCAAGTTATTTGTTTTCCTGTTTCTGAAAAAAGGAGATATCGTTCACTGATCATGATCACCATAATAATAGCAAAGGTATATTTTTTTTCTCTCAAACTATACTCTAGCTTTTCAGAACTTGTATTTGCAGAGGATAATATGATAATCATCTAATCTATACGGTCAATTTAGCCCCCTTTTTGTACTTTCTGTTTGCTTGTAGTCTATATAGATACACACTAGTGTGCATTAAAAGAGAGAGAGAGGGGAGAGATACATACCGTGTGGTAATTAGACCTCATAAATTAGTTCGGACGTCATACCGAATTACGGTCCAGCGTGATTGACGCTTTTACACAGGCTTTCGTGTCTGAAATACGCGAACAAGATGATCATGGATCTTTGATGAATTGAAAGAAATAACAATTTTAAAGCCACTTTGATCGTGCTATATATGAAAAATGAAAAGCATTGGAAAGGAAAAAAAAGTCTGAGTGTGTAACTCCTCTGTATGGTTTTATGGCACTTTGCACGGTTAGAAATTATTGGGTGAAGCTTGGGAAACAGAAATGCCTAAGTTGTTGGGCAATCAGAAATTGGAGGGTTTTCCCCTGCAACAGAGAAATAATTGCCCAATATGTGATAAAAAGCGATCGTAATTTTCCATTTGGGCCTACATTAATGTCAAAAGTATATGATAGTACTCGTGCTTTATACCCAATCATTTCAAAAGTGAAAAGCACTTTGTGTAGCTACAGGGGAGGGGGGGGGGGCACAGAGGGACAAGTGGGACCCTATATCAAATGGCGAAAGAGAAAAAAATGGATAGAAAGAAAAATGAGAAAAGGGGGAGACGAAGGGATCATGTAAGGGAGAGGCTCTGATCTCCTCTCACCCCCTCATTAATAACCTTGTAAATCTACATTTCATCCACCGAGTAAAACCTTGCCCCCCCCCCCTACAGTGTCTTGACCCATTCTATATACTCCACTGAGCGAAGGGGAAAGGGTAATCCTTCTTTGGCTATGTTATGGAAGCCCCCCCCCCCCCCACCCCCATCTTGCGAAAGGAATGAAAAGTATGATTACAGCCAATGCGTGTGCCCCAAATCCTGAGAATGAATAAACGCCCCTACTTGGGCCTTGAGCTTTCGAATATTTGTTGATGATGACGTTGTGATTGGAAAGAAACTATTGCATTCATTACTATTGCGAAATGATAAGGGTGCACTCACCAAACGAGGTCGATTTTGATAAACTTTCTTTGCAATGGTATCAAAATGGTTACACAGTTTTCATAATTTTGCATTATCCGTGAATACATCACTTCGATTTTTATTGTTAACATTGATCCTACCCATATAAGTCGTTTTAAATCGTGTTAGGTTGCAATAAAAATGATTATAATCATTTACTTTGACCTATATTATAATTATAATTGAATTAAAGGTTTATGTATTATTTATGCAGCATCATACCAGTGGCAAATGCAAATGGTACTTTGGAGTAAAAAGTCACACAAAAACTGTGACCCTTTTGTTTCCCCTGTAAGAGAATACTTTAAATTGTGCCCCCCACCCCACCAGAGAATCCTGGATCCGACACTCATACCTGAATTTATTTATTTTTTAAAATATTATTTTTGCGCTACTTATGAAAAAGGAAAATAATAAGTACATATAGTACGATGAACGCTATTGAGAGTTCACAAAAGTTCATATTATCAGCAGCATTTACGATTATGTTCATTATGTTCATTATTTTGCTGGTAACCCCAACATGCGTCACTGTATCTAGCGAGATATGCGCAAAACAAGTGCCATCGACAGCTATTATAGGGGGTACTCCGCAATACTTGTTATACACTGTTTTTAATGATGATTTTCATCTCAATGTCGACATTTCTAGCAGTTCTGGCAACCGATGACCACTTATCATTGTCGCCTCTGCCTTTCCCCGTCACCCGTTCGTCACCTCGGCAAATGGGCACTCGTTCTTCACGCAGACGATGCCCCACCCGTGGCGAAAGTTGACGCGGTCGATCGCCGGTGCGCGCTGGGTACGGTGTAACACCGGTGCTCTGATGCCAAACGAACGTCGAAAGACACCTTGGGAACAAAATTTGGAAAGGTCTATAACCCTCTAACTCTTTCTCTCTCTCTCTCTCTCTTTCTTTCTCTCTCTCTCTCCTTCTTTCTCTCTCTCTCTCTCTCTCTCTCCTTTTTCTTTCCTTATCATTCCCAAAACATCACACTCCCATCCATCTCATGCATGTGTCTATACATACCACTGTGTTTGCTTATCTATCTATCATTTCTCTATCTCTCTCTTTTTCTCCATCAATACATCTCTCTACGAGTTCTCTTCCTCTTACTCTCTCTCTTTATCTAAGTATCACTTCCTCTTATCTGCTCTCGTCTATTTGAGTTTGGTACTATGTCTGTCTTCCTTCTCACTCTCTCCCAGTTTTCTATCATGTCTGTTATTTTGATAAAATTATTTGAAATGTTATTTTTTTTCCTATAAATAAAGTATTTCACGGTATTATTGATAAAAACCTTTTTTTTTTGTACAGTGGTTACATGTTAGCAAGCTTTCTGACCATGATTAAATAAGTAAATAATAAGCTTACCTTTTTTTTTTGTGGGGAAGGGGGTCTTGTTTCTTTCTCTCTCTCTCTCTCTCTAACTTAAGTATATATATATATATATATATAATTCTCTTTCTCCCCCTCTCTACGTGTATCTATCATTATCTCCCTTTTCTTCTTCCCTCTCTCTACTTCTCATTCTCTCTTACTCTCTCTCTCTCTGCCCCCCCCCTCTCTCTCTCTCTCTCTCTCTCCGCACTGTTCGTCTCGTCTCTCCCGTCCATCTCTCTTTCCTCTCCCTCCTCTCATAATTCATGTAATTTCGAGAGGCATAATGAACGCTGGGGCAAACATTTCCTCGAGATAATGGGCACGACTTCCACTCAGCCTGTTTTCATTTCCAGCCCATCTCTGCTCTTTCGCCCTCCGCTAATCCCAAAGAAAACGATTTGTTTTATCGATCCGGGGGAAGGTGCAAGCGGATCGATCGCAATCCCCCCGTACATTTTGGGACGAACCCACTGCAGAGAGAGAGAGAGAGAGAGAGAGAGAGAGAGAGAGAGAGAGAGAGAGAGAGAGAGAGAGAGAGAGAGATGGATGTGGAAGAGGGAGATGGATGGATATAAAAAGGGTTTATTTGATTAATGTCACGACATGAGTGCCCGTTAAAGAGAGAGCGAGGGAGAGAGACAGAGAGACAGAGAAACAGACAGACAGACAGACAGGCAGACGGACAGGCAGGCATTCTGCAGACAGGCAGAACCATAGGAATTAAGGACATTTTAAAACTATGTTAACACCAAAATGTGAACACGAACGTTATCAAATTATTAAAGGCGTACGAAATCCTTTTTGAGAAAATGTTAAGGCCGTTATATAACTTTCACAATTGTAAATGATTTTTTTTTAAATGTGTGTGAAATGGATAAAACATTATTATATTAGAAGCATTTTTTTTAAATTACCGTTTCCTTTGAGTAGATAGATGACCAAGCAGAAGGGTCATCACTTCTTAGATAGATGTTGAGTGGGTGCAAACCGCGACAAAGATTGCCTGTTCTAGACAGTACTGCATGGTGTGAAAAAAAAGAAGAAGAAAAGGTAGAAAGGAAATTAAATGAAATCAAGAAATTTATGTATTACTGGTAAATTGATGAGGGAAAAGAGCAACATGCATTAGGAAATTAAAAGTTAAACAGTTGCATGTAAAAATGGAAACATAATATTTCATAATTGCTATCATTAAAATGTATTGTCACTGAGTGAAACTCTTGTAGAAGGAAAGGAGGACAATATTTCTTCAGGCCAAATAAAGCTAATTGCACGATATTATTATTATTCAAAATGCTATACATCACAAAGATAAGTATATTTATCATGTAATAATGACTAAAAGGCAGTGGATAAATTGAGTATGGGTGCAGCATAACTGGAAAAGAAGAGGGAGAGAGAGAGAGGGGGGGGGGGGGGAGGGGGGGGGGAGGTAGAGAATAAGAAGAAGAAATGAAGAGAAGGGGAGAGTGAAATAGATAGAAAGAGAGATAATTATAAGATGAGAGGGTGAAAGAGAAACAGAAAGAGAGAGAGAGGATGGGGAGAGAATGAGAGAGAGAGAGAGAGAGAGAGAGGGTAGAAGGGAGAAGTAAGAGATGCTAGAGAAACAGACCAGCGAGAATTATAGAAAGAGAAACAGAGAGAGAGAGAGAGAGAGAGAGAGAGGGAGAGAGGGAGAGAGAGAGAGAGAGAGAGAGAGAGGTAGAAGGGAGAAGTAAGAGATGCTAGAGAAACAGACCAGCGAGAATTATAGAAAGAGAAACAGAGAGAGAGAGAGAGAGAGAGAGAGGGAGAGAGAGAGAGAGAGCTAGAAGGGAGAAGTAAGAGATGCTAGAGAAACAGACCAGCGAGAATTATAGAAAGAGAAACAGAGAGAGAGAGAGAGAGAGAGAGAGAGAGAGAGAGTACGAGAGAGGAAGGAGGAAAGAAGGAAAATGGAAGAGACCAGAGATGGTAGAGTCTGAGAGAAAACAAAGAAAGAGAGATGAAAAACACAAATAGAGAAGGTACAAGAGAGGGTGGAAAGAGAGAGAGAGAGAGAGAGAGAAAGAGAGAGAGAGAGAGAGAGAAAGGGGGAAAGTGACATATGCACGAACATAAATAGTCTGGTGATATAGCATCATGGAGAGGAATAACATTGGAATCACAGTAATTGAAATCAACGAGAAATGACTCCTGGTATAAATAACCTAAAACACACTGATCGATAATTTTGCGCCTATGCTCACAATAGTACCAACGCCGTACTGTCTACCGATTACCACCCCCCCCCCCCCCCCCCCCCCCCCCCCCCCCCCCCCCCACCACCACCATTTCCCCCAACCTACATCACTCATTCCAGCTTCGAACAAGAGTTAATGTTAATAGAATACCCCTATATTGAATCTTTTTATCACCGAATGTAATGCTCACTGCGAGCATTGCATTCATGCATTACATGAAATAGAATATGGAACATATCTTATAACAAATCGGTGTGATGTATTTGGTTCATATCCGC
Source organism: Heliocidaris tuberculata (assembly GCA_025618425.1). Taxonomy (NCBI): domain Eukaryota; kingdom Metazoa; phylum Echinodermata; class Echinoidea; order Camarodonta; family Echinometridae; genus Heliocidaris; species Heliocidaris tuberculata. Next base: position 17,612,274 of record CM046851.1, read on the forward strand.
TGGCGCTTTAACTGAATCATGGTGCAGATTAATTAGTCTACTTGTCAAATTGGTCATATAATGTACATTGATAAAGGTTATGATGACATCAAATCAAATCCATTTGACTAGAAATAGATTTATTTATTGGCATATAAAAATTACTGATCAGCAGCAAGGTGAAAGGACCAGTTTACAAATTTGGCAACATAAAATCACAAATATATAACAATCAATTACAATACAAATAATAAAAGGGCAGAAACAAAAATACGAATGCAAATATAAAGGCAATATGACATTTGAATACATATTACACATATAATACATAATTATAGTTAATTAAATCAAAACTAAAATGGCGAAGTATTTATTGAAAATACTGATAATCATTTCCTAAACCTCTATCCGATATTCTCTTTCTTTCTTTCTTTTTAATTATTTTTCGTCATACTCTGTCTTTTCGCTATTCTACCAAAATAAATGATGTTCTTCAATGTAGCCTATATAAGTTATGTTTGTCTTTAATTTAAACTGAATAGGACTTCTAAACACAAACTCTATCCTTTCTTGTTTTGTCCCCTATTTTGCACTGATAACTGCTACTATAAATCTAAGTTTTAAACTATATTTTCAGAACGAAATACAGGTATAGATGTGAATCTGAGTTAATTCCAATAATTATGACAATGACTGAAGTTTAGTCATCCTATAACATGCCTTAATGGTTTACACAGAGACTCGAAATCATATCTTTCGATGCGATCTGATAGTTAAAAAAACAACAACAATAACAGCACAAACCAAAACAAACAAAATACTAGCGCCCTCTATCATTTCAATGGCAAATGTCAGGCGATTGTTTTTCTGTTTGTGGAGTCATTATTATGCATATAACGTTTAAAACAATAATAATTAGTTTCCTTGACCATCAAAGTTACCCAAGAACCTTTAGATATTGCTTTATTTGATAAAGTCGGGTCTGGAAACTACTGTCAAAAATTACTGTAGAGATGACTTTTGATTACATCATCATCTGTCTGATGGTAAGTACACTAATGCGATAGATTTAATGAAGGTTAATTAGTTAATCAATCATTGTTTCGCTTCGGACCACCAGGGAGCTTTTAATGGGGAGCCCTCCATGATTCACATGTAAACAATCGATCTAAAGGGCTTGAAGTGATGGTACAAAAGTTCGAAAGAATCTTTGTAGTAATAGGACTGGTTTAGAACTTGAATTTTGGATTATTTTTTTTTCAAGGGCTTCGATACGGGAGGGGGCTAGGGGCACTCGCCCCTGTATAGTTTCAATTTTGGGGCATTTAAGTTCGATTTATTTCTTTTCCCCCTCCCATCCTGAAGATGGATAGACGCCCATGGTGATGATGATGATGATGATGGTGATGGTGCATGGTGATGATGATGATGATGATGATGATGTCGAAAAAAAAAAAACACCCGGAAAATAAATTTTCAAAAAATCTCTCTACAGATTATTATTCACTGTAGAAACTATCATCGGATCTAAATATTGAGTATATTGCATACTCTTTTTGATCTTCCATATGATTATTGCACAGGACCAATGACGATCTTTTTAAAGATTGTTTGCTAACGCGTAGCCAGCCAGCCACCCCCCCCCCAAAAAAATACAAGTGAAAGATCAAGACGACACCGATGACCCACATCAGTTCTCCTTTTTCTCTCTTAATCACTATTTCGAAGATTTTTCAATCCGACATCGCGTGTCTACGCACTGATGTCAACAAATCCTCATGGAACCGACTACAGAAACCGTCGATTCATGCTTTGGCACCAATCCGAACAATTTTCCAAACAAGGCGGTTGACAACCACTGAAGACTGATGTCAAAGACTACACACAGCTCTAAGACAGAAACTCAAATATCGAGGTGAATTGAAATGGATGCATGTACTCGAGATCTCTCCAAAGGAGCTGCTCCCCGATCTAAAGATGCACTCTTGAGAAAACGACACCTCATAGTCAAGGTCAACAAGTGACGTCAGCGGGTCCTAAATTGCGCCATTTGCACCATTTTGGGAGCTGTCGCCACTGCTGTCGTTAGCGTGCGGGGTGCGCCGGGGAGTCGGGGGAGTGCGAGGAAGGCAGCTTTCAGATCAGGCAGCGGAGATCGATTTTGGTTTTCAGGTCCCCCTTTTTTTATTCAGTCTTAACCCTTTCCCACTCATTATCTATAATTTCTTTTCAAATCTTCTTCTACTCAAATCTTCATTCATTTGGTTTCAAGTCAAGTTCTACTAATATGGTTCTCCCTTAATATTCATTATTATACTGTGTTTTGTGTCGCCTTTCCTAATACTGTTTCCCCAGTGATTGTTTTCTGATTATTATAAGTACAATAATATACCAGGAATAAAATAATTCCAATCTGATTATTGAAATGTAATCATTAAACATACTTTATATTTTTATTTTTTCAAGGTTCGGTAATTGCATACGTACTGCTATGTAGGCAATACAATTATATGCAAGGAATAAAATAATTACAATCTATTAATTGAAATGTAATCATTAGGCAACACTATATATTTTTCAAGGTTCGGTAATTGCATACGTACTGCTATGCAGGTAACAATTTTTTTCTTCACGTAATAACGCACAACTTTTGAATAGTTTCTTCAGTTATATTTGCTTTTATTAAAGTTCTTTTTCAATTTGTTTGAAAAATTAAATAATCATGATACTTTTCTACCATTTATCTCACACCCCCCCCCTCTCTCTCTCTGTCTCTCTCTTTTCACTTTCACATTTCTTATATTTTCGTATATTTTCACATTACACTATTTGTATAATATGCATTATTGTTTTACTTTTTTTTCTTTAAAGACACATCCACTTATAAGGTTTTAATTTATTCCTCTAAACTTGAATGTGAATGGGTCCTCAATATTTTGAAATTTCGAATATACAAAACCATCGCCTTATACCTATACCAAAAATCAATCAAATCAAATCTGAATCGTCTAAAAGATAAAAATACATACTTTAGAGGTTGTGCATCTCAGCATCATTAGTAATCACTTGAAATGACATACAAGCACTACAGAGTCTCGTGGCAATGGGAACATGTTTAGAAGATGCAGTTCCGCTGGTAATGTGATCATATCGAATAACCCGAATATGAGATGGGTCACTTTTGTGCGATTCATATTTTTTCCAATAAAGATCTGGAGCTAAGAGGTCTCTTCTTCGCTCGCATTACATCTCACTTTCTCCATCTCTTTCACATCCTATTTTTGCATTTCATCTTTGTTTCCACATTCTTTCCAACATGCATATCTGACTGATAAATTCGTCCCAAATCTGAATTTAAACACGACCGTTTCCGTTAACCTATAATTTTCATACCCTTTTATGCACTTAATTGTTGTTTGCTTTATCATGCTATATGTGTCTTTATAAAATTATCGTTGTTGAGATCTGTAGGAACAAACAAAAAATATTATCATACACAATTTTAAAAAATCAAACAAATAAACAAACACAAACAAATATTATCAATCAGTTTCTGTATAATATTTTTTACGCCCTGTTATTTCCTCTCAGCGTCGTTATTGGTATTCAATTCACCACAGACATAAATAATTTACTCTTAATTGTCAGCATCTTATTTGAAAAAAATAATATAATGTCTTTTTCTTCTGTAATCTTTTCGATATACTCTTTGAATGATATTAACCACAATACGACATTTTTCAATGGGTTTTGACAAAGATGTTCTCGTCATTAGTGCAATTGAAATATCTTTATCACATAATTTTCACAATCACAAGTTCATGACTCTCACCAATCAGGAGTTTTGTGACGTATTCGTTCCCGAGGTCAATAAAAACTAGGGATTCGAGGGACCGCCTCCACACCCCCCCCCCCAAAAAAAAGAAATGTCTTTAATATTCGCTACCATTATCACCGATCTTAAGGTAAGTTTTAACAATAATTTGCCAGAAAAAATGAAATAATTCATTAATTTTTATACAAAGGCAATGTAATTGTAACGTTGAAGATAGACTTTGACTGCCATTTAGTATATATACTAAACTTAGATTCAGGAGCGGATCCAGGATTTTTTTAAAGGGGGGGGGGGGCGGCACGACTTCTAAAAATCTCTGACAAGAAAAAAAAAGTTATCACATTTTTACCGGGTGCTATTTTAATCAGGTGGCTTTTGGGGTTCCACAGTATACTGATTTATAAACTGCCTCATCCTTTGGATATACAAAGCGCTTTCAGATGTCATCGCCGTGTCAGCATTTAGATTTGAAAATACAATTATACCATTTACCAAGTAGTGTTTAAATGAGTGGATTAATAAACGCGAGCAATATGCGATTCAATGAATAAATTATCTCAAGTGATGATTTCTTTCATGTTTAACTCAATATGAATGGAACCTGCGCATTCATGCGCTTTCATGAAATTATCATTTTTTTATGCAGGTACTTATACATGTATAGTTTGGGATAAAAACCGTATGCGGGAAAATGGGACACATCCAATCAAAAAGTACTCTAACCTCTCACTTAAATCATTTACATTCTTTCTCTTAATTTAGTTGGATCTGGCTATGTATGCCTAGCCCGCATATCTAACAGTATATCCGTTCATTTAAGAATTGCATTATCGAATTCAGTCGAGAAAGCCCCATCATTATCCCGCCATATAACAAATAATATGGGAACTATATTGTGACGTAGTTGAGATAATGTCGTTGTGTATAGAATACTCTGGCAGGCTGTGTTTTCTATTTTGAGGGTTTGTTTTCATATTTTTCGTTTCATTTTTTCCGTTGCATTATTATAGTACTTACTAAGCCATTATCTCGGCCTTATATTTAGATGGCGATTTATTCTGCCTTTTTAAAAAATAATTTATAAAATCCTCTCTTGTCGTTTTTATTTGACCAGAAGTCTCCTATAAAAATCAATGCCCCTTACAGACAACATAGTCCCATCAATGGATGTTGACACGAGAGTCATCAACATTGTACAAATTGATTGTTCAAAATAATCATCCTTCCCAAGAAATGATGCTTGTTATAGGCCCATAAATAATATTGACCTTCTTGCTTTATAAAACTAAAGATATTGCCATCAATATTATCTCCTTTCGAGCTCTCTTTACGATGTGAAAATGATCTGTATATGTAAAGTAAAAGATAAACTTTGAGGAGAATTAATAGTTCGCTATCTAACTTAGATTCAATGAGATGTAAAAGAAATAACTGAATGGATAGGAGCTAACATATTATTTACAATCATGACAATAGACCTCTTTTGGACTCAAAATATGATACCTGATTGGTGACACGACATTTGCTCCTGCGACATTTGCTCTTCCGTCCATATCTCGAAAGGTCAAAGGTTAAGGTCAAGGTCATGATTTGGTTTTTTGTTAAGGACAATGCGAAGATTAGGATTAAGGTTAGGGTTAGGTTTAGGTTTAGGATTGGCAAAGTTAGACCAGAGCAATTGTGACAGGAGCAAATATCATGGAACCAGTTGATTAAATAAGATACCGATAAAGCAGTATTTCAGGATTCTTATTTTATAGCAGGGGCGTAGATACAGCGGGCACTCCCCCTCCCCCCAACGAATGGCGAAACAATAATAAAAAGGTGACATGAAGAGAGAGAGAGAGAGATGGAGAGAAAGAGAGAGAGAAAGGAAGACAGGAAGGAAACATGAAAAGAAGATGACACGACCCCCTTCTACACCGTCCCCTTTTACCAATGGCCTGAATAAATTGCATTGCACCCAGGTGCCCCGCATCCCCCCCCCCCCATGATGCCGGTGCCCCCTTAATGACTGTTACTCACGCTACGCCATTGTTTTAGTTTGTAGGAAATTTACAACTCGCGTGCATGACGATTAATCCCGTCGTATATAGCTTGACTACGGAAGCGTTAAAGTGCCATTCTACTTGACGACATGACGAGATATTTCATCTTGTCAAGTCAATTTTATATCCACATCATGTCGACATGTAAAGATATTTAACTTACCATGTCGACTTATCAACTTTTATTCGTCGACTTGGCAAGATAATTTGTCACCATAACGACATGAACTTTTTATGAAATCAACTTGGAAAGATAATTTATTTCGCCATGTCGACTTATAAGTTTGATACATAATAACTATCGTAGCGTACAGCTTTAGATCAGTCATTGTGATTAAGAATGGTCCACATCGGTTGAGAAATTTTAAAACATTCAGCCATTTTCCTCGGAGTCTCATGGACAAAATCGAGATCGATAATTGCCTAATTCTTGAGAGGAAATATAAGGAGATTTCACGACGATTTTAGGACTAAGACAACTTTGTATAATAATTATGGCGAATTGAAAATTAAAGGGAAGCAGTCCGTCCTGTGCATAATGTAGGCGGTCGTCTTCAGAAGGGGCGGAGCCGATGTCGTTGCGCACTATTGATATCCTGACGGAAGTGGGCGGGGCCTTCTCCTTTGGAGGGCGGTACCGTCCTTTGAAGGGCGGTACAAAAAAAAAAAAAAAAATGTGGAAAACACCGGAATGAAATGTTAAGTTTTCAGATGCATTAGAAAGAAAATAACGATTCAACTTCACTGAGAAAATATAAAAGAATGTTTGATTAATGCATTTTAGAACAATACGAAACCATATCATTATTCACCAAGTTCTGTTCAACGTTATCTGTAGAGGTGATCAATGATAATTTATGTAAATCGAACTGATCATACAAAAATTCTCCTTTGTGAAAGTTATTATGTTTTTCAAATATCATGGACAAGCGGCACACACATTTGCTTTCCAAATAAACGCCTATAGGTTTCTGATGGCAAAGTGATCTGTTTATTTGAACCTTTTCTTTGAATTCAGACATCAATGCCACGGTGGTGTAACTGCGGTACCACACGTACTCAATATTTACTTATCAATAAACTCCATGTCTGTATAATTGAGCATAAATGCCGGATCATAGCACTGAAATAAGTTATCATAATCGCCAGCAAGCGTGGCATGCGTGAATGTTGAGAAATCTTGTTAAAGCTGAACGTGCTCACGACACGTAACAAGCTTACATTGCGCGTCCGTTCGCAATGCAAGCATCCATCTCTTCCCAAACTTTCCAAACTGCCAATCAAATACGTCACAGTTCGCTGGTTCTCACCCCGGGGCTTTGTCTACGCGATCCGGAACAACACACAGGCGTCAGCAAACGGGAGGAGCACTGGACGGTAGAAAGCCGTCTCTAAACATGTCGCATCACGTGTTTTTTGTTCTTTGAAACAATCTAAAAACATGCTTACCCTCCCTCTTCTATTATTCCCTTTGTAGTGTTGTTAATTCAGCGACACTCGTTTTTTTCCTTAATTTCATTTCCCTCAACTACTTCCCATACGGTCTCCACCTGCCTGTCAAACGGGGGCGGGTTCCGGGAGTACAGTTAGGGGTCGCTTCGTGAGTTTTCGCGCATTTCCTTGTGTAAAAATTGTCGCCTCTGTCGGGCAGCCGAGCGGGAAGGGCGCGCATGTTGGTATGACCCCTTTTCAGTCTTTTGTTCCTCCATATTTGCCTAATGGCGGCCCGACTAGGACAGCTTTTGTTCACCTCAGTTTAGAAAGACAGATATAGGCACGGAAGCTATTTGCAGAAGACTATACACAGACCCACCGCTGTTCAGAATCTACAGAATATTTTCCTCATATCACTAGCATTTTATACAAATCGCTATCTGTGGCCTAAATAGTCCAAAGCACTGACACGCCATATAGTTAATAAGACGTAAATAGAATGAGGCTCTCGTTATATGAAACCGATAAGTCGGTCAGTCAGAAGATTATAGACTTTTGTGGATATAGAAAATATATCATGATGAAATGAAATCGCCTGTAAATCTCTCTGCATGACGCAACAACTTTGACAGCACTGGTGTGCTATATTTGAAAGAGAGTGAATAGCAAATACTATTATTCGGGCATTATTCTTTCTTATTTCATCAAGGACGTTTGGATATTGCATTGTCATCGACCCATGGCAGAATACACGCAATGATGTTAGCGGAATGATCTCCCTCCTAATATTTCTCCTCATTATGATATCGTGTCCCTAAAATTTTTATGCACATTATTTTCCTTGAGTAAAAATTTCCGTTGACTTTGAAGTTTATAGGTCAGCCTATGTCTGCATAAATTTTGCGAAAAATCGATATCCACGATTGAAGAAATCCATTTTAGATTAAAATTATAACTGGGAAGACTTTTGTTATTCTTTATTCATAACAGACTTGAGGATTCAGTGCTATTGGCGGTAAAATTGAAGAGTAAACGTAATTTCCACTACTCTGTTCTATTTTTTTCTCTTTAAGGTACATTTTCTGCATGGGCTTTAACGAAATATCTCTTTAAAGTGATTTGACGTCAAGAACGGATGGCCATTTCCTGTGACGGGAGGGGTTTCAAAAATCTCTGCAAAGCAACAAAAACAACAACATCAGCAACGACAATAACAAAATGATTCTCGCATTCGGCGGAGGGGGGGGGGGGGGGTGGTGGCCACAAGTACACTTTACAAGGGAGAGCATCACATTACATTACAAGTACATGTATGTGTAAATTCTTTGTTCCATGAATGTATACAATTTTCCATATACGTTTATATTAACTTGTAAATTGTAAAAGTTTCTGTTTATATACTTTATTCATGATTGTAATGTTTCTATTTTTGTATATCTGTTGATTTCACTGAAAAGAAATAAATAAAAGAATAATTAAAACAAAAAAATCACAAGGGGGGGGGGACATATTGTGTTGGGATGTGCGGGTGTGTCTATCTTTTTCATTTCTTTTTTCTCTCTCTCATATTTCATTTTTCTTTTCTTTTTTTTTTTTTCTTTCTTTCTTTCTCATTTTTATATTTTATGAAATTTTCTTTCAGTGAAAAAACAAAACAAAACACATAAAATAGTTATATTTAAAGTATTTTTCAGTTGTATATCTGTATAATTCAAGTAAGCTGAGATTTTAAGTGAATTACAAGTATTCTTTTTTCTTGTATGAATGTATACATTTTTCCAGATACGTTAGATTTACTTGTAAATTGTAAAAGTTTCTGTTGATACTTTTATTCATGTTTGTAATATTTCTACTTTTGTATAGACTGTTGATTTCATTGAAAATAAATGAATAAAAGAATACTTAAAACAAAAAAATAAAAGAGTGTATAGATTTGGTTTGGATGGTGTGCTCATGCCTAATGTGTCCCTCTGATACGCCGCGGATTTCTGAATTAATTCTTCTTGAATCTGACACTATCGAATAATATAAACAAAAAACAAAAAAACTCGTAACATTACAGAAAACAATGAACAATAATTATTCACCTTCTCAAACAACATCAAGCCAATTGTAAATCATTATGACAATACTATTAAAAAATATTGATCATATAATATCATTTTTCATTGTCAAAATCTTCATAATTACACTCTCAGAAATGTTGGTTAAAAATCATTAGGTTGGTTAAAATATGAACCTACCAACTGTTGGTTAAAAATAAATTGTATGTAAAACATATAGGATTTTGTTTTAACCAACAGTTGGTAGGTTCATATTTTAACCAACCTAAAAACTTTTCTGAGAGTGTAGATTATCACTTTATAACAGAAAATAACACGGAGCGTTCTATCTTGTAGAAATTTAAATAACACCCAAAGGCAAACACTCGAAATATGAGGCTCACCCCCTCCTAAAAATGCAAAAGGGAAAATTTAAAAATCATATAATCTATTAGCTACCAGCATTTACTTCATTATCATGATTATGCATTGTATTCAAGTCCATAAGGGAAAGCAATTTGAATGACAGACAATAAAGCACAATAATTAAAATGATTCGATTGAAAGTGATGTGTTTGGTTTCATTATCATTATCCTTCTTGCAAACGTAATTAATTTCATGCATGGAATACGTCCTTCTGCATGGCTGGGTTGAATGAAGTAATCATTTTAATTCTGCAATGACAATTGTTCTATAGTTATGATAGAAATAAACAATTCAACGAAAATAATACATTGAATACAATTATTCTGAAAAGGGCGTTATAATATTTTATCAGAAAATTATGATACATACTAAAACTTTTTGGACACATTATTTTTTTAAGGGTGCAAAAATTGTTAGGCGATGTATACCATATCATGTTCATTATTCTACCTAGGGCAGTATAAACCATGGATTCGAGGCCCCCCCCCCCCGGAGAATTAAAAAAATTGACTTCAGTATTCGCTCCCTTTATCACAGACCTTATAAGGTAAGTTTTAACATTAATTCCCCCCCTCCCCCCCCCAAAAAAAAAAAAAAAAGAAAAAGAAAAATGAAATAATTCATTTTATGATATATTGTAACGTTGAAGATAGACTTTGGCTGCAATTTGCTATATACTTACACTCAGGAGCGGATTCAGGATTTTTTTAAAGGAGGAGGGGCCGACTCCCCAAAATTTCTGACGAGAAAAAAAAAGTTATCACATTTTTAGGTGCTATTTTAATCAGATGCTTAGGGGGTTCAGTACTCTTTTATAAACTGCCTCATCCACTGGATATACAAAACGCTTTCAGGACCCCGTTTCATAAAGCTTGTCGTCAATGACAAGTTGCTATAACTGTTATAAGCTACTGAAATCCTTGAATGTGATTGGCTGAGCGCAAATTTGTCAAAGAAATGTGGCAGTTGTTATTGATAATAAGTTTTATGAAACAGGGACCAAATATCATTTAGATTTGAAAAGACAATTATACAATCCTGTTCATTAGTTTACCCATCAAGTCAAGTAGATGTGCATAAACTATAAAGGGGTGGCTACTGGGACATTGAATTTCAGGCCCAAAACCATTTCCTCTTTTTTTTTTCTCTCACAGAGAAAGCACAATATAAAGTATTACCGTAAGTCCAAAGAATCAACATGAGAATTAGAATCAATCTACAACTCAAGTGCAGCGAAAAATTTAAATTACTACATACAAGATAATGATTGGTAAGGAAAGAACGTGGTATATATAAATGCACAAAACTGAAAAACAAAATCAAAACAACAAATAAATGAAATGGGACTGAACAATAGTCGTGAACAGAAAATTAAAGATCAAAAGTGATCCTTATAGTTTCCATCTTATAAACAGAAAAATTAAAGATCAAAAGTGATCCTTGGTTTCCATGACCATCTTGCAACATTCTCTTCACTTTACTCCAATAAAACAGATCTTCTTTTTCTTTTTTAATTCAACATTCACAATTTAACAGAAAACTGAAAGACATATACATATGAATTGGACATAATTTTATGTATATGCTTGTGGTTATACTAAATTGATTTCTCGGTTTCTGCGACAAACAAGTGTACAAAGACGAATATTGTGTGAAATTCACTGTTTACATCGTTCCGACCCACAGACGTCAGAAACGGGGCTTGAAGTTCGGTGCCATGATTGTGACGTCACATGGAGTGATCGGTCTACTGTGGTTTCGATTGTGAAGAAATAATACTTATATTATTTGAAAAATGAAAGAAAGAAATGAAAGAAAGGAAACGTGAATGATGAGTTTGGTCTCAGACCAGCCATTGACAGGGGTTGCCCCTGAAATGATTACATTGTAAACATTTCTTATGTATGTACAATTTTGGCACACATTTAAAAGGGGCGAAATAGAAATCTCGAGAATCCAAGCTGGGTTATAGCAAACGAATTTGGAGGAAAGCTGAAAATCCAGAGAAACAGAGTGGTTGTAAAGATTGTATCAGTTCCTTGAGGAGTATTTTTACGAGAAAATCGTGTTTGTTTGTTTGTTTGTTTTTTTCTTTCTTTTACCTTTGTCCATCTTTCTTCCCTTTCTGTCACACAGGGCCATAGATTCTGTCGTCCTATAATCCCAGGAGACCGACAGCCAACGAGACCGACAATGGGTCCATGAGACTGACAAAAGAAAGAAATGCATAAGGAAGTGTAGAAAATGTCGGTCCCTTGGGCCTTCGGTATAATTATTATAATCTTGGACTTTATAGCCCAAGATTCTTATTGCCAATAGGTAACCGAGTCACTTTTCGGCCTAATTACAATAGCAGTCCAAGTTTGGTATTAAAACTTCGGGCATTTCCGGGGAAGGGGGGGGGGGGGGGGGTCTGTAGAAAACAGTAATTTTTATATTTTTTCTCTTGCGATGAAATACAAAATGAAAATATCCTTTTTTTATATGAAGAAAAGAGAATTTAGCGTAAACGTTAGGTTATTCCTGTAATCATGTACCATTTTATTGTCCGATATTGTCAGTATATACTCCAGTCATTATCGGTCTTGTCTGTGTGACTGCACGGAATAGGCCTATTTCAGTAATTATTATTATTTTTTTTTTTACACTGAACAATGACATTGTTATGTACATCGTTAAAGTTACTTTGTTTTCATCGTTGATACATGCAGGACATGAAGGGAAGTCTTCTCTGAAATAAACAGATTTTGACTGCCTTTGTCTATCCAAACAATTTTTAAAGTTATTTTGATGCAACCTTTCCCCGTAAGGATTGGATCGGGGATAGAACAAACAATTAAATGTGAAAAGAGATTATTACTTGTGTCACGTACAATGACAACAGAGAGAGAGAGAGAGAGAGAGAGAGAGAGAGAGAGAGAGTAAGAGAGAGAGAGAGAGAGAAAAGATAGAGAGAGCTAGAGACAGAGAGACACAGAGAGAGATAGAGAGAGAAAGAAAGAGAGACAGACAGACAGAGACAGAGAAGAGAGAGGGAGAGAGAGAGAGAGAGAGAGAGATAGAGTGAGAGAGAGAGAGAGAAGGAGAAACAATAACACAAATATGTATAAAAATAACCTTGGACGGGAATCCTTCTCGAGATCATGCATTATCGTGAATGAAGCATGACGATTTTGTCACGTACGGTGTTAGGGTTGAGGTTAGATACCGGCGTGGAAGGTTTTTTTTTTTTTTTTTTTTTTTTTTTTGGTGTGTGTGTGTGTGTGTGTGTGTGTGTGTGTGTGTAAAATGATATTACGTTCAAACTGTTATTGTTTTGATATCTGAAAGATAGGATGAGAGAAGAGCAGAGCAAAACATAATAGAGAACATAAACGAAAAGGGAGAAAAGTAAATGAACATAAATAGACAAAATAGATAGATAGATTTATTGATTGATTGAATGAGAGAGAGAGAGAGAGAGAGAGAGAGAGAGAGAAGGGGGAGAGACAGAGGAAGAGGTATCGTGAATCAATCATAAAAAAGTATAATACCAAGAGAGGGGGTAGAGAGAGAGAGAGAGAGAGAAAATGGGGACGGGGAGAGGAAACACAATAATACAAAAAATTAATATATACATGTATGTATTTTGTAAACTTATCTAAGCAAATGTGAAGAGATGAAGCAAGAAAAACTATACGAAAAAATTCCCCAAATAAAGACTTTCACTAATAGAGGGGAGCAATAATGTAAAAATGAGTGAGTATAGGCCTATAAAGAAAATAACAACAAAATGATGATCCTACAAGTCTAAGAAGTAACTGTTGATGAAGTGTAAAATAGAAGTATAAAATTTGAGGGAAAGTCATGAGCGTATTCCTACATGTATTTTCCCCAAACTGCAAGTAAAAATGAAATGTGAATTACATTGATTTTCCAACGTGAAGGACAGTGCCATCTGTCTGTCATTGCCAAATCATAACTGTATCCGAAATAGTCCTCTTTGTTCTTCAGATTGTTCATTTTGTCTGAGGCTTTGTCGTCTACAGATCAAGCAGTGATAAAATAAAATTCGTTTCATGTTGCTATTCACAATGGCTTGAACCGTGTTAAGAACTGGAATCGAGTGAAAGAGCACCGTTAATCCTTGTTGAATTTATCATAACATCCGAAATTCCGAATTTACGGATCAAAAATTATTAATGTGGCATAACATCTTATATTCTCACCAAAATATAGAAGTCGGATGCCTAATTATCAAAAATCCAAACACAGCGTGATTATGAAAAATGATGCACAAAATTAGCAGAGCATGTCAAAGTGAAACGAATAAGAAAGAGAGAAATGATATCGGTAGGTCATAATCATATAGATATATACTCTTCATAATCATAATTGTCATTACGCATCAAAGCAATAGTTATATGTTATTTTGAACACGATAAAATCTACTTTCGAAAAATAAACTCAAGACAATTTCAATAGCCCTGTCTATCACCTTTAGAAATGTGCGAACATTATAATGGTGTATTACGTAATCCGAACCTGATTTCTATGGGCAGTACAATAGGCCTTTGAAATTGCCCTTGAGTTTATTTTTCGAAAGTAGTTTTTATCGTGTTTTTGACAAAAGTAGATGCCCATTCCTTAAAGAAAGTACCCTTTTTTCATTTACCTCTATTATCTATTAATAATCTGAATAAATCATGAAGTTCATCTGATAGGTGATATTATAATGTTAATATCTTTTTCACATGATAAGAGAAGAAACTCCTGCTACCAAAACCAGCATTGTTATGTATTTCACTGAATAATAAAAAAATAAAAAAAAACTGTTATCAGTCATCTGAATGTTTGAAACATTCCATTTTTTTTTCTGTGAACAATAAATGTCTTAATTTCATTCATTTTCATTTTCTCTTGAATGTGCTGAATATTACCTTAAAATGACCACTCTTTTATTTTTATTTCTACCCTCATTATCTTGAGCTATTCAAAGAGGCAAGACTCCCCCATGTACCCGTCGCCCGTCGGAACCAAGTTGGTCAAAACATTCATGACTAAAAGTCTTGTCATACTATGGCCAAGAGAGGTCGCGCTCTAGCGGGACCGTAACTTTGGCGATTCAGGGTGTCTCTCTTTCTCACTCTCCCACACACTAGTGTCTATAAGCTTTGTATTTGTCCCCCTTTCCCTGTCGAGTATATATGGAGAATTAGAGCCCATTACTTCGTTCATATAAATCAATCAATTGCGGGCGCCAACGGCAATTTATCTTCCATTTCTCTACACTGTATTTGTCTGCCTGCATTTAAAATGAAATTGTAATGGTTGAAATAGAGGTAATCTTGTCAGAAAAAGCTTGGCATTAATCAGGGCACGAGACAGTTTTTTTTTTGTTGTTGCGTTTATTCGCGAACAACCGTCGTAAAAATGCTTGACTGGTCTCGCGCAGACGATTTTTTTTTTTTGCTTCTCTGTTCCTTCTTTTTCGATGTCACTTTTTCATTTTGTTTGCTGAAACTTTGGCTGATCACGTTCCCTTTTTCTCAAATAAAGTAAAATCTGCCCAGAAGCATCATAGCTCAGTGACTCAGAAAGATCAAGAATTAGTGCCTTTGAAAGCAGCACAAGACTTTCAAACGATTATTCGAACACCGTGTACGCACAAAACAATAAACACAACCTCTGAAATTAGTCTGCAAATTTCTTCAATCCGTTTTGAAATCACCTTTCCTGAAACAGATATCGATTTCTTCTGTTTTTATCAATACAGATTACTTCTGCCTTAATTTCGTTCTTTTTAAAGCATGAAATCGTGTCCTTTCGCGGAAAGACCGTGTTTCATTTATAGGCCGACATCGGAAAGAAAGTGAGAAAAAGTACACGCCTCTTGGTATTTAATAAAATATTTTCTTCTCCAAATGATTTTAAAGTAATGATCGTCTGTTAAAAATCGTTATGATTTGCCGCTCACCCTATAGATTCTTTAATAATAAATTATGTCCCGCGTGCAGATCGTAATTTCTCGACCTAGAAAAACTTCGACTTTTAATAATGGTGATTAAACGAAATCGTATAGTTTATCATGACGAAACAAAGTGGTAGGAGATGGTTTAAACCGAACAAAATCGGATTAAAATCATTGATTTGTAAAGGTGTATAGTTGAGTGACATGCGGGCGGCGTGGCGTAGCGAGTCCCGTCACAAGCTGCCCCCCTTTTAAAATAAAGGTATTGTGGATTAGTTAGGTGAGTGTTGTAAAAATTGTTATAAAAAAGTTGAGAATGACGATGTTTCGGTGTGTCATAATAGTGTTATTTTTTGGTCCATATAATGCATGAGCATGAATAATCAACCGGTATTCCGGTGGCCAACGATATAGTTAGGGGCGGCGCGCGGCGCGCATATTTGTTTGTCTATGATTAATTTTTAAAATATAAAAACATACCTTCATAGGACAACACAATCAGTAATTTCATTTTGTTTAAATTTAGGCCTATTCATTTATTTATTTTTGGTCCTACACAGAGAAAACGCTGTTTGAAAATGCAAACAGTTGTTTACAATATGAACTGAACAACTCGTTGTACAGTTTATATTGTAAACAATTTTAATAAATATTAAACAGGTTATATATGTTTTAAACAACCCTTTAAACAGTGTTTTTACTGTGTATAAAACATTTCCCTTTCCCCTGGCCCTTCTACCACGATCCATATGTGTGTGTTTGTGGTGGAAATGGGGGAGGGGGGGGGGGGGCTAGGGGGCTCCATTGCCCTGGCTATTATGTCGACTTTGACAAGATGTGAATATTTAAAGAAAATCGAGTCTGAGCTGAAGTTCATGTGAAGCCTCTTTTTATACACGTCAACTTATTCCTTTTCATTTAGTTAGCGTTCTTTTGATTTGATACCCTAATAAAGGAAGTGCGCGTGTACATAAGCGTCAATGGCATATTGAAAGCGATACTAAATGGTAGGGAGGGGGGGGGGGGGGGGGGGTGGCAGTCGCGTTACTAAAGCAACGTATACGAACAAGAACACGACCTTCCGAAGAACAGAAACTGACAAAATGATTCTTTAAGCTTTAATTTGCTGTAAAGTCTGTCAAATCTTTTGATGGAAAGAAAGAGAAACCTCTTTGAATTATTGAGGAGCTTACGTCGTGAAAACAGGACTCCGTTTGACAGATACGAGTGATGTTTACCAGGTGGTCTTGTTTTATCCCATCGTCTCTGATTTTTTCCCCTCCTTTAGTGAATATAGGCAGCCCATGCATCAATTCATGAATACTATACAACTGCGCGCGAAAAAGAACACGTAAAATTCTAGTTTTGTTTGCAGCGCAGACGATAACGCCGACCTTTAATATTGGTGGGCTTCTCAGCTCATCATAATAATTTTAGCCTCACGCTCCATTTTTTTCTTTCCTCGCGAAACACGCAACGATCCTACCTTTCCCCTGTCTTCTAGAACCCGTCGAAGAAAGTGCAAGTGACCTTTCACCAAATGACTTTTTTCCCCTTTATATCTCGCTCATGCTATCGGATTATTACAAGTCTTTTCTTTGAATTGCGCTATTGATTTAGCGCGAGACAAGAATCGATCACTTATTTTGGGTTAAGAATCCACCACCACCATCACCACCAGGCCGCGCGCGCTCTGAATTCAGACGGTACGGCGACCCGAGCAACCAAACGGTTGCCTTTTCATGGAAAGGTGTCATTTTTCACGGTTACATCCAACATTCATCATCCATCGTAAAACAACAGCAATTCTCATCACGACCCCTCACGACGCATATAGTGATAGCAACGCAGTTGGCTTATGACTGAACATGATAGTTTTATCTGGTTACTAGAAGATGTGACAATTTTTGGACAAAAATAAGCTACTCCTAACAAAAATAGATAAGGGGATAAGTCTAGACAAGCGCACAAGCAAAGCTGTATAGTCGCTGTGTCCGCTAAAAGAAGGGGAAAAAATCACTCTCACTGTACTCGTACTCGCTCTCATTCACTTCACACGGTTTCGTCTCTTTGAAAAGGGGGCGTGTCTTTTCTGTCGATTAGGGCTGTCAATCAAAAGCGATCTCAAGTTCAAAGGAATCCGCGCATAAGCGCATGTGCTAGAAGAAGAGACCGCCTCTTTCCGTCGCGCCGCCGTAAAGCCGAATAGGAAAGGTGTACTCGTTGTTTCCGATCCCCATCTCTCTCTTTCACTCTCTCTCTCTCTCTCTCTCTCTCTCTCTCTCTCATTCTCCCTCTTTCATTCCCAATATCTCTTTAATTTACATCTTGTCTATTTTCTGGAATACGATTATGATTACAGAGACTGAGAATAGAACATCGCCTCTTGCAATTGAATTAATTTTGGGATAAATTATATTTTACGCTTTGGGCAACATTTTATACTGATGTTATTGAATTTTGATATGTAACAAAAATACAACAAACGTCAATTTGAACAAAAGCTATTAACTATTAAATAATTGTGTATTTATCCTGTTTTATCCTCCAAAATGTATGAATGTAGTTCATGGATTATTGCGGTATGAAAATGTCATTCATTTATATTTATTTACTATCAGAATTATATGTTAGACCTTAGTTAAGTTAAATATTTGACACAGAGAAATAGTGTGAACAAAATGACTACACTGTCCATGTGCCCTTCAGTTCATTCCCTAGATACATGCACAAATTTTTGATTCGAGGAAAAACAAACGAGTATCATATCGTGTACAAGATTTGCACGAAAATGGCTTGATAATATATCCGAGTCGCCAATGTTTACCGTTTGAAAAGCAGTGGGGTTTACAATATCACTAAAAAGGAATGCGAGGAATTCGATTAATATTCATGAGCTTGTGCTGTGACATCATTGGCCAGGGCGATAATTGATTGGCCCTCGTTGACCCAACTGACAGACCGACCTGTCAATCAAGGGTGCGGCAGCGCTTTGATGTTGGCCAGACTCGCACTTCGCACACTGCTTGTACACAAGTGAATGGCGAAATTCAGTGGAGCGGGTGCATGTTTCGAATGGGTCTAACGCGAAAAAGTGGGGTCAACTTGGGGAGATTTTTACTGCGATTTCTTGTTGGATTTTTACTAGGACACGATGCCACAACAGCATAGTCGTGGTGGAGAGGACGATGGACCACCGGATGAGACCAAGACATATCATACGGAAGGAGAACAGGAGGAAAAAGCGAGCGAAAACGTGGTCGGACCACGGGACTCTTTCGATCACTTGAACGACGTGAAGTCTAGCTTGATCGATGAGGGAGAGTCGGTATCTCAAAAAGGCTCAAGTTCGCAGGTACATGCCAATAGCTTTCGAAACTAAACACCGCCTTTTGAACCGCCTAATTTTATGTGATATATTTCACCGATGTGTGTCATCATTGTGAATACCTTCTAATTTTCTCAAATTGTTTTTATGATCTTTTTAACAGAGAAATAAACGACTGAGCTCAGGCTATGGCGATCATTCAAAAGAAGACCGCCACAAGAAGCTTCACTCGGTCAGTGACGGTAAGATTATGAAGCCCTACATTTTTAAACCCATAGATTAATCTTAATAATGGTTAAAATGATATTTATGTGGAATATGAATGCAAAATATGTTAATCGTGCGATATAAATACATGGAACCCCTTAAATTGTCCTAAATTTTGAATTATTTAGCAGTTTATACGGGTAAACAAAGTCGCCGTGTCTCACCGTTTGATCGGCCGCCTGTGCTCATATACGATGTGAGCGGTGCGCTTTACCATACCGCTCGGGCTAGTGTCCGCATTGCCTCTCTCCAAAATATGGCCCTGCGCCATATCCAAACCACTGCAATTTATCCTACAAATCCCTCATTTCTTTTAATTCTACAGGGTCTAAACTCGATCACATCGCTCGTTTTACCCCCTACTCAAGCCTTGCCTTCATAGCAAATGCTGGCTACCCAAATGGATCGATGGTCGGAGGTCCAGGGGTGAGTTACAATTCATAATCCGCGACCTTGTTTTGTCGCTATTTCAAACCGGCCCGTAAATCACTGCGCTGTATGATACAGTGCGATATACCGTATACACACATAACCCATATAGGTCTAGATGAGATTCATAGCTGCCTTTGTAAATGCACCCCGATTGTGTCGGCTTTGCTGTGGTGGGCGATACAGTGCCTGCCTGCACTCAGTGTAGAATCGGCCTTCAGTGGGTGCATAG
Organism: Heliocidaris tuberculata; assembly: GCA_025618425.1. Lineage (NCBI taxonomy): Eukaryota > Metazoa > Echinodermata > Echinoidea > Camarodonta > Echinometridae > Heliocidaris > Heliocidaris tuberculata. Next base: position 17,632,245 of record CM046851.1, read on the forward strand.
TTGTAACCTTGTTCCAAAGCTTCACATGGGTTATTGTATACACAGGGTCAAATAATAAACCACCAGCTAGCCAGGCTCCACTGTGGTTTTTAAACCGACATGGCCTTTTTTTGTTGTTGTCTTATACCATTTTAGTGAATCAGTTCTATGAAAACAAATGAAATAATGAATTTTGTCTTGCTATTTTTTATTTTATATCTATTTGATAACTGAAGAATTATGAAAGCAATATTGTTGCAATTATCATGTTTTGGTTTAGGTTCTTAAATTTGATTTTTTGATTATGATTCTAGGGCTGTGCTAAAATGTCCATTCAGAATGTTTGGGACAATCAAGATGATCAATAAAAACAGACATGAATAATTTCTATGAAAATTGAAACTCGTACAGTTAATATGTGCATTTGTTAAAAATTTTCAGTGAAAAATATATAAAAGGTAACTGTTTCTCTAAAAACATTACACAAACATTTTTTCCATGACAATTCTCGCTAGACTTTTTTTTCAACCAGTTCATGGTGAATTAATGAACAATTTAATTACTTCAATTTTAAATGGCAATATTAAATGAATGGTTCCATTTCAGCATTTGATTCTGAATAAATGGGTTAAATAGATGTTTGTATTTTAATGTTGAGTGTCTAAAAAAAAAGAAAAAAGAAGCATTTTAAACATACTGCATACTGCATTATGTACTCGGTAATACAGAAGAAAAAATTGTGAAACAAAAAGTTTTTTCTCTCTTACAAGAGAAAGCATTGAGAAGGGAAAGTAAACACATTGTGTGAGTTATGATTGGCATTTTACACAGCGCAGTCTGCTACCTGGTGAGGGAAGAATTTTGATTGTGTCGCCCATCTAATAGTCTAAACCTGTATCAAGATGTTTTCCAGGGGGTGTTACCACTGATGCAGGATTCAATGTGAACTTTTGGTACCTGGGTTATAAAATATCCCAAGAAAACTAGATCTATGTATGCCAATGCACCCGAGATCTCATGACACATTTCATGTGTTGATGTGTTGAAAACAGTGTGCTGGTTAAGGGGGCCAGCCCCATATCAATGATAAACAGTGAAAAAAAAAACTTTGTTTGCGGGAGCATTTTTTGATTTGCTATATGAAAAATGGGATTCCGTTTTGGCAATCTTTGAGTATTTTTTTGTTACCAGAGTTCATTTTAAGTTTACAGAACGATAGCTATATTTTCAGAGCATTCCAGATGTGAATGCCCATTGCTGCTATGTATTTTTGTCACTGGCAATAGCTTTATTTAAATACAAACTAATTATTCTAATGAAATTTATGTCGAAAAGGTATTCAGTCTTGATAAAATTGGTCTGAAGGCTCATTTACATAAAGCAGCTAGCTAGAAATACTAAATCTGATATCCAGTACTTTTACTACATCCTTCAGGTGACTGATTTCATAGTTACATGTACATGTACATGTAGTTATTATCCATGACATTGGGCTGGTCCTAAACACTTGGTTGCGCTTGGTGCTTGGCACAAGGCGCATTTTTTTTGCTCATTGCAAATCATGGTTGTGGGATTGTGATTTTCACTCAGCAGTGGGAACATAACTTCCACTCTGTCTCTCATATGGACAACACACCTACCACATTGGAGAAACCCAAGCCTTGATTGACATGGACGTGACCCCTGAACCAATTTCTATTTCTGGGAATATAACTAAACCCCCACAAGCCCCAGATCATGTAGCCTGCAAACTATTTTACCACTTGCACCTTTCCTGCACATGTCCAAACGAATCACATTCACGTTTATCATGACTTTGACTGTTCTAAAATTCCCATACTTTATGTCCACGTGAGGAATAAAAGACAAAAGAAAACAGAACAAAACAAATCTAGTTAGTGGAATGGCTAAAACCATTTTTCCTTGGCAGAACTGTTAAATCTGCAATCTTAACTGCTAAACCCTGTAAATCTCAAAAGTTTATGTCTACTTGAATGAAAAAAAAACCCAACAAACACACGATACAAAACAAAGCAAAATATCTAGTTCGTGAAATGGCTAAAATCATTTTTCCTCAGCTGCATTGTTCTGTATTGGTCTCAGAAACCTCTGCCTAGTGCTGAATTATGGTTTTATTCATTTCTTCCCAGTTCTTGTAATCTTTGCATCCTTGAAGTAGTACATTACTCTCTTGGAAAAAAAATAACTTAAAAAAAAAAAAAATATTTTTCCATGTACCAGGGAATTTCCCTGCATTTATATAATTTTTTCCCTTTATGATTATGCATGCTTGTATACAGTACATTGTGGATGTATGAGCTTGCCTCTACAGTGAGACTCTATATAGCAGATCAGCTTGAAATTCATGTTGCTTTCTTCACAAATATATTTTTCACATACTCGAACATTTTCAAGGCAAAACATGTGTGTATGAAGAGCATGTGTGAAATCCTTAAGAATATTACTACTTAAGAAAATGGGTATTTCTTCCAAATGAGTTTTTGAGCCTCTGGCTAGCTAAGATTACTTATTGTTTTTCCTAGTGAGGTAGAATGTTGAATCGGATGAATGTGAAAAAGTGAATCATCCTACAAATGAAAATGGTGAAACTGAGTTCATTAGTATTAATGTACATGCACCTACGCAAATTGCAAGGCGTATGCAGAATTTCAGTGCGATCCCTTGGAGCGGAGTAAAGTATGAATAAGATGAAAAGGGGGTATTTTTCTAAAGAAGGAGATCAGAAAGAAAACTACATTGTACACAATGATGCATATTTAACCCTTTCAGGACAGGAATTATTTAAGGGGTAAATTGATCACATTTTGTTCTTCAAATTGGCAACAATAATATTTTTCTTTTAGGCTACATGGTTCTAACACAATGTAATGTCTTTGAAAACAATATACATCATTAGAAACTTAGTCGAAAAGTTGAAAAAATTGTTGATTTTGATAAAAAAATAGTGATTTTTGAACCTCTCAATGTGTTGCCAAATTAAGGATTATGAAGCTTATTCTCCTTTTTTAAATTCCTGGCATCAAACGCAATATGGTCATGCAACAAAAATGGACATCGTGTGTGTAGAAAATTTTGCTTTTTCACCTCATGCATCTGGTATATTTTTTAGAGCTCTGAATCAAAAGTTATTAGCCAAACCACAAAATGTGGTCAATTGTCTTGAAAGGGTTAATAAGTCAAAGGAAGAACAGAGGAACAAAACAAATATTTGTAACTCCTTCACTTTTCTGATTTAATTAAATAAATATGTAGCTGATCCTCCAACTGAAAAACAATTTCTCTCTTTTTTTTTTGTTCACCATCTTTATAAGTTATTTATGCATGATTATTTCTGTACTAGTAATAATTTTTGTGGATTTATGTTTGGTTGGCACAGAAAAGAATTTGTCACAAGGCAATGTTCTCTCAATTTTTTTCTGCAGTTTTAAATGGGTTAGTTAGATGGATGAAGCATGACACTGAGCACTCAGCAGGAGTATAAAAAAAATATGAATACATGTATATGTCTATTGAATACTAAAAAAAAAAAAAAAAAATAGCACAAGATTTAAATCCCTTTACAGTAGTCAATTTGGGGAAACGTTTCGTTATGCATGTCTGCATTAGGGCAAATGTCCTTGTTGTGCAAGACTGCATGCTGTTTGTTTAAGATGCTATTTATTTATGATGGATCAGTGTAAACACTGATGACTCCCCATGAACCTGACAGTTATTAACAATCAAACTGTGTGATCTTGAAACAACAGTGAATCATTGTTGGGTTGTACCTTACAATCTATATAAACATATGTTTGGCAAAAATTTAAATCATGAGATTAGTATTTCGTTATGTATCTAATCAGTGTATACCGGTAAGTTCAATTATAATGTGTACTTTGAAAAATGTTTATCTCGCGATGTTTTTCAGTTTCAGGTGTACAATGTACACTTCAGAATCTGAATAAGATGATATTCTTTGTAGGATGAGTTTTGCTAGAAATTGTAATCAGTGAAATAATGTACACTTCAGAATCTGAATAAGATGATATTCTTTGTAGGATGAGTTTTGCTAGAAATTGTAATCAGTGAAATAATTGTGTATATTTACTCAAGGTCATGCAGCTGTTTTATGTACAAGATCTGTCAGATGAAGAAATTCAATATAAGAAAAATTGCTACACTTGAAAAAAAAAAGAGCTTTCCAGAACCTCTAAAGAGATTTCTTTCAATGTTTAACCCCTACCATGCCATGGGCGGCAAATCCCGCCTCAAAAATTTGTGTATTGAACACTTCGTTTAGGCTCAGAATGGCTTGAAAATTCTTCCTCTTTCAGAAACCTCTGCCTTCAATATAATATTTATTTCTATGCTATATATCGTTTCCCAGTTTGCTCAACAACAAAAAAAAACTCATTGAAAGTTAATATTTGACTCTTGAAAATTCATTTTTGACAACTGCTCAAAAATCTGGTGGCATGGAAGGGGTTAATCTGAATTGATGATGTCTTATCATGTAATTGAAGTCTTTGTATCTCCTTCCTTGTTTTGGAAATATTCCTTGAGAATTCATAGCCTCTTGGGTTTGTGCTACAGTAGATAGCATGTAAATGCTTAGAGCTATTTTTAACAATCTTTACCCTCTTATATATGACCCCTGGACTACGCAACCCATTCATGAAAGAGGTATAAAGCGAGACGGTACACTTCCCGTAAATGGCTCAGCCTGACAAAGAGTGATACCGTCACGAAGAATATTGCAACAATTTCGTGCAGAGAAAAGAAAAACACACCTAGCTGATAAATGGCTTAGAGAGCATTAATGTCAGTGAATTATCTTGCGTTTTTTGCACGTAATCAGCATTAAACATGTCCTCAGGGTCAGGCAAGTGATGCTCCACAAAGGCAGTAGGCCAGCCACTATTCTGCAGAGGCTATCCCCATTAGTATTGGGCTGCAGCGATATATCTTTTGAGCCCCCCTTTTTACTGTTATTTTGCCACATAATAGGCAGGGGTCATAATTTATGCACAAGTACTGAGATGACTGATTTATGTGGGTTGTTAAGAGAGAGAATGCAGTTGAATCACGATATCAGTTTGTATTATCTAACCTCCATTCGTGAATTTATAATTTGAAGAAAGGAATCAATTTATGATTTGGAGTAAAGATGAGATTGAAAGGATTAAATTAAAGAGGAAATTTCTGGAAGGGGAAGGAAGACAGAAAAATTTGCTGTTCATCATACACATTTACATGTACATGTACATTGCTATTTCCTTTCTATTCGAAGTTCTGTTCATATCAAGTTTGAATTTTTTGTGCAGCTCTTGGTCAGTTTAGTCAGTATTGTCTGACCTACATGTAAGTATCAAGAAACCTACATGTATGCTTTTTCTTTTTATTTTGAGTTGCCAAATGCAGTAGATAGCAAATTCATTTATTGTAGAACTATGTGTAGTCAGGACATTGGTCACTTTAACAACTATTGATTGAACCCTTTTTTCTTTTTTCTTTTTTCACATCATATGGGTCACAACATTCTCAAAGATTTAATTTTGAAATGCCTGCCTTTTCGACAAATTGCTTCAGTGCTCATATTTTTTCATTGTGGACCTCAATAAAGAATCCTGTCACAAGTGATTCACATGTTAATTGTGGAAATAATCTCAGGGATACAAATTTTCTGAGTTTGTTACTCAAAAAACAAGGTTCTATTTTTATTTACATGAATTGCAAAAATGGATATATCGGCCAGCCACCCCTTTCCTCTCCATATTCCAAATAAGATAAAAAGAGGTCACAAATGAAATGGAAAGATGCTGGCATTGTGATCCCTCAAATTCTTCTAAAACTCTCATGCTCGGCAAACATTTGCGAACATTGCTTTTCATTGAATTGGACTGTGCCCCCTCAGGTTAGGCCTGCTTCATCATGGTACGATTCCAGGAGAAACATATAGTGTTTTCAATATCATACATCGTGTAGGCCCACATGCATCATTTCTCTGTACTGTGCTTTGGGTGGTGGTAAGTCCATGTTAGCACTGCACAATATATTACCAATTTACTATTTTGATTTCATTACCCCACTCTAGAGGGAAAGGGGGTTAATGAATCCAATAAGTCTATAGTACAGCGCCATCGAATGCAGAGACAAAAGGTCAAAGAACTTTTTTTTTTTTTTTTTTTATAATACAGTACAAGTAGTACAATGTATGTGTTCTGACATAAAGTTGACTTTCTGCTGGCATACAGGCAAAGCGGTGCAGTGTTCATGAATAACTTGTTTGCTTGGTTGGGACCATATTTAGATGCGGAGATATTTTGGAGATGAGAGATGAATTAACTAATTAGAAAATGATATCATACTGAAAGCACTAAGTTCAGTGCACTGTCAGGGAACTAGAATACATGAACGTACTTAATGTCAACTAGATAGAGAGAATCTGCACATTGGGCATGTCTCTATTGTTCATAGAGGCTCGTCCAATTTACTTTTAATTTTGCTTTAAAAAATATAATTTTCTGGATTTAAGTCCTCAGAATTGATTATTGCAATGTTATTTTTTTATATCAGAATGATCTATAAAATGGTAGGCAAAAAGAAAATAATGTTATAAACTAAAGATGAAGGAAAACATTGATGTTACTGTTCTCTTATTGCCTTTCCCCCATGTGCAGTGCGGGTGGATTTTCGCCAGACTTTCACAAGAAGGCATGAACTTTCTTTCATTTCTTGTCTTCATTGTAAAAAGCTAGCATTTGATTGTATACATGTATGCCAGATAGGATAGACTTGTCATTTTATATGATCCAACAGTCTGCAAACCAACCCCCCCCCAACAAACAAACAAAACAAAACAAAAACCAACAACAAACACATTAAACAAGTGTTTTACCAGGATACTGTATGTCTAATAAGTATTTCTTTGTAGAGGTGTCTTGGTCTAGTGGATACGTCACCGGACTGTGGATCACATGGTTCATGGTTCAAGTCCCGCCGCGTCACTAATGTCCTTTGGCAAGACATTAATCTGTGTTTGCCACTCTCCACCCAGGTGTTAAATGGGTACTCGGTAGGATGCGAATGTCATTGTGACTGGAATGATATATGTGCGCCTGTAAAATGGCCGCCAGACTGGAATGCTCGCTAGTGGAGTGGAGAATACACTGTAAGTGCAGAATCGTAACTGGATCCAATGACCGGGGTAATGACACACTGTAAAGTGCTTTGATCAGTTACTAACTCAAAAGGTGTCCTGTAAATGCAGGTATTATTATTTATTCTCTGGTACTATCTCATATTACATCACCACTTTTACCAGGCCTCTTTCAGAATTGAGTCCTGAAAAGTCTTGTACTTAATTTGGAATTCTAATAATCTTATTACAATTTGATCCATTTCTTTCAGATATTGAAGAACATGAGATGCATTTCCATTTTCATAGGATTCATAAGCTAATTTCAGTGACCTTCTTTACAGTGATTATCACATCCCCTTCAGAAAAGGGTAAAAAGGCCTGTCTCTAATTTTCTGAATTATACCACAGAGTCGCCAGGAATCTGAATAGTAGTTCTTAATTTATGTAATTGAATGCTACAAGGTACATTTGTGAGCTCTGCATCAGTAACTAGTATTAACATGTAATTCACGAAAGTCAAACCCATACATGTAGTTGTAGATTTCATGAAAGTCAAACCCATAGTTGTAGATTTGAACTTTGAGAAGCAATTAAATAAAAAAAAAATTGAATCTCAAACTGACCTTGTATGTTTGTTTGTTATGATTATGATACAAACTCGAAGAAATAAGGAATTAGTGATTACAATTTGAGATTTTACCCTAAAAGTTATTGTTGTGATACTTATTGTAGTAATGTAACTTATTTCTTGTATGACATACTTCAAATATGAGCTTTGAAAAAAGTGTAAATACATGTAAAGCTTCGTAAAATGAATAAGATTTTTGGAAAGTATTACAAAGTCTTATGTGGAAAATTCATCTCTGCATATTTATAAAAGCACTGTTCACACAATTGGTTTTGCTTGTGTAATCCCCATCTTATGTAAATTTATGATTCAATTACTATCACATTGTAAATCATACACTATCATACTCTATACATAAGTGAACAATACCATTGCTGTCAATGATGCCCCTGCAGTCATTCTAGCCCATCAAGTACCGGTATACTTCAGATGTCTAGCTCTAACAGAGAGGAATTAAAAAAAGAAAATGTATGAATGAAGTCAAAATCAGGTCATTTTTCGATGCATATTTCAGGCTTTGAAAAAGTTTGAATGATGCAATAACAATTTTCTATATTATTAATAATAAAGGTTTAATGAAAATAAGACAGTTGTGCGATTAACAATTTTCATAATGGTTTCCAATTTATGGAAGATGCTTCCTCAAGTACCTATTGATCTGAGAAAGCATTTCATTCACCTTTTATGAATTACATGCCTACTATTTTCATGATCTAGAGTGCAGTGTGCATAAAGTTGAGTTCTGGTCATGCGATTACATTTTGAAAGAGACTGTCTCAAAGCAACTGGGAAAGGTTGATTATATTACATAAGAATTGGTGTCAGAATCACCAAAATGAGAAGAAATTGACTAAATCCTGCTGAGAGTGACATGCACTGCACACAGAAATGTGTACATTGGACTGCACACACATGTTTGGCCTGAACGTTTCAGCTGCTTCTTGTAATATTTTGATTGTGAGGGCATTTGAAGAGCAATGCTTTTCAGGGGACATTTCTACTATGATAATCTTCCCATTTGAAATAAAGAGAATGAGAAAGCTCACAAATTATTTGTTTATCTTTTCCGGAACTGGACCTTCTCTTTAAGTTGTTGCTTGGTGGAATAAACCTCCAACAAGCTTTTAGTTTTGTCAGAACTTGAGAGCAATTTTTTTTTTTAGAGACCATGCATAGAATTAATGGAAGTGTAAATTTAAATTTGAATATAGCGTAATTGTATGCTTCACAGTCCGATCCATTGACTGGAATTACTGCTCTTTTTGCAACAACAGGGGCTCTTTTCACATTTTAATGGGGCTCTTTTGAAAGTTTCGGGAGAAAAATAACCCCACTCCCTTTCTATTTTTCCTTCGCATGTACCATCATCACCCACGGTATCATCTTCACTGGATGGTTAGCTAATTTAATTGCAGACTTGTGGTCTAGAAGCGAAATAGCGACAGGAAGTAGAAAGAAAGTGTACAATTAATGAACCAGCCGGAGCTGGCGTAGAACTTCTGTGGAATTGTTATTATCTCTGTGTTTCTCCCATCACGCAGAAATGACAATGGGTCTGCTTTTCTCTTTCTAGAGGAAGAGAAAATTATTACACTTTCCAGCAAACTTTCCAGCAATGGTGGAAAAATAAACCCTATTCCTGCTCTGTTCAGTACTACTCGTGTACATGTACATAGAAAAAGGGATGGCGGAGTCTAAATTCACGTATTGTGCAGAAAATTTCTAGGCTGTATTTCAAAGATATTTTTCCTGCCATTAAAGCTTCAATAGATATAGACGAGAAAAGAAATCAAAACATCTAGAGCTCTTAAACATTCCTCACACTCAATTTTTACAGGATAAAGAACAGTTACATGCACGACATATATACTACTATGTCTAATATTATATTGTTATATTATTCTAGATGTATATAGGGAAGATATACATGTAAGTAACTTGGTAGAGAGAAGGCTATACAAAATATACGGTGCTGTAGTGCATGAATCGAGCAGAATAATGATTATGGAAAAACTATTTTCAGTGAGACTTGAAAGGGTGGGAGAACTCGTAGAAAACCCCCATAGGAGGGGAGAGAGAAGGAGAGAAATTCAATAATTGGCTGGAATCGCACATTGCTGTATTGGTATAGCCTAACTCAGTCCGACAGTCAACTGCAAGACAAACATATAGGTATGTGACGCTGCATACGTGAAGAATGTATGTCCGTCTGTGATTGTAGGAACTAGGGTAAATATTGTTAGGTGAAATGAAGAGAGCAAAAAATAGGGAGAAGATAAGGTGGGGGGGGGGGGGCACTAGATGGGATATGCCTGTTTTTGTGTTGAAATATTAAAATCAGAGTGGGAAGGAATGGGAAGTTGGGGGGGGGGGGGGTATGTTAGTGACAGACAGTGAGGGATACTATGAAAAAGGTCAAGATTTGTGAAAGTTTCATGTCGCAAAATAATCAATGGAAACTGGCACTTTGCAAAAGTTTTATGTTGCGAAAGTTTCCGCTTTTACAGTATGACATGTAGCATATGATTTGAAAGCAGTTGATCAAGAAGATGATTAACAAACTCTTCGACACGAGGCAGGGCATATATCCATTGAATCATGTAAGCTGCTTCACAGTTTCTGGAAATATCTTCTTCTTTCCTTACAAAACTGAGGTGATTAACCCCCAGAATTTCCCTACCTTTCAAAATGAAAGTACTCCAAAACAGTGCCCCTCACAAAAGCACAGTCAATACACCATCATTAGGCCCCCATATATACAGTACATAGCAAGTCCTCAGCTAGACAATAGACTCCTTTCTTTGATCCTGTGTGGTCAGTGAAATCATTCTTCCATTGTGGTGGCGGATTCTAGTCTACTTTCAAAGATACCTTTCACAGTTTGCACTTATACTCCTATTTTCATGCATTCTCAGCATGATGTATTTAATAGGCACACATGTAGGCCCTGTTTATTTCAATATTTAAGGATTTACTTTGTTGGAAGTAAGTTTATTTCAAAACCAGTTCCAGAGAAATATAAGATTATGTGCTCTTTCAGCTTCACAAATATTTCAAAAAATTTGTATATTTTGCTTCTTATTCAAAGGGTATCTTGGGTGGAAACTATATATGAATGAATGACAAAAAAAAATTGCCAGTAAAAAATCAGTGTTTGATCTTGAAAGCACTTATCCATTTGAAGGAAAGCAATACAGTGTAGGCCTATAATCTTTTCTATCACCAAGTGCTAATTTCAAATCAGTTCCAGAACACAAAGATAATGATATTACAGTCAATAATCAAATTAGTTGCCTCTAAATGTACAATACATTTAAATTACAGTCATTATTATTATGATTATGATTATGATTATGATTATTAATTAAATATTATTATTATTTATATTTTTAAAAATAATTATTATTATTATTATTATTAGCATTATCATTGCCATTATCTTTACTGTTATCATTATTATTGATATTATTATTATTATTGTTGTTGTTGTTATTATTATATCACTTGTAAACATTTAATATTATTCATAGTACACTAGGCTATGTGTTGTTATGGTTAGTGTTCAATAAGAAGTCTAAATCTTGAGACTAATTTGTTCAACTTGGAAGTTGGCAGTTGAGTCGCCCTGCTTTGTGATATTGTTCCATAGCAAATAGTTCAAAGAGAGGGAAAATAAAAGGTAGTTCTACCTGTTTAATCTTTGTATTGTGAACAACTTGCATAAACCATATGCAGTATATGTGACTGATATCTAAGAAGCATCTTTATATAGAACTTTTTCGCTATCAAGTTTTGAAGTAAAGAAAAAGGAGACTTTCACTATTTATTTGATTCATTTTGTCCCCCCCCCCCCCTCCACCCCAAAATGTGTATGAGATACTACCGGTAGTTTACAATTTCAAATGCTAAAAAGAAATATTAACATGCAGACCTACACATTAAATGACACATTTTGCACCATGTGACTTGTACGAAGGTAGCATATTTAAAGAGCATATTTTTTCTTTTTCGAAAGGGGGGCAGGGGATTGGATACTGTGTATAACATTTTTATGTGAATATGTCTATTTATTGAAAAGAAACTAAATTGCTTTGCGGCTTTTGGCCCTAACGTGGGTTTGGCAGCCGCTTCTCTTCGGCGTTTAATTGTTCACCTGATGAGTTGGTCCTTGGCCTTTGTGAGTCTATTGTGATGGGTTGGAGAGGATTTGGTTTATTTCATAGAAATGAGTGGGCGTACTCAAAGGCTTTAAACAAAGCAAAGACATCCAAAATGGTCGCCGTGACTTGTTCAACAAGAAGGGAAAGCATGTTGTTTGTCTGGCCAGACAGGTTGCATGATATTGTAAATCTCTAGATATACATGTACATGTACAGAATTAATATTATTATTTTTTTGTTGTTGGTTTCTCTGGCCAAACCTCCTTGGATGGACATTATGAGAGATACAGGTACATGTATATGAATACATGTATATGAATACATGTACAGTGAAACCTATCTTTAAAGACCGCTCAAGGGAGACAAGAAAAGCGGTCTTTATGAGCAGGTGGTCTTTATAGACAGGTTCCTTTAATACATGTTTCAATGAGAGGCACTTTTCAAGGGAAACAAAAATTGTGGTCTTTATAGACAGGTGGTCTTTCTATACAGGTGGTCGCTATTAAAAGCAGGTTTGACTGTAACTTTTAGTCATTTTGTGCAGGTTTAACAGTACTGTAGAATTCAAATTTTCTTTAATCAAACTTAAACAAGTTTGTAGAAGTTATAGGCATATAGTCTATCTTAAAAATTGGCATATATGTTTGTTTTTCACTTATTAGGGCACCAATTTAGTAGATCCACTCAGTGAGGTTAGATATTTCAGATTTTATATGCAATTTAAGCTGAATTTTAGGCCTATTCATTATTAGTAGTTTGCTCCGTCATGTGTAGTACCTAGAAAGGATATGTTCTACAATGAAAGCATGCCGATAGTTAAAAAACATGTCAGCCTACAGAGTAGCATTTTGGCCATCCTGACCTTCACATTTACTCTGAACTGGCCAAAACATGTTCCAATAAGCTACTTAGTCCCATGCCCCTCAATTAATGTTCTTATCACATTTACACACAAAACAAAAGCCTCATGTTGGTGCTATAAAACAGGCTCTTTAGTAGCCCTTAAAAGCCTATAGAATGCCTTCAATTGTTCTCCTGGGCACACACACACTGGCTTGTGTTTGTTTGAGTTTGTTTGTCAACGCAAAGTTTTGTGTGCCAAGTGCTAAGTGGTTTGAAGAATTATGAGAAATTACAGCTTGGTACTACTATTACCACTGAAGGGAATGGCAGGCCCATTCACATTGGTCATCTTGACCCTTTTAAGATGTCCATTTAGTTAAAACAAGAAGCCTTGTTCAAATGTAGAGATCATGGCAAAGTTGTGTGTGTCAAGTCAAGTGCTTAGTGGTTCAGAGAATTATGAGAAATCACAGCTTGATACTACTATTTCCATAGGAGAAACCTCAGAGACTCATTCACATAATGATGTTTTCTTGATCACTCGAGTTTCTATTGTGCCCCAAAAGAAGCCTTGTTCACATGTTGAAATCAGAGCAAAGTTTTGTGTTCCAAGTGCTAAATTACAGTTTAGTACTTCTATTTTTTTTGTTACCACTGGGGGAACCTGTTGGGCAGGGCGGACACTAACATGAGCCCCCAAATTTTAACTCCCCCAAATTAAGAAATTTAAACATGCACGGATGGACAGACCCTAAAAATTTCATTTGGGGAGGTCCTGTGAAAAAATGTCGGTGTGGAGCCCTGCTGTAAGGCACATTCTCACACTGAAGTCTTCTTGACCATTTGATTTCCATTGGGAAAAGTACTGGAAGCCTCGTCCACATTTAGAGATCATTTTAGTGCCTTTGGTTCTCAACATTGTAAGCTGGATTCAAACTCCAAGCCCCGTAATCTAAAGTACTTGTAACCACTAACTACATGTGCCATGTTCTGCACAAGCTACAATTGAAATGTATTATTGAGATTATAACTTGAATAGTGTCTGTAAATGTGGATGTTTACAGTATACTACAATTGAGCAATCCCTACCCCAAAGTGCATTCTGTGCACAAGTATGGATTCTGACCATGTTCTGAACTTGTGATGCAGTACAAGTGCTCTCCATAAACATTAGCTGGTTTGTTGTTCGCGATGTTTGTGGTCGTCGTCGTCGCTGTGGTACTAGCCTTACTCCAAGGCTGTTGGAGATTTTCCTCTTCTCATTGAAAATGTATTTTGGTCGAGTCTGGATTTCAATACATATAGACTAACGACCACCACTGAGAGTTGCAGGATAGTCACAGTGCTCACAGGGTTAGTCTTAGTCTCTTCGCATATTAGAGGAGACATGATGGTACAGGGGCAGAGCAGTGATGAGGGAGGTCCCATGTTCAAGACTGCAAGTCATAGGTCCCTTCGTCACTTACAGATCAAGCCTCGATACTTGCTTTCTTTAACCCTTTCAGGACAGGAATTATTTAAGGGCTTATTTGATCACAGTTTGTTCTTCAAATTGGCAACAATTATATTTTTCTTTTAGTGCTACATGGTTCTAATAAGATGTAATGCCTTTGAAAACAATATACATGGTTACAAATTTTGTCGAAAAGTTGAAAAAATTGCCAATTTTGATGAAAAACAATGCTTTTGAACCTCTCAATGTGTTGCCAATTTAAGGATTTTAAAGCTTATTCTCTTTTTTAGAATTCCTGGCATCAAACGCAATATGGTCAAGCAACAAAAATTGACATAGTGTGTGTAGAAATTTTTGCTCTTTCTACTCATACATCTGGTGTATTTTTTAGAGATCTGAATCAAAATTTATTGAGCCAAACCACATAATGTGGTCAATTGTCTTGAAAGGGTTAATAGCAGTCGGGTAAAGTAAATCATCACTCACTCATCACTACTCATGGTTTTAGGGATCTCAATCACCTTACTAAGTCTCTTGGATTTGAATTAAAGTTGTAGGTCCCCTGGTTGCGTAACTTCAAACATTTAACTTAGCAATCCGGTAAAAAATAGTGTCAATCACTCGCTCATCACTGCTCTGCTCTTCACAGTTTCAGTGTGAAACGGAAGGGGGAAAAACTCCCATCGCCTTGGAGCTAGGTTACGTATTGCAGGGCTCCTATTTTTAGGGATCTGAGATGGACGAGTCAGCGTGATAACACCGGCTCTGTTTACACAGACTGGGACTAATTTCTCATCAATGGGCATCCCTCCATGCTCCAATCCGTTTCCTTTTGTGCCCAAAGTACACCCTGAATGCCTCAGAGGACGAGAGAGGGGGAGAGAGTGCGCTTCCAAAACACGAAGCTGTACTGTGGCAGCAGCCAGGATAAGCTCCGATGAAGCGTAGCATGGCAGGCGGGCCGAAGGGGGTTGAAACAGTGGTAAGAGTCACCCTCCCCTGGTCTTTCACCCCCTTGGTCTGTCCCCCTCTCTGCGAAGCACCATGCTGGAAGATTATGTGCTTTTCAAAACGACCCGCTTGGAACTAAGTCTGCTCCTTCCCCCTTTGTACTGCTGCCACCGAGAATTCATTCTGGAGACGTTACACCTAAAAGACTTTTTTTATTCAGTTCTTTTGGAGGAGAAACGCTTGACTTGGTCCCCTCTGGCAGATCATAGAACTCACCTTTAACTCCCAGGGAAAATAATGACATCCTTAAAAAATGAAAGAAAGAGAAAAGTGTTGATCCCGTCTTCCATTCATTTTGTGACCCTGATTTCATTCTTCCTTGCAAAACAGTTTGTTTACCTTTGAAGAACTGCTCATGTTAGTGTTCTTAAGAGCAAGGTTTCTTGACAAATGGCTGAAAGAGACGTATAAAGAGTTTTAAGTGTTTCCTCATCTCATTTCAGTACAGGAGCTTCAGGTCATTGTTATACCAATGGATGTCCTACGAGGGACTGTTCTTTTGAGACACGTTTCTGAAATATTGATTTATTTTTTCATTGATGGAGAATGGAGATACAGATTATCTCGTATCTTGGGTCCATAAACCTATAAAGTTTCATCCATGACAAAAAGTAACCGTAAAATATATTGTAGCCTAGGTAAACAAATTTCTACTTTAATATCTATGCATTATTATACTGTTATATACTGTTATATACTGTCCACAGAAATAGCTTTCATTTTTGATATGATACCATTTAATTGCATCTTATATTACACACTGTTTTTAATGGCTAACTACATATATGCCCTGTATTATATGCAGTTTAATGTGCTCATGAAATATACTGTATAAGCCATAAATTTCGCGGCCATAAATTTTTGCGAATAGGACTAACCAGACTATTTCGCGAGTGGTTGAATTCGCGGTAGAAAAATTCTCAAATCTACAAACAGCGGTGATGATGTACTTTTGCAAAGCGAAGTGGTGAATTTCTGACCAGGAGACAACAAATTTAACCGACTTCTTATGTTGGCAATATTTTGGCGTGTTGTTAAATTTGCGACCCACTCGCGATTCGCGAAATTTGCGAAAATAAGACCCCGCGAAATATATGGCGTATACAGTATTACTCACAAGCATACTTCAGCTAGATCCAATCCTCGCATACAGTGTCAATTTCTTCCCTGTAGGCTGTACAAAAACTGCTCATATGCTCATAAGGCAGGAGAATACTTTTCATTTACCCAACATTCCCTTAAAACATTTTGCTACAGTATCGTGCCTGAAAACAAATGAAGAGTAATCAATGTCCATTGATTGGGTACAAGTGAGACTGTGTAATCAATTTTCTTTTGATGTCTCTCGTTCTTTTTAAACCATTCGACTCTATCCTCCCACAGGAAGTCGATGAAAAGAACTCAGTTTTTATGATACGACGAGCGGTTTCAAACGACAAAGAACAAATCTTGTGTGTGTTTGGTCTACAGCAAGTTCAGACATTTAAGGTTAAAAATACAGTATTACATTATGATTGAATGGATGTAAATGACGAAAATAGTTGCTTTTGTGCTGGGAATAACACAGTAAATCTTTGAATAGGTATTTTGGTTATTATTGTAGATGGGAAATTTATTGTAATGGTAATGTTGTTGTGTTAAATTCAATAATTTGAGCTGAAGAAGGAGCAAAAAAGAGCGGTGAAACACATGTAGTCTGAAGTATATTTGCACATGTGGAACCTGTATGTATTTTGATGTATGAGCTTCACAGAGGCAATATTTATTGAAGTGATTGGTTAAATATTGTGTGTAAATTTTGTGTAAATAATTCATGGTCAAATTACGCAGTAATCTTGGCCCTGAGGCTAGGGCTTGCTTGTGACTTTAACCAACACCCTGTTCAGCAATATAATATTTATTATTTCCTTGTCTGTCTGGACGTTTTATTATTTAGGTTATGTGTGAGTACTTGAAATTGAAAGATATCTCATTCATGTTACATGTACACTATCTATGTGGTACACTGAATGCATGAAAACGATGCATTCCTTATCCATTAGAGCAGTTGTTTCTGTACTATTTTGTCTATTTTTTAGCATTGAGAGACAAAAGGGCAATTCATGTAATTAATAGCCCTTCTGGCTCTCAACATACATGTATGGTTTTATGCTTTCCTCAAATGGTCAAGAAGGTTTTCAAAAAGATCAGTCCCATGGATGTAATATGAATGTGAAATGTCTGTAGTGCCCAGTCTAAAATGATGTGTTTAGAAATTTCAGCTGCATATTATACAATTATTAATAAGTATTGAATCAGCATTTGTGCAAGTATCCTCCCCTCCTTTTATTTCATAGATTTTTGAAATTCATAACAGAGAGGAGCAAGTAAAATTAAAAGAATGCAGTGTTTAAAAGGAATTACTCAGTGTTGAGAAACTGGAATTTTTTTTTTTACTTTGGCAATACAGATAAAAATGAGAATGAATGGTTTACTGTGGTAATGCTATCATAAAATGTAGCAAATTCTGGTGCAGTCATTCCCTGCCTGTCCACATATGTACTCTAAGCTTCTGTAGTCTGTGTGTGTTCTCAAGATCTCACCAATTAGTAACAGAATGGCTTTGTGGTGTTCGATTAATCCTCTTCAGTAAGTTAACAAAGCAATCAAGTGCCATTGACCGAGAAGATTGTCTCTCTGAAGTCTTGGGCATTTTTTCTCCCTCTGTGTTGAGGTTGATGAGTCACTTCTATTACTAACTACTAAGAACTTGCATAATACTGAAATGAAATCGGAAGATGATATGAGGTGTCCAGTAATTACAGTACCCAACTACATGTATATGTGTCTCGTTTTAAATGAAGAGCATCATATCTTTACACATATTGATGTAGATCTAGACTGAAATACACATTTTCTAGCAAATGAGAACAAGTTTTTTTTAACATTGCATTTTTGTATTGTAATTAATTATTAGGTTCAACATGTGGAACTTCCAAAGCTTACAATAATAGCTACTGATGCTGCTGCTATTACTGCTATCAAATTGTTGTTGCATTTTTGTATTCTAATTGATTATTAGGTTCTAATGTAGAACTTCCAAAGCCTACAATAATAGCTACTGCTACTGATACTGATACTGTTGTTACTGATTACATTTGCTACTACTACTACATTTGCTACTACTAATACTGCTACTTACTGGTACTGGTACTGCTAGTGCTAGTACTACTACACTACTACTACTACTTCATACTACTTCATACTACTACTGCTACTACTACTACTACTACTACTACTACTACTGCTACTACTACTAATGGTCATCATACTTCTGGAAGATGAAAAGTAATACTTTTTCGATATCCATTGAAAAAAATATGAGCATACCTCATGACTATCGGCATACATAATACAAGGCATATATATGCCAGCACAGTATTCAGTAGGGGCATCGTTTTTCATCATCTTCCTAATGTGCTGTTGTCCCTAAGCATTCCCTAAGCCGAGATTTACAATTTGCAAATTTATGCTGATTTCTGCCATGTTTCTTCCCCTCCCTCCTCTTCTCTCCGTCTCTCTCCGTCTCTCCCCATCTCTACCCTCCTCTCTCTACTCCCCGAACATAGCTGGCCATTTTGCCATACATACCAATTAGCATTGGAATCATAATGGTGTCGCGCTGGGAACGCATCATATTCTGTGCGCGACATCCAAGCTTGCTTGAAGGGGATTTAGACCTTCGCTAAGCATCATGGGAATTTATTGGAAGACGGATGTTCTAGTATTCAGGGGGGGGGGGGGGGGGTTGTACATGTTCATGTAAGCCCCAGGGTAGAATTTTTGCTCCTAATGTTAACCATTAGAACACGGCCATTTTCGTGAATTCAAGAAATAACAAGGCAAGATCATGTGTGTAGTAGAAGCCATGATTTATATACATGTACCATTTCTTAAGAAATTTACCAGTTCCATATCTAGGACAAAGATTTACTTTGAAGGGAAAGTCCACCCTGATATTAAGTTGGTTTTAAAAGAAGCAGATTAGTTAAAGAAACAGATCAGTGAAAGTATTCATGAGCAAAATCCAATAAGATATGAGAGAGTTATGAATTTTTGAAGTTGTAATCAATCAAACACAAATTGGCAACTCCGTGACATATCTTGCAAACTCCTCTCCCATTTACTCTGTACACAAAAATTCATAAATTTTCATTTTCTTTTTTTTTTATGAGGGAATAAATTTGTATCATACAGGTTTTGTGTAAAAGCATTAAAGTGAAATGATTATATCTAGGGTGCAAAATGTATGAATAAATATTATTTAGAGAGAAAATGGAAATTTATGATTTTGTCAGTACAGGGCAAATGGGAGATAAGCTCGCAGGATACGTCACATAGTTGCCATTTTGTGTTTGATTGATTACAACTTCAAAAATTCATAACTTTATTTCTTGTCAGATTTTGCTCAAACTTTCACTGATCTGTTTCTTTAATTTTTCTGCTTCTTTTAAAAACCAAGTTGCTATCAGGATGTATTTTCCCTTTAAGACATGAAAAAATCTAGCAGAATGTACTCCATAACTTACATACCATGCATTGCTTCTTATCAAATTTACCAATTTTAAATCTGGGTCAAAATTTGATGAAGACTCAAATCTTCCGTCGATTAAAAAAAGAAGAAAATGAAAAGAATGAGGACCACACATTCATCATTCCATTCTGTACTGTGCATGATTATTCCTCTAATTTGCATATAGTTGTCAATTTTTTCTACATTTTTACCTACAAATCCAGAACAAAGCCTGATAAGTTTCCACAGAGAGGGTGCATATATTAAATTACAGCTAATCTCTTAGCATGCATGCGATGACATCACAATGTCAAGCGCTGTATGAAGATCCTTTCGTCTTCCTTTGGTTTAGGCTGACGCTCATACATCTTGGGTGATGCTTTGACCCATAAAAATGTAAATGAGTGGGACTAAAGACTCTGGCTGCTCATTCCCCCGAGTGGTATATGCTCTTGTGCATTAATGTGGCTGACGAACATTACTGCCGTAATGCTGGGCAACTACGGTATTGACTCATTCGGAGACGCGCAGTGAATGGAGAGAGAGAGAGAGCGGGAGAGAGGGGGGGGGGGGGGGGGGTAATATGATATGCCTTGTTAGCAAGGGGAAGATATGAATAAGTTCTACAAATGATCTGTGGAAGGAAGCGTCCTCATTATCTGATCTTTGCCTGGATCATGGATGTACAGACATTTACTGCTGGAGCTGTTTCTGATTTCTAGCAATATACGCTACATATGTCAATTCAGTTTAGTTCATTCTTTTCACTTGGTAGTGCACAAAGAAAATAGTGTGATAACAGCATGAAAACATTGAGAGTCGAAAGGTCATATGATCAAATTCTACAAATGATCCATGGAAGCAAGAATTCTCGTTATCTGATTATTGCCATCTTCGCCATGATTAAGACATTAATACTACTGATTTCTAGCAGTATATGCTACATTTTACATGTACATATTTCAATCCAGTTTTTAGTTCATTCATATCACTTGATATTGTATACAAAAGCAATGTGAAAACAAAAGCATTTAATCGCAACGAGTTATCTGCTGAGAGACAGGAGGACGTAACTCATATGGTTTTACACAGAATACATGTGTAACGCCCTTCTGGCTCCTATAAGACTGTACAGTAGATATTTTCTTGAGGTATTTTGCAGTAGCTAGAAAGTTCAGTGGAACCTCGTTATAAAGAACACTGTTTATAACAAACTGTTGTTATAACATGGTAATTTTGGAAGTCCCACTTCTTTGTATTCTATTGTTTTCTACACTTTCAGAAATGTTGGTGAAAAATCATTAGGTTGTTTAAAATCTGAACCTACCAACTGTTAAAAAAAAATTGTATGTAAAACATATGGGGATTTTTTTTTTAAACCAACAGTTGGTAGGTTCATATGTTAAAGGGATTCGGTAACTTTGTGGAGGCTTGATTTAATAAATTGTTGAATTTTGATATCTGTCTTGTATAATGATGTTAAGAGGGATTTATAGCCAGGCATAGAAAGATTTTCAAATATATAATGCTGTTATTAAGATATCTATGACTGAATACTCCCATTTACGAAAGCGTATGGCCATACGCTTTAGTCTAACACTGAGTCTATGGGAGAAAATGAGTCTGGCATTTCCGGTCACTTGCATATGTTTACTTTTGTGAAGCACATGATGATTTTGAAGTGCTTTTTTTTTTCCTCGGCTTCATTTTTAAACCATATTACATACACTGATAGCATGTAAGGCCAGGCAGCTCAGATTTTATCAATCCTCTACAAAGTTACCAAATCACTTTAAACAACCTAAAATCTTTTCTGAGAGTGTAGCCCTGATATACATGTAACAAGGTTTCGATATAAAGAGGTAATTTCCTTGGTCCCGAGGAGTTTGTTGTAACATGGTTCCACTGCACCT
The DNA here is from genome assembly GCA_025618425.1 of Heliocidaris tuberculata. Lineage (NCBI taxonomy): Eukaryota > Metazoa > Echinodermata > Echinoidea > Camarodonta > Echinometridae > Heliocidaris > Heliocidaris tuberculata. Next base: position 17,653,925 of record CM046851.1, read on the forward strand.
TTGTCAGAGGATGATGACCCATTACACTGTTTTGTCAGAGGATGATGACCCATTACACTGTAATGTACATGTAGTATAACATTGACAGAACAGATTACATTCAAATTTTCTATTTTGGAATAACAAAGAGAAACAGACAAAACATTGATAAATCAATAAAATAAATATATGATTACAAGTAGTTTTAGGTGTACACTACTACATGTACATGAAAGCAATATGATTCATGATAAAACAAGAATGTCCGCGATCCAATTTTTCTGTAATGATATGTGCGACAGGAAAGATGCTTCAGACTTTGTGCTTTCATAATTTTTATCTGTCTCTGTCATTTGTCCTTTCATTGTTGCCCGCTTTTCTAATGAATGAGAAATGTGTTTTTGTTATACTTGCCTGTATTCATACCACTATGTGCAACATGCTTAATCAGTTTGGAATTAAATTATATTCTGTCTTACGTGCTTGCTTCTGACGTTGGACAGAAGCAGTAATCATTTTCATCAAATGCAAGGAAAGCATTAATTCAGCTATTGTCCATTGCTGCTGTGCACTCTCTGCATAATCTGTAAAAAGTCTGAATTCATGGAGAGTATTTATTGTCCCCGCCGAACGAAGTTCGCGAGGGGACTATGAAACGGGCTCCGTTCGTGTGTGCGTGTGTGTGTGTGTCCGTCCGTCCGTCCGTCCGTCCATCCGTCCGTCCGTCTGTCCGTGTGTGCTCAAATGTTAGAAAATGCTACTTCTCCGTCATTTCTTGGCCGATTTTGATTCCGATTGTTTTATCTGATAGGGCTGGGTGGGGGCTTCCAAACTTCTACACAGAATTTTGAAATTCATTAATTATGCAAATTTATGCAAATTTATTCAAAATTGACGAAAAATGCTACTTCTCTATTTCACATTGGATTTTGATTCCGATTGTTTTATCTGATAGGGCTGGGTGGGGGCTTCCAAACTTCTACACAGAATTTTGAAATTCATTAATTATGCAAATTTATGCAAATTTATTCAAAATTGACGAAAAATGCTACTTCTCTATTTCACATCGGATTTTGATTCCGATTGTTTTATCTGATAGGGCTGGGTGGGGGCTTCCAAACTTCTACACAGAATTTTGAAATTCATTAATTATGCAAATTTATGCAAATTTATTCAAAATTGACGAAAAATGCTACTTCTCCTCTATTTCACATCGGATTTTGATTCCGATTGTTTTATCTGATAGGGCTGGGTGGGGGCTTCCAAACTTCTACACAGAATTTTGAAATTCATTATTCATGCAAATTTATGCCAATTTATTCAAAATGGCTGAAGGTTCATAATGTTTTCATGTTTTATATTTCAGTTGTATACATGCATTGTTGGTATTCTCTTCTTTTGCATGCAGTAACATTATTATTTTATTCACTAAAGTTTTTCACTGAAGTTTTAAGGTTCAGGCTAGTTAATTTCCACAGATCTGCACTTCCGCCGGGGACATTTATTACGCATTGCGTAATTTACTCATTCACTTGTTTAACATGTATTTCGTAAGTTTGTTTATCTAGGTTTATTTTTTATTTCCTTTAGGAAGAATAGAGACCACAACAGAGTTAAGAATCTTGATCGAGTGAAGAATCAATAGAATATGAGAGAGAAAGAGAGAGAGAGCGTGTGTGCAAGGGAGGGAGAAAGAGCGAGAGAGAGAGAGAGAGAGAGAGAGTTAGAAGCAATGATTTGATTA